>CM055080.1:9695185-9730185 GCA_029204045.2 Tillandsia leiboldiana | reverse complement strand
CTTTGCTTTCCAAGCACCAGATCTAGATATTTGGAGTGAAAAATTAAATATCCACGCAACCCTTTTCGGATGAAATTTATTTAGTCGTCACATGATTAGTAATACAACTCGAACGGATCCGGGAGCAAGAGGGATCCCCATCACTCTATATTTTTTTGGCAAATCAAAATATATTAATTTTAATTAAAAAAATATATAAAATTTTTAATCAAAATTATTTATTTTGTTTCGAAGAATTCAGTCAAACAATTAATCGAAAAAGGAGAACCCTCTACTCCGCTGCCAACTTTAAACCCGGCGCCACTAATTAATTAGGCTACTTAATATATATATATATATATATATATATATATATAGCTAGACTGGAATATTATTAATAATATCAAAGTCATTTGTGCTATTAAATTTTTAACCTTTGGATTAAAAGATATGCGATTGAGATGATAGTGGACCCTTTGAATTTAATAGATGGTTGGAAAAATAATAAAATCTAACGGATGAAAAAAATCAAAGGGATTGATCTAAGGGTAGAAAATTTGATAGCACTAATAACTTGGAACTATTAATAATATAGTAACCGAACTATATATATATATATATATATATATAGAGAGAGAGAGAGAGAGAGAGAGTTTGAGAGAGAGAGATTTAGATTGGAAGAGAATTAATAGTATTAAGTTATTAGTGGTATTAAATTTTTGATCCTTGAATTAAGAGATGTATGATTAGAATGATAGTAGGTTCCTAGAATTTAATGGATAGTTGGAGCTAGAAATAGTATAATCTAATGAATAAAAATTATCAAAAAATTAATCTAACAGTGGAAAACTTAATAACACTAAATATTTAGTGCTATCGATAGTATAGTAACCGAACTCTCTCTCTCTCTCTCTCTCTCTCTCTATATATATATATATATATATATATATATATATATATATAATGCAATGAATCCAGTCAAAATCAACCAATACAAATTATACTAATAAAAATTAATTTTAAAATTAAATAATATATTTTATACATCAAATCTATACTATGAACCAACTTAATAGTTTAACTAATTTGATTCAACCCAAATAAATAAATAAATAAAAGCATTTTCTTAACATTTTTGTAACTACATATATTACAATAAGAGTTTGTCATTGAGTACCACATTATTATAATTTATAAATCATAGGATAGTTAAGGGATTTAGTTAACAAATAAACAAACTCACAAAATATTGCAATTTATAGTTAATATAATGTGCACTTATTAGCGCATTACTTAAGGAGCAATGCTTCATGTACATTCCGAAAAAAATGTACATTCTACATTTTATTCATCTAAATTCTAAACCCCTCACAACACCTCCACTTATTGAATTTTTTTTACTTTATTATCTTATTTTACGGGTAAATTCTTACAGTTAAAATTAGACGATTTATTGTAAAGTAAAATTTTCAAACTATATGATGGTAAAGTAAAAATTTATTAAACCACGTGCTAATTAATTAAAATTTATCATTAATTTAAGATTTATTTTTAATTAATAATTTTTAATATTTGAGCTTATAATATTTATTATTTTTAATTAAATTCTTTTTGTTAAAATTTGTGTTAACTTGGCTTCTTCTTTTCTTTTTAAGCAAATGACTTTTTTCTTTCACTACAAAAAAATTGTGATTTAGCGGCATCCTATAATTGCCGCCTAAAGTTCAAAATTCGCCGTAAAAACTATTAGTGGCATTTAGCAATTAGTGCCGCTTATACTCGTGTTGGTGAATCTTCTACCGGCATTTACTTAAATTGCCGTTAAAATTAAGTAATTAGTAGCATTTATATAAATGCCGTTATAGATGTGGTTATTAGCGATATTATTAAATGCCAGTATTTTTTAATTATCTGCAACACTAATAAATGCCGATAATTATTAGTTTATTTGCAATATTATACAAATGTTGGTAATCTATTGTTAATTCCGGTATTAATAAATGCTGCTAATTCTAAATATTTTTAAATTATATTTTTAAATAAATAAAAATAATATAAATTATAATTTGCACTATCATAAAATAATTAAATCTTATCAATTTCAAAAAATACAATTTCAATGGATAATATGATATTTCAATAATTTCATATGACAAGTGACATAAATCGTACATAACAAAATAACAAAAATAATTTACTAAGATCATTTTCAATTAAACAAACAATAAGTTAAAAATCTTTAGTCCATTCAACATCCAAAAAAATAAAAAACGACTACAAAATTTTCTAAACACAAAAGTATTAATACGTATATAAATAACGCATCCAAATAGGTCACACGACATAAAGTTGTTTGCGAATATAACAAAACAGCTTAAAATTGTTTAAATTTTCTTGAATTCCAAAGGTACTTGCGTTGAACCTGTCAAAAAAAGAACATGTTAAAAATTAGTTTTAACGAGTCAAAAGTCTATATATTAAATAATAAAATTGACGAAAGGAAAAAAAATATAGGTCTTATACATACATACATATATATATATATATATATATATATATATATATATATATATATATATATATATATATATATATATATATATATATATATATATATATATATATATATATATATATATATATATATATATATATATATATATATATATATATATATATATATACATATGTATATATATATATATATATATGTATATATATATATATGTATATATATATATATACATATATGTATATATATATATATACATATATGTATATATGTATATATATATATATATATATATATGTACATACATACATATTTCTTTTTTTTCACAGTAAATGTCGATGAATTTTTAAATTAACTTGTTTAAAAAGTTTATTGATTTTATTTTAATTGACTCTTTTGCACATTCTCTGATTATATTTAGTAATAAAAAATTATAATGGGAGGAGATCATGTTCATCCTCTTTTATACTTAAACATATAAATAAATGTGAGTTTCAACTATATTTTTTATTTAGTCTTCTATTATATATTATTTACTTTGTTGCATAATCATACAACCTAAAAATAATTAAATTTATTATCAAATAATAATTTTAAAATAAAAACAATAATTTTTTTTAAAAAAAATTAAATCAACCCATCTATTCCAAGGTAATAAAAGAAAGCAAATAATTTTACAAAAAAAAATCTAAATTAACTTACCTTTTTCTTGGTAGAGTCCTGCTTGTGGGGCTCATTCTTGGTAGAAGACAATGAAGAAAATCCTTTTCTTACACCCTGCGATTGGAAGATAGAAAGAGTATTTTTTTTTTTTTTTTTTTACTTGGAGAGAAGATAATAAAAAAATAAAAAAGAGAGAAAGAAAAATCCTAGAAAGAAGCTTTGCATATGAGGAGAGGAAGACTAGGAGTCGTACGGCACAAGAGGAAGGAAGAAGTAGGCGGGATATGGAAAATTGATGGATAATCTCAGTTAGGTCCCTCAACTTATTAATTATTTATATCTTAAATAAGAATTTAAAATCTTTTACCAATATTTACTTTTAAATGCTAGAATTAAAGTTTCTTAGTGGCATTAAAAGTAACTGCCGGTATTTAAACTATTTTTTACCGGCATTTAAAAATAAATATTGCTAAATATTCTTATTCACCAACAACAATTTGTAAATATCGATAAATGATATATTTAGCAATAATTTTTAATAAATGCCAGTATATTTTGTATTTAGCAACATTTACTTAAATATTGCAACGAATAGTGCCGTTGTATGTCAAATTTCTTGTAGTGTTTTATTAGATATACAAATATATTTATATAGAGATAGAGGCAGAGATAAAAATATATGAAACTTAACTAAACTATTGGTAATTTTGAATTGATTATTTAGTTTTTTAATTTTTTAATTTTTTTTGAATTGAGCTAGTCAACGATACTTTGACTTTAAAATTTGAATGCGTCGTTTATTTTTACATATTTAGTTAGTATATTTTTTATAATTCTCACAACTATAAATTTATTTTAAAAAAATCAAATTTTAAAATTAAATTATCGCTGACTAACTCAAATTAAATAAATTAAAAAAATTAAACAATAAAATTAAAAGTTAAATTCAAAATGGTCTATAGTTATGGTAGACTCTGTAAGTTTTATCCAATTAATACAATTTGTATAAGAAACTTTCTCATAAAAATAATTTTAATTAATTATTTATTTCATGCAATACATTAATTTTAAATTAGTATTAAATAGGTGATTAATTAAAATGTCTCAATTTGGAACCAAAATTGTGAGGGGACTAGCATTTATAAATTTCTTGCATGAACCCGGTGCACAACATCAACCCATTTTATTAATATATTATACACTTATTAGGATTTTATTTATTTTATCTTATACTTTTAATTTATAAATATGAATAGTTTTGATTTTAAAATTAATTTATTGGGCATGCATAGATCAGGCAAACAGAAGGATTGGACAATCCGTAGGCAGCTTATTATACTCGTGAGTTATACGAGTATGATAAAATTTATCCGTAAAATTTTTCGATAGTCATTATTTTTATCTATATCTGCCCATGGATGGGCAGAGTTAGACCGCAAGATACTTTTTATTATTATTATTATTATTTTATTTATTGTTTTTATACATTTCAAACACAAATACTATATATATTATTTTTAAATAATTAAAACATAACTTATTCTTTGAAACATCACAATACAAAATAGATAAAAAAAAAAAAGACCATATATATTATTTTTAAATGACAAAACATAACTTATTATTTGAAATATCACATAATTAATTAGAAAGACAGTAGAATAAATTAGTGTTAAGGCTTTAGGAATCGATAAAACAAAAAAAGTATTCACTCTTTTATTTTATTTATTTTTTTTAAAAATTATATTTGTGGGTATTTGTTAGTTAGATATTCCAAAATGCTCATAATTTAATGAATATTTATCCCTTTTATCTATAATTTGTTGGATAACAAAAATTAATATTCACACTAGCAAATTTACAGGTAATTCGTGCATGGTTGTAGGAATGAATTTTTTTAAAAAAATCTTAATATAATAATACTTTTTAGGCCATTTGTTTTAATAATGTAGCAAATGCCGACGCTTTAAAAAACGTCGTCATATAAATATTCTATTATATCAAATTAATTTATTAAATAATAAATTTTTATTATTATTTAAATTTTTTTATGTTTTAAAATATTAAATTTTTTTAAAAAAATTGCCGCTTTAAGACGTTAGAATTTGTTTTACTTGAGATAAGCATTAATATATATATTGCGATTTTTTATTTGCATTCGTTTTAATTGGGACTTTCAAATACGACACTAGACTATATTGAGATGCCTTTTAGTATTATTAAATACTAAAAAAAAATATTCTTAAATATTATTTTTTTTACAATAATAATATAATATAATTAATTTGAAATATATCCTATATAGTAAGGATGAGCAATATTATGCTCAAATCGAATTATTGAACCGAACCATCGGAAATCATTTGGTTTGGATCAATTCTAAAAGTTATGAATAGAAAAAACTGAATAAATCAAATAAATCAAAATTTTAGTAATTCCATATATATTAATATTAAATTTACAAATATTATATATTAAATAAAAAATAATAATTAAATAATTAGATATATTAATTATTATTATTTTTAAATTGATGATTTAACAGTTTTGATTATCGATTTAGAATTTCTATCATTTACAACGATTTAGGAGGACGAATTTCTCGGTCCTCCTAAAAAGATAGTAGGTGAATTTTAGAGAGAGAGAGAGAGAGAGAGAGAGGCTGAATATTATTAATAGTACAAAGTTATTGGTGTTATTAAGTTTTTAGCCGTTGAATTAAAATATGTGTGGTTGAGATGATAGTGAGCCCCTTGGGTTTAATGAGTGGTTGAGAAAATAATAAAATCTAACAGGTGAAAATAATTAAAGGAGTTGATCTAAGGGTAGAAAACTTAATAGCACTAATAACTTTATACTATTAATCCAGCCTAGCTCTCTCTCTCTCTCTCTCTATATATATATATGGAAAATGCTATGTGTACACCCCTTTCGGGGTGTACATCATACACCCCACCCATCTAAGGGTGGGGGTGTGATGATGGGTCACTTGATGTGACCCGTAAAAAATATCGCCACCATTAAAATGATGAAGGTGTATGATGTACACCCCTTCGGGGTGTACATGTAGCATTGCTCTATATATATATATATATATATATATATATATATATATATATATATATATATATATATATATATATATATATATATATATATATATATATATATATATATATATATACATAGGAAAATACTATGTGTACACCCCCAAGGGGGTGTACATCTCACACCCCCACCCATCTAAGGGTGGAGGTGTGATGAGGGGTCACCTGATGCTAGGTGTACACCCCCAAATGGGGTGTACATCCTACACCCACCCATCTTAAGGTTGGTATTCATCCACTCGTCACTCGATGTGACGAGTGGAATTCACCCACCCCTAGGATGGGGTGGGTGTAAGATGTACACCCCATTTGGGGTGTACATCTAGCATTTTCCTATATATATATATATATATATATATATATATATATATATATATATATATATATATATATATATATATATATATATATATATATAAGTTAGAATGCTATCAATAGTAAACGGGCTATGTTGTCATTTATTTATTTATTATGATGGAGCTTTCAAATCGACGATCAGCGCCGTTGAATATGATCAATGCCACTGGAAATATCTAAAGATCAAATTTCAAATTTTTCGACATCATTGACTTAATGATTAAAGGATTGTAAAATTTATAATTTTAATAATAGATATGAGGTGTTTGCTTGTTTAACGATGTAAAGAAATCTAGATCAATTAAATTTTGAAAAGAATATTCTTTAAACTATTTAAAATTAGATTTTTATTTTTATTTTTGATTATAAAACTCCTATTATCACTTTTTGAAAAATATTTATTTTCATCCGTTCACGGATCAAGACTGTGGTGCATGGGTGACATGGTGCACCCGGTGCATGGAATATTGTCTAAGCCTACACTTTCCTCAAGTAAAAAGTTTCCAACATCACTAGATATTACTGCATAAACCCGGTGCACCATGCATGCACCATTTGTGTAACATTTAAAAATGTATGTGTATATAAAGTAAGGATTTAAGTATCTATCGGTACGGTCCGTATTCACTTTTCCATATCGTACTAATAAGATATCGGCATGATACAGCTCCCGTTGCGATGACACAGCTAAACACCTTCTTTTATTTAAATTAATAAGTACTTTTTTTAATAAAATTTTAAAAAATTGATAAAAATATATCATAAGTAATTAAAAAATTTAGTTGGTAAAAAAAATAAATATTTCATATCATTATGTGTCGGTACACATGCATTTTTATGATCGACATTCATCGGCACTGCTTGGCACGCACCGTGTCATACTGTGCCGGCAAGTTTTCGACATGATCCCGTACCACGATACTTAAATCCTTGATATAAAGAAAGAGAGATAGTAGGGCTATTATACTATATATTATGAGTAGAGAGGCATTCGTACTCAGAATTAGTCATTTTCGATAATAAAGTTTCAGAATTGACAATCGATATCGTTCAGTATAATCTAAATCATTTTAAACTTGTAGAAAACGAATTTCGTGATTTTTCAAAATTATAATAAATCCATTAAGCGGTCATAAAATGAATGGTCAAAATCAAACAACCTTATAAAAATAGATGATTAGATTCTTTAATTTAATATTAGAGTTATTGATCTTTACCTAGATAGTGAATAGAATTAGAATTTTCTATGAAAAATTCAATCAATTCCTATTCTTTTACAATATTGAACTGGCAAGTATTTTCATATCGGTCGTTAAAAGTTATCAATATTGAGATTTTTTTATCATAAGGTAAATGCTATAGAAAAATTATAAAATTTCATTTTTAAGAGTTTTAAATACTTTAAATCATATTTAACGGTATGGATCGTCGATTCGAAAGCCTTATTATTAAAAATGACTTATGAGTACGAAGTTATATTATAGTCGAACTCTCTCTTTCTTTATATATATATATATAAAGAGAGACAGAGAGAGAGTCCAGCTACTATACTATCAATAATACCAAAGACTTAGACCTATTAACTTTTGGACATTTGGATGAAGGAATGTACGATTAGGATTAAAGTGATCCCCCAAGATTTATACTATTTAACCAATAATTCACTAAACCCTAGGAGGCCACTATGATCCTAACCGCACATGCTTTCATCCAATAGTCAAAAAGTCAATAGTACAAAGTGCTTGGTACTATTGATAGTATAGATATATATATATATATATATAGTCTGGCTATATATTATGCTTGTACAAGCACCAAGCAATTAGTGCTTATAAGTTTTCTACCGTTAGATTTACCCATTTGACTAATTTCATTCTTTAGATCATTCTATTCCACCAACCACTCACTTAACCTACTGGGCCCACTATCATCCTAACCACATATCTTTTCATCCAAGAGCTAAAAACATACAAGCACCAATAACTTGGTATTTTTAAAAGTATAGGAGCTCAAATCGATATATATATATATATATATATATATATATATATATATATATATATATATATATATATATATATATTGTAGTGAGCCGCATATATATATATATATATATATATATATATATATATATATATATATATATATATATATATATATATATATATATATATATATATATATTGTAGTGAGCCGAACCGAATGAGATGAGCCGAATGCCTTGCGGCAATGTGGAAACGTTTCGGTTCATGTCTGTATAATCGACCCATACTCAAGTCAACGGATTCTGTTACTGACGGGACAGCCGCTGGAAAGTGCACTCACAATTGGGCTTGTTATGATGAGGACAGTTTGTAACGACCCGACCCACTGGCAATAATAATTCGTGGCCTAACCACCGACCCAGAATACTTAAGACCAGTTATTATTAGTAGTGTCTATTGTATCTTATATGTCCAAACACAATCACATTCACATCCGATGTGGGATTATTGGGGTGTTACAGACTCACCCCGTTTAGGTCTGACGTCCTCGTCAACCCAATCACACGCACAACCCGAGATCACCAGGCGATGTGAGACTTGTCTCGTTAGCCTTGTCATCTAAACCCAAGCTCAGCCGAGACTCGTCACATACTTTCTTCTGGTGATTGACTCTGATACTAAATGTAACAACCGATCCATTAACAATAATAACTCTGTGACGCCCCTAATAGTTCCACATCGGATGTGGATGAATTTGTGATTGGGTTTGTATGAGACATGGACACTAGTAATAATAACAGGGCTTAAGCATTTTGGGCTGTGGTTTGGGTTCTACGAGTTATTATTGCTAGTGGGCCGGGTCATTACATTTGGTATCAGAGCCAATAACCAGCTGTAAATGTGTGGCGAGTCTCGGTTGAGCCTGGGTCTAGATGACAGGGCTAGCGAGACGAGTCTCACATCGCCTGGTGATCTTGGGCTGCTGTGTGTGTGTTTGGGCTGACGAGGACGTCAAGTCTAAACGGGAGGAGTCTGTGACACCCCAATAATCCCACATCAGATGAGATTGGATTTGTGATTGGGTATATAAGCATCTGGACGCTAATAATAATAACTGGGCTTAAGCATTTTGGGCTGTGGGTTGGGTCCAACAAGTTATTATTGCTAGTGGGGCGGATCGTTACATTTGGTATCGGAGCCAATAACCAGCCGGAAGTGTGTGACGAGTCTCGGCTGAGCCTGGGTCTAGATGATAGGGCTAGCGAGACAAGGCTCACATCGCCTGGTGATCTTGGGTTACTGTGTGTGTGTTTGGGCTGACGAGGACGTCATGCCTAAACGGGAGGAATCTGTGAGACCCCAATAGTCCCACATCGGATATGAGTGTAGATGTGTTTGGGTATATATAAGGCATGGACACTAGTAATAATAACTGGGTTTAAGCATTTTGGGCTGTGGGTTGGGCCCAACGAGTTATTATTGCTAGTGAGCCGGGTCGTTACATTTGGTATTAGAGCCAGGTTACCAGCCGGAAGTGTGCGGTGAGTCTCGGCTGAGCCTGGGTCTAGATGACAGGGCTAGCGAGACGAGTCTCACATCGCCTGGTGATCTTGGGCTGCTGTGTGTGTGTTTGGGCTGACG
Source organism: Tillandsia leiboldiana (assembly GCA_029204045.2). Lineage (NCBI taxonomy): Eukaryota > Viridiplantae > Streptophyta > Magnoliopsida > Poales > Bromeliaceae > Tillandsia > Tillandsia leiboldiana. Next base: position 9,719,941 of record CM055080.1, on the reverse strand, counting down.
AGGACGTCAGGCCTAAACAGGAGGAGTCTGTGACACCCCAATAATCCCACATCAGATGAGATTGGATTTGTGATTGGGTATATAAACATCTGGACGCTAATAATAATAACTGGACTTAAGCATTTTGGGCTGTGGTTTGGGTCCAACAAGTTATTATTGCTAGTGGGGCGGATCGTTACATTGAATGATGTGGGATGCAACACGGGAACTTCCCAGGGGGTCACCCATCCTAGTACTACTCTCGCCAAAGCACACTTAGCTGCGGAGTTCTGATGGAACTTCCCAGGGGGTCACCCATCCTATTACTACTCTCGCCCAGTTATTATTATTAGCGTCCAGATGCTTATATACCCAATCACAAATCCAATCTCATCTGATGTGGGATTATTGGAGGGATTATTGGGGTGTCACAGACTCCTCCCGTTTAGGCCTGACGTCCTCGTCAGCCCAAACACACACACACAGCAGCCCAAGATCACCAGGCAATGTGAGACTCGTCTCGCTAGCCCTGTCATCTAGACCCAAGCTCAGCCGAGCCTCGCCGCACACTTCCGGCTGGTTATTAGCTCTGATACCAAATGTAACGACCCGACCCACTAGCAATAATAACTCGTTGGACCCAAACCACAGCTCAAAATGCTTAAGCCCAGTTATTATTACTAGTGTTCATGTCTTATATAAACCCAATCACAAATTCATCCACATCTGATGTAGGACCATTGGGGGCGTCACAAACTCGTTGGGCCAAACCACAGGCCCAAAATGCTTAAACTCAGTTATTATTACAAGTGGCCATTGTCTTTTATATGCCCAAACACAATCACATTCTCATCCGATGTGAGACTATTGGGGTGTCACATATAACCTAGAAAAATTTTAAGTCAAAATGAGTAGCATTGAACTTAGAGATAAGCATAAGATGGAAATGATAGAGTATCAATATAGAGTCATTGAACTCTAAGTTAGAGTGACATGGTATGAGATTGGTGTCTGTGAGGCATCTTGGAACCCTATAGTCTTAACTTAGGGTAAAGATAAAAGGAAAATAAAAAATGCACCTTCGAATTTTAGACTCGTCATTTGGGAGTGAGCGTGTATAGCGGCTCCTAAGGCAGAGGTAAGGCAGAGGCCCGTCGGACGAGATACTTTCGGAAGGATTAAAAAGTGAACTAAATTGAGAGAGCAAGTTAATGTCCATGAGACAAGGGTTGTGACCCTATGGGCAAAAAGAAAAGAGAATATAAAATGCACTTTCGGATTTGAGACTCGTTATTTAGAAGTACGACTCCTATGGCAGGGCTCATCGAACAAGATACTTTCGAAAGGTTTAAGAAATGACAAGTGCCGATGGGAAGGTGCGAGTATATATCGACTCTCGGTGTGAATGAGTGCCAAGATACCTTAAACTGATTCATGGCAAGCTGTGATATAATTATGAAATTTAAATTATAATGTGTAAAATGACCGAGTATGGTCGGATTAGATATAACCCTTGGTTAGCGGTATAGTAGCCAGAGTATGAGTTGCAGCCTAGTGTGGCATGGCTTAATAGTATTGTGGTATTGAGTATGGACTAATAGTTTAGCGATTTTTATACCTGCATGTTAGTGTAGTATTTACTATTTTTCTATTATCTTGTTACTAATATTTTCATTGAACTAAGTGGTATAGAGTATGTTTATCGGTGGATGAACCCACTGGGTACTCTTCCTAGTTCTCACATTCTGTGATTTCCATCTTTTTGCATATCCATATATAGTCGGTGAGGCACACGACAAGGGTAAAAGCTCGACAGCATAGAGGACCTAGATGGTCTAGTGGTATTTTACTTTTTGCATTTTGAGTGAACTATGTATTAGGTAAGAAAAAGAAAAGAAAAAAAAAATTATAATTAAATGTATATTGAGATGTTCAATCTTATATCCTTTATTTTCAACTTGTTATAATTTTATATTCAAAGTTGAATGTTATAATTTTAGTAGTTTCACTATGATATATATCTCATTATACATATTATATTATTTGAAATAGTTACCATTCATTTCGGATATAAAAGATGTCATATCTGATTGACGGATCTGTTGGCACACTGACCAAATTAGTGGACTTGAATGAAGCATCACTTAATGCATAGATAATCAATTTTCCGAAGTTGTGAAACTTTATAAATATGCATATTAGACATTTTTATTGCATTTAATGGTTTAGATCTTAATTTTCAGTTTTCTAGATTTGAATTTATACTTGTGTAAAACCTTGTGTAATTCACACCGATGTAATTGTAATTGGATTCTCACACATACACAAACACTTAATTACTCTCTCTCTCTCTAGAGAGAGAGAAACTAGAATACTATTCATAGTAAAAAAAAATTGTGTTTGTTATCACCTTTTTTTATCTATTAGATGAATAAGATAAACTATTTGGGGTGGCATTACCATTATTGATTCAAATGTTAAAAAATTGATAGTAAATACTATTTATTTACTATCAATAGTATGAATGAATGCGGCTTCTCTCTCTCAAAAAAAAAAAGAAAAAAGTATGAGTGCGGCTGATATATATTTTACAAGCACCCTCCGTGTTTATAAATCGTTTTCAATGTTAGGACTTCCGAATCGACAACCGGCTCTGTTAGATTTGATCTAGCGTATTTGAAATATCTAAAATAAATTTTATACTTTTTCGATATCATTTGTCTAGTGATCGAAAGGACTCAAAATCAACGACTGAAAATAAAAATTCAGAAAATGCGATAATATGACAGTAAAATTTTAGATTAAAAATATTGATCTAATTTTATATAGGGTTAATTGCATACGGCTCCATGCAAACATATTGAATAGCAGATATATTCCTACAAAGTTCAACTTTTCATATTTATCCCTTCAAAAGTCCAACGTTATTCATATATATCCCTCCGGTTTATTATCGTTAGTTCACGGTTTATTTTTTAACAGATTATATGTAAAATAACAGTTTTGCCCTTTCAAAAATGTCCCTCCAAAAAATAATGCAGAAATATCTAGAAGGGTAAAAGAGTAAATTTACCTCACTAACTAACCAAGATTAAGTATTTAACTTATGGTTAACTAGATTTTTCTAACAGAAATAGACGGTAGGGATATATATAAATAACGTTGGACTTTTGAAGGGATAAATATAAAAAGTTGAACTTTGTAGGGATACGTTTACAGTGAGCCGTATGCAATTAACCCTTTTATATATTATACAAAATTTTCTATCAAAATTTTAAATAATTTTGATATTTTTACACCGTTAAACTTGCAAACAACTCACCACGATAATTAAAATCATTGATTTTAAATCCCTTCGATCACTAGACAAATGATATCAAAAAATTATGAAATATATTTTCTAATTATTTCAAATATTCTAAATCAAGTCTAATAGAGTCAATCGTCGATTCGAAAGTCTCAATATCAAAAACGACTTATAAATACGAAGGACTTAATACTTATAAAAGCATACCAGCCTAACTCTCAATAATATACTGCTTAAATCTCTCTCTCTCTCTCTCTATCTACGTGCCTCAAAATAAAATATTAATTAATGCCTCATTTTGGTTTAATAAAACCACTAATTCTCTTTTTCGATCAACACCACGGACTTTCGGAGTCAATTAATGCCTTAGTAATAGGTTTTCAAATAAATTTATAAATTTAGATGTTACACATCATCTATGTTAAATTAGATTTTGAATTTTAACATATTAATTTTACCAAATATTCAGTGATATGTATGTAGCATTCACATATTAATTTTATCAAATATTCAGAGAATATATAATGAACTATCTTATATATACATCCATCCTAGAGTGGATATTTATCCACTCATCATTTTGAAGTGACGAGTAAAATTCATTCGATCCTAAAATGGATGGGATATAAAATATACATCCATTTGGGATATACAACTAATATTTTTCATAATTTCTCCAACACCACACCACCACCCTCTCCCACCCACCATTTACATATACTCCCCTCCCTCATTAAGAGCCAAAACAGCTTCTGCATGCTACACAACCACTGCACCTCTCTCTCTCTCTCTCTCTCTCTCTCTCTCTCTCTCTTGCATCCTTTGTCCTCGTCTCTCTCTCTCTCTCTCTCTCTCTCATATATATATATATATATATAGCCACTAATATTGTGTTCTAATACTAGTCCCCCACCACCCACAACTCATTTATGTAGGAAAATGACTTGGACAGCATGCATGGTGAGGTGTGGACTCATATCAATTTATTTTGTCACCTGTCCCCCAATATATGACCCACTTGTTTACACACCTTTCAATCCCCTTTTCTTTAGGGGATCCTTAAATGTGGCACCAGTACTTCTTGTATTTATCTCCAACTTTTGCAGCAACTTTCATGTTAATTTCTTATCTTCTCTTAAGAATATAATTAGTTACCTGTTGCATACAATTTATAAAACTATATATACCATTAGTACTTCTCCAGTTTCCTGATCTGTTGGTTATTCAGTCATATAATTACTAGTTTTATTCATTTGCTTCTCATCTGGTTTAGTTCAATTCTTTCAAATTGATTTTATCCATGCACTAACAAGGCCTGTACTAGTATATTGTTGGCTTAAAGATACCAGCATTCTGCCCTATGGCGGGAGGACAGTTAGATCGAGTTGTTAGAAAAATTAATCGCACTAACTTTGATTGTGATTAAATTATCTAACTAGTTTATGTTTAAATTTGAATAACAGAACTTACTTTTAATCGCTATGAAAATTCCAGAAATTGTAGATAAAATAAATCGAAATAAAATTAATCCGGAAGTGTGCGAGGCACTGCCCTAAGGCGTATTTTCGTCCTTCGTGCGGATTAATCGGAGATACCACCCCAAGGTACGACCGGAACTCCCTTTCCTACGAGCACGACCGCGGAAGAGGTTGACGAAGTTTCTTTCTACACCCGATAGTAAAACAATATAAGAAAATGAAATTGAAATAAGAATCAATTGTTTGTGTATGTGTATGAGTGTGTGTATATATTTGTAAACATGTATACAACACTATATATATATATATATAGGTGTAAGGTGAATGTTGTCCAACATTCACATCACCATGATGAGAGCAATTAAAGCCTACATTGAGTGCAAAAAAACGTCCAAAATTAATTAGAAAATTAATAATAATTAAATAATAATAAATGAGAATCAATAAAATTAAAATTAACAATAAAATAATAAAAGTGATTATTGAGGGTTTTAGAAATTTTGAATTTATTCTAACAATCCCCCTCAAAATTCAAAATTTCAAAATAAGAATTAAACTCAATAATTAAAATAAAATAAGATTATCGGGTGTTTATACTATGTAATAGGTAAGGTGTCTTTAAGAGACTTAACCTCACTTAGTGTAAGCAATTTTCATCAGAAGGAATCGGAGTGAACCAGGTCTTGAACTACGTTCCTTTGACCCTGACTTCAACTGCCACACACACAGTACAGAATTCTCCGTCGCGAGTCTGTGCATTAAAGGCCATGCACAGTACCTTGATTTTTCATAAGAATTTCTATGGACAGCCCACATCTCATAGTCGCGGCCTTATACGAATATTTTTATATAGGTGGTCTCCTCCAAGGATGTGTGTAGAGTCACATCTCGCAAAATTATTGCCTCGGATTTCATTAAGAGCTATAAGCTCAACCTCAACCGCTACACAGAGCACAACTCATCATAGGGATGGACTTGGAACTAAAGTTTCTCTGAATAAACTGTAGAAAGTGCTCTTTGGCCAACCTGACAGCTTGTTTTTACCACATTGAACCTTCTTCAAGGGATCTCCTATCACAAAGGTTGGGCTCCCACTGCAGGAAGGCCCTTTATGGGCAAAGTCCCATCCCCCTCGATGACTCTAGGACCTTAGTCCTATTCATGTCTTTCGTCAAGCAATCTGCAAGATTCTGTTCAGATCTGATAAAACTCAAAGAAACAATATCATAAGAAGTTAGCCATCTAACAGATTTCTGTTTCAATTTAATATATCGACTAGTATTTGAATTTATTAATTTCTTTTTATAAAAATTAATTGCAGTTCGAAAATAGCACCGAATAGATATAAAATTAAACTAAAATATATAAAAAGTATATTTTGTGTTTTCTGGTTAAGCTTTTTTTTTTATGTTAAGGCTATGTTGTAGGATCAAATCCCACTTAAAACAATTTTTTTTAAAAAAAAAATTACTGTAGATAAAACTATATGTATTTATATGTTTTTTTTTTTTCTTCTGTAGCTAAAAATAATAAATGTTTTTTTTTTTTTTTACTGTGCTTAAAAGTAAAAACAGTAAAAAAAAATGTATTATATATATATATATATATATATATATATATATATATATATATATATATATATATATATATATATATATATATATATATTTCTCTATATATTTTTACTGTAGCTAAAACAACAAATAAAATTTATTTTATATACATTTTTACTGTAGCTAAAACAGTAAATAAATTTATATATATATATATTTACTGTAGCTAAAAATAGTAAATAAATTTTTTTTTTATATATATATATTTTTTAAAATCAAGAAAAGAGAGTAAATAAATTACAATAATCTATATGCAATTAAAATTTTAAAATGCTAATTCCAATATGTTTAAATTTGAATGTTAAACATACTAATAAGTTGACAATAAAATTATATGTAATATGCAATATTTTTTTCGGATTAGCACTAGTTAGATTTAATCAGAAACAAATCGGAATTACGCCTAAGACTGTTAGAAAAATAATCGCACTAACTTTGATTGTGATTAAATTATCTAACTAGTTTATGTTTGAATTTGAATAACAGAACTTACCTTTGATTGCTATGATAATTCCAGAAATTATAGATAAAAATAAACCGAAATAAAATTGATCCGGAAGCGTGCGAGGCACTGCCCTAAGGCGTATTTCCGTCCTTCGTGCGGATTAATCGGAGATACCACCCTAAGGTACGACCGGAACTCCTCTTCCTACGAGCACGACCGCGGAAGAGGTTGACGAAGTTTCTTTCAACACCCGATAGTAAAACAATTTAAGAAAAAATGAAAATCGAAATAAGAATCAAGCTTGTGTATGTGTATGAGTGTGTGTATATATTAGCATATACACAATAGTATTTATAGATGTAAGGTATAGGTGAATGTTGTCCAACATTCACATCACCATGATGAGAGCAATTAAAGCCCACATTAAGTGTAAAAAAAAACGTTCAAAATTAATTAGATTATTAATAAGAATTAAATGAGAATAAATGAGAATCAATAGAATTAAATAAATTAAAATTAATAATAAAATAATAAAAATGATTATTGAGGGTTTTAGAAATTTTGAATTTATTCTAACAATATATATATATATATATATATATATATATATATATATATGCCGAAATATTATTAATAGTATCAAGTTATTTGTACTATTAAATTTTTAATAATTGGATTAAAAGATATATGGTTGAGATGATAGTGGATCCCTTGGTTTTAATAGGTGGTTGAAAAATTAGTAAAATCTAACGAGTAAAAATAATCAAATAAGTTGATCTAAGTGTAGAAAACTTGATAGCACCAATAATTTGTTACTATTAATAATATAGTAGAAAAATTTAGGTTGGAAGAGAATTAATAGTATTAAGTCATTAGTGATATTAAATTTTTGATACTTGAACTAAGAGATGTATGATTAGAATGATAGTGGCCTACTAAAATTTAATGGGTAGTTGGAGCTAGAAATAGTATAATCTAATGAATAAAAATAATCAAAAAATTAAATTTAACAGTGAAAAACTTAATAACACTAAATATTTAGTGCTATCGATAGCATAATAACCGAACTAACACCCTCTCTCTCTCTCTCTCTCTCTCTCTATATATATATATATATATAACGCAATGAATCCAGTCAAAATCAATCAATACAAATTATACTAATAAAAATTAATTTTAAAATTAAATAATATATTTCATACATCAAATCTATACTATGAACCAACTTAATAGTTTAACTAATTTGATTCAACCCAAATAAATAAATAAATAAATAAAAGCATTTTCTTAACATTTTTGTAACTATATATATTACAATAAGAGTTTCTCATTGAGTACCACATTGTTATAATTTATAAATCATAGGATAGTTAAGGGATTTAGTTAATAAATAAACAAACTCACAAAATATTGCAATTTATAGTTAATATAATGTGCACTTATTAGCACATTACTTACGGAGCGCCACTACAACAAAATTGGACTATATCGACACTTTTAAGTATTTTTAAAATCTAAAAAAAGTATCGCTGACAAAAATACCGACACTTATTATAAGTGTTGCTATATGTGCTGTCGCTAGGGTGTATAGCGACACATTTTTGTAATGTGTCCCAAAAATATGTCTCTATAATCTAATTTTGGATATAAATGGAATATAGATAGGACACTTATACAAAAGTGTCACAAACATGTATTCCTATAATCTAATTTTATTGTAGTGGCAATACTAGATGTATATTCTGAAAAAATGTACATTCTATATTTTATTCATCTAAATTCTAAACCCCTCACAACACCTCCACCCATTGAATTGTTTATACTTTATTATCTTATTTTACCGATAAATTCTCATAGTTAAAATTAGACGATTTATTGTAAAGTAAAATTTTCAAACTATATGATGGTAAAGTAAAAATTTATTAAACCATGTGCTAATTAATTAAAATTGATCATTAATTTAAGATTTATTTTTAATTAATAATTTTTAATATTTGAGCTTATAATATTTATTATTTTTAATTAAATTCTTTTTGTTAAAATTTGTGTTGACTTAGCTTCTTTTCTTTTTAAGCAAATGACTTTTTTCTTTTATTAGATATACAAATATATTTATATAGAGAGAAAGACGGAGATAGAAATATATGAAACTTAACTAAACTATTGGTAATTTTAAATTGATTAGTTAGTATTTTAAAATTTTAATTTTATTATTCAATCTTTTAATTTTTTTGAATTGAGTTAGTCAACGATACTTTGACTTTAAAATTTGAATGCGTCGTTTATTTTTACATATTTAGTTAGTATATTTTTTTGTAATTCTCACAACTATAAATTTATTTTAAAAAAATTAAATTTTAAAATTAAATTATCGCTGACTGACTCAAATTAAATAAATTAAAAAAGTCAAACAATAAAATTAAAAAGTAAATTCAAAATGGTCTATAGGTAAGGTAGACTCTGTGTAAGTTTTATCCAATACAATTTGTATAAGAAACTTTCTCATAAAAAATAAATTTAATTAATTATTTATTTCATGCAATACATTAATTTTAAATTAGTATTAAATAGGTGATTAATTAAAGTGTCTTAATTTGGAACAAAAATTGTGAGGGGACTAGCATTTATAAATTTCTTGCATGAACCCGGTGCACAACATCAACCCATTTTATTAATATATTATACACTTCTTAGGATTTTATTTTTTTTTATCTTATACTTTCAATTTATAAATATGAATAGTTTTGATTTTAAATTTAATTTATTGGGCATGCATAGATCAAGGCAAAAAGAAGAATTGGACAATCCACAGACAGGTTATTATACTAGTGAGTAATACGAGCATGATAAAATTTATCGGTAATATATATATATATATATATATATATATATATATATATAGAGAGAGAGAGAGAGAGAGAGAGAGAGAGAGAGAGAGAGTACGGCTAGAATACTATCGATAGCACCAAATAATTGGTGCTATCAAGTTTTTAGCCGTTGGATGAAAAGATATGCGGTTGGGATTATAGTGATCCCCTAAAATTTTTACTATTTAACCAACCATCTAGTAAACTCTAGGGGACCACTATAATCTCAACCGCATATTTTTTCATCCAACGGCTAAAAATTTGATAGCACCAATGGCTTGGTGCTATCGATAGTATTCTAGCCTAATATATATATATATATATATATTTCAAACCCAAATACTATATATATTATTTTTAAATAATTAAAACATAACTTATTATTTAAAATATCACATAATAAAAAAGAAAGTAGAATAAATTAGTGTTAAGGCTTTAGGAATCGATAAAACAAAAAAAGCATTCACTCTTTTATTTTATTTATTTTTTAAAAAAATTATATTTGTGGGTATTTATTGGTTAGATCGTCCAAAATGCTCATAATTTGATAAATATTCATCCTTTTTATTTATAATTGGTTGGATAACAAAAATTAATATTCACACTGGCAAATTTACAGGTAATTCGTGCATAGCTGTAGGAATAAATTTTAATTTTTTTTTTAATATAATAATACTTTTTAGGCCATTTTCTTTTATAATGTAATAAATACCAACGCTTTAAAAAATATCGTCATATAAATAATTTATTATATCAAACTAATTTATTAAATGATAAATTTTTATTATTATTTATTTTTTTTTATATTTTAAAATATTAAAAAAATTTTAAAAAAATTGACGCTTTAAGACGTTAGAATTTGTTTTACTTGACATAAGCATTAATATATAAATTGCGACTTTTTATTTGCATCCGTTTTAATTGAGACTTTCAAATACAAAACTACACTATATCGAGACGCTTTTTAGTATTATTAAATACTAAAAAAAAATATTTTTAAATATTATTTTTTTTACAATAATAATATAAATAATATAATTACTGCCTTTCTCTCAAAAAAAAAAAATAATATAATATAATTAATTTGAAATATATCCTATATAGTAAGCATGAGCAATATTATGCTCAAATCGAATTATTGAACCGAACCATCAAAAATCATTTGGTTTGGATCAATTCTAAAAGTTATGAATAGAAAAAACTGAATAAATCAAATAAATCAAAATTTTAGTAATTCCATATATATTAATATTAAATTTACAAATATTATATATTAAATAAAAATAATGATTAAATAATTAGATATATTAATTATTATTATTTTTAAATTAATGATTTAACAGTTTTGATTATCGATTTAGAATCTCTATCATTTACAACGACTTAGGAGGACGAATGTCTTGATCCTCATAGTAGCTGAATTATATATATATATATATATATATATAGAGAGAGAGAGAGAGAGAGAGAGAGAGAGAGAGAGAGAGGCTAAATATTATTAATAGTACAAAGTTATTGGTGCTAGTAAGTTTTTAGCCGTTGAATTAAAAGATGTATGGTTGAGATGATAGTGGACCCCTTGGGTTTAACGAGTGGTTGAGAAAATAGTAAAATTTAACAGATGAAAATAATTAAAGGGGTTGATCTAAGGGTAAAAAACTTAATAGTACTAATAATTTTATACTATTAATCCAGCCTAGCTCTCTCTCTCTCTTTCTATATATATATATATATATATATATATATATATATATATATATATATATATATATATATATATATATATATATATAGAGAGAGAGAGAGAGAGAGAGAGTTGGGCTGGAATGCTATTGATAGCACCAATCCAACTTTGCCATCCATTTTGTAGCCCTTGGATCACATTGAGATTCGTGCAGGCTCTTTAATGAAAAAAAAAAAAGAAAAAGTAAAAAGTAAAAAGTTTTTCTTTTTAATTAAAGGACTTGAGCAAATCTCAATGCGATCCAAGGGCCACAAAATGGGTGGCAAAGTTGGATTAGTGCTATCAATAGCATTCCAGCACAACTATATATATATATATATATATATTGCCATTTATTTATTTATTATGATGGAGCTTTCAAATCGATGATCAGCGCCGTTAAATATGATCAATGCCACTGAAAGTATTTAAAGATCAAATTTTAAATTTTTTCGACATCATTGACTTAATGATTAAAGGGTTGTAAAATTTATAATTTTAATGATAAATATGAAGTGTTTGCTTGTTTAACGATGTAAAGAAATCTAGATCAATTAAATTTTGAAAAAAAAAATATTCTTTAAACTATTTAAAATTAGATTTATATTTTTATTTTTGACTATAAAACTTCTATCATCACTTTTTGAAGAATATTTATTTTCCGCCGTGATCAAGACTGTGGTGCATGGGTGACATGGTGCACCCGGTGCATGGAATATTGTCTAAGCCTACACTTTCCTCAAGTAAAAAGTTTCCAACATCACTAGATATTATTGCATAAACATGGTGCACCATGCATGCACCATTTGTGTAACATTTAAAATGTATGTGTATATAAAGTAAGGATTTAAGTATCTATCGGTACGGTCCGTATTCACTATTCCATATAGTACTAATAAGATATCGATACGATACAGCTTCCGTGCCGATGGCACAGCTGAACACCTTTTTTTATTTAAATTAATAAGTAATTTTCTTAATAAAATTTAAAAAATTTGATAATAATATATAATAAGTAATTAAAAAATTTAGTTGCTAAAGAAAATAAATATTTCATATCATTATGTGTCGGCACACATGTATTTTTGTGATCGACACTCATCGGCATTGCTTGGCACGCGTCGTGTCATACTGTGTCGATAAGTTTTCGGCATGATTCCGTACCACGACACTTAAATCATTGATATAAAGCAAGAGAGATAGTAGGGCTATTATACTATATATTATGAGTAGAGAGGCATTCGTACTCAGAATTAGTCATTTTCGATAATAAAATTTTAGAATTGACAATCGATATCGTTCAGTATAATCTAAATCATTTTAAACTTGTAGAGAACGAATTTCGTGATTTTTCAAAATTATAATAAGTCCATTAAGCGGTCATAAAATGAACGGTCAAAATTGACTGACCTCATAAAAATAGATGATCAGATTCTTCAATTTAATATTAGAGTTATTGATCTTTACCTATATATATTGTAGTGAGCCGAATCGAATGAGATGAGCCGAATGCCTTGCGGTAATGTGGAAACGTTTCGGTTCATGTCTGTATAATTGACCCATACTCAAGTCAACGGATTCTGTTACTGACGGGACAACCGCTGGAAACTGCACTCACAATTGGGCTTGTTATGATGAGGACAGCTTGTAACGACCCGGCCAACTGGCAATAATAATTCGTTAGGCCTAACCACCGACCCAAAATACTTAAGCCCATTTATTATTAGTAGTGTCTATTGTATCTTATATGCCCAAACACAATCACATTCACATCCAATGTGGGACTATTAGGGTGTCACGGACTCCCCCCATTTTGGTCTGACGTCCTCGTCAACCCAATCACACACACAACCCGAGATCACCAGGCGATGTGAGACCTGTCTCGTTAGCCTTGTCATCTAAACCCAAGCTCAGCCGAGACTCGTCACATACTTTCGCCTGGTGATTGACTCTGATACCAAATGTAACAACCGACCCATTAACAATAATAACTCTGTGACGCCCCCAATAGTCCCACATCGGATGTGGATGAATTTGTGATTGGGTTTGTATGACACATGGACACTAGTAATAATAACTGGGCTTAAGCATTTTGGGCTGTGGTTTGGGTCCAACGAGTTATTATTGTTAGTGGGCTGGGTCATTACATTTGGTATCAGAGTCAATAACCAATCGGAAATGTGTGGCGAGTCTCGGCTGAGCTTGGGTCTAGATGACAGGGTTAGCGAGACAAGTCTCACATCATCTGGTGATCTTGGGCTGCTGTGTGTGTGTTTGGGCTAACGAGAACGTCAGGCCTAAACGGGAGGAGTCTGTGACACCCCAATAATCCCATATCAAATGAGATTGGATTTGTGATTGGGCATATAAGCATCTGGACGCTAATAATAATAACTGGGCTTAAGCATTTTGGGTTGTGGGTTGGGTCCAACAAGTTATTATTGCTAGTGGGGCCGATCATTACATTGAATGATGGGGGATGCAACACGGGAACTTTCCAATGGGTCACCCATCCTAGTACTACTCTCGCCCAAGCACACTTAGCTGCGGAGTTCTGATGGAACTTCCGAGGGGGTCACCCATCCTAGTACTACTCTCGCCCAGTTATTATTATTAGCGTCCAGATTCTTATATACCCAATCACAAATCCATCCTAGTACTACTCTCGCCCAGTTATTATTATTAGCGTCCAGATGCTTATATACCCAATCATAAATCCAATCTCATCTGATGTGGAATTATTGGGGTGTCACATACTCCTCCCGTTTAGGCTTGACGTCCTCGTCAGCCCAAACACACACACAGCAGCCCAAGATCACCAGGCGATGTGATACTCGTCTCGCTAGCCCTGTCATCTAGACCCAGGCTCAGCCGAGACTCGCCGCACACTTCCGGCTAGTTATTAGCTCTGATACCAAATGTAATGACCCGGCCCACTAGCAATAATAATTCGTTGGACCCAAACCACAGCTCAAAATGCTTAAGACCAATTATTATTACTAGTGTTCATGTTTCATATAAACCCAATCTCAAATTCATCCAGATCCGATGTGGGACTATTGGGGGCGTCACAAACTCGTTGGGCCAAACCACAAGCCCAAAATACTTAAGCTCAGTTATTATTACAAGTGTCCATTGTCTTTTATATGCCCAAACACAATCGCATTCTCATCCGATGTGAGACTATTGGGGTGTCACATATAACTTAAAAAAATTTTAAGTCAAAATGAGTAGCATTGAACTTAGAGATAAACATAAGATGGAAATGATAGAGTATCAATATAGAGTCATTGATGTGATGATCCGGACTCCCGCAGGAACTGTGCAACATTAAACAGTGACTGCAGGGAGCTTGTACAGTGCTTCGGAGCTTGTAGAATTGAAATTGAATATTTAAAATAGACTTGGCACGAAAATCGGAGCAAACGGGAATTTCCGGGAGCTTTCGGCAAAATTTCGGATGAGAATTTGGCGAAACGGACGGCGAAATCGGACTCAGCGCGCGAAAACGGTCAAAATGGTATATTCACCTTTTTTTTTCGGCACTTGGTACTGTTCACCGGAACAGTAACCGCCGGCCGGAATTACTGTTCCGGCCGGCGGCGGCCGCCGGCGAGCGGCGGCGGGCGGCGGCGCACGGCGGCGGGCAGCTGCGCAGCGGCGGGGCAGCGGCGGAGCGCGGAGGCGCGCGGCGCGGGCAGCGCGGGCAGGCGCGGGCAGCACGGGCAGGGGGCGCTGGTGCGCGGTCCACGGCTGGTCGTGCACCGGGTGCACCGAGAGTTCCTGCTGCCACGTGGCAGCTTCCCATTGGTGGGCCGGCTTCTAGAAGCCCGTGGGGCGGTGACACGTGGCGTGCTCCTATTGGCTGACAGGATCCGGAAAACCCGGAGCGCGGGCAAGGCACGTGCACCACGTGGCCACGTGGCAGCTTTTCATTGGCCCTTGCATGCGTGTTTCCTGTTCTGTGGACACGTGGCGCTTCCTGGATGGCCCGTTTCGGTGTTTCGTGTTCGGATCAGGATCCCGTGTGGGAATATCCCCTTTTGGCCCACTATATAAGAGCCCCTCACCCCTCTCATTTCCCACCTCGTTTTGCGCACTGAGGAGAGAGAATCAGAAAAACTTCCCTCTACCAAAGTTGTTCCTCTCTCTCTCTTATTTCTCTCTCTACAATCTCAGGATTTTAGGAGTTATAGATAGCAAGATATCTGCGACGCGGCGCACTGCGACGATTTTCTTTTTAGGCCCATTTCCCGTCGCAGTTCCGTCGAAAATTCACTACGGGCTAACCGGGTGGAATTTTTGGACGATTTTTGCGGCAGCACGACCGTAAGAGGTAGGGCTTCGATTTCCGTATTGATTATTTTGCTCCGTTTTGTACTTTTGGCACAGTTTTCAGGTCCTCTTTGACCCCTATTTTTACTGTGATGGTTTTTGGACAGCACCGACTTCTCCGATTTTTTTCTTGACGTAGGAGCGTCAGATCGAGGCGTTTAAAGAGTCGATTTTGATCTACTCTTCGCGAGGAATGCAACCGTGATTTTTCTGGGATTTTAGGAGCTCATTTTAGAGGTGAAAAATTCCTCTTTTCCCGTGTTGTCTGAAAAACCGCAAATATTGTGTTTTTTGGGATTTGTATTTATACCGGGAGCGTTGATTTGCAGGATTTGAGGACTGTGGACAACCAGGAGACTACCTGGGGTGTTGTTTGAGCTGTTCGAGGTGGGCGGTTATTGCTTACCTCATTTTTGACAAGCTCACTGGGATTACTAGAAATCCCCTAAAATATGGCAATTAATGAGGACTATTGGGACAAACTAACAGGACTACTAACAGGACTACTAACAGGACTACTAACAGGACTACTAACAGGACAATTAATGAGAACCATTGGGACAAATTAATATGACAAATGACAAGGACCGCTGGGATAAACTCCCCTAAAATTTAATATAACCCACAAATGATATGATGACTTATATTGGGACACTGTGATTAATACAAAGGATATGATCTCGCATGCAAATGACTTTTATTTAGTAAATCAATTGTTTTAAACCTTTGACACTATTTTACAACTTTTACAAATAAAAACAGTTGCATGCATGCCCGGACATCAGGTAAGGCCACTATTCATTGCTACACTATCATATTGGGATTTGAACATGTTTCATTGTTGTTCTTTGCATCCAGATGTTGTTGCTCAAGTGTGAGCAGGGGTTGGGATAGTGTAGCCAAGGTTATGCTAGATTGTGGACTTGTGGGGTATTGCGGTGACCGCGGACAGTAGGCGGTTGACCAGATGTTTATCCTTGCATCAGATTGGGGTTGAGTTCGGTTTATTTATTGCATCAGTTGGGGATTGGGTTTCTATAGTGGATGGAGTTTCCCACTTTGATCATGGTTATGATCCAGTCCTGCTATATTGAGTCAGTGTAACTCTAAGTTAAATATGGAACAGGAAATTAGAGTCAAGATAGCTCTAAGTTAAAAGTGGAACAGAAAAAATAAAGTTAATGTAACTCCAGATTCAGTGTGGTATCAGGGAAAGGGTATGTGATCCTAAGGTTAAGAATTAAACAAATATAACCCTAGAGTGGGTCATAGGGTGTCTAGATAAATGGACAATAACTTTAATTTCAATTTGAGTTAAATAAATGAAAGAGAAATGTTTAAGAGTCCAGGAGACTCTCTAGTTACCCGTGTGGCAAGACCTAGGGTAAGGGATGAATTAATGAAAAAGATAAAGCTTAAGAGAAAGCTAAAAGTGGCTTAATAAGCAAGATAAGCAAAAGGCTTAAAAGAAAGAGAACAGAAAGAAAATGCAAATGACGCATTCGTGATGAGACTCGTCAATTTGGGAGCAGGACTCCTTGGGCAATGACCCGTTGGACGAGATATTTTGAAAAGGCTAAAGGAAAAAGTGAAAGAGATTGCCAGTGGCAATGTGAGCTGAAAGCTCAAATAAAAAAGAAAAGAAGAGCAAGAGCTTAAGAGTAAAGATAAAGGCAAATGCATAAAGTGCAAAAAGGGCTAAGTGCCAAAAGAAAAGAAAAGAAAAGATAATAAAACGGGTGTACCTTCGGGGGTGAAATGTTGTCCTGTGCGACGTAAAGGGCAGGTCCCTCTCTCCGAGCGCTTCTGTCGGACATAAAGGGCAGTGTCCCTCTCCCAGGTGGCGACCCAAAGGACACATTTTCCTTATTGGGACGGGGTAGCACTTGCGGATGCTATCGACAACCTTAGAGATTCTCATTTTGTGGTAGCATGACTACCGGGCTGGGGCCCTTTGGGCAAGAATCTTCGAGGGTTTAGCAACTTGAATTAAAACACAAGAATGTGAAAAAAATAAAGAGTAATAGAGTGGCTAAGGTGGCCGGGTTAGTTTAACCCTGTATACAGCGGCATAGTGGCCGAGTTTGTGGATAGTAGCGTGGTATGACTGGATAGAGTAATATTGGGACGATGAGTATACACAGATAGTGTAGTGATATATTATATGCATATCAGTATTTTAATATTGAGGTTATAGTTTTTCTAGCATCCTATTATTATTGCTTTAATTGGACAAAGCGGTGTAGAACATTCTTTCTCGGTGGTTGAACCCACTGGAAACTTTGTTGTAGTTCTCACACTGTAGTAGCCGCTGGTTTGGAAGTACTTTGAATTTTATTTGGTTTTATTTACACCGTTTTCCGCCTGGGGGGTCCGGAGTGTGACCTATTTCTCCTCTTTTCTGGGCAGACCGTCGGGGCTCGCGGGTATTTTTAGGCAATAAAGCTCGCGAAACGGAGAACGGCGGCGCGATCGGATTTTTATTCCGACCCCGGAATCTCCCAGAATAAATTTCGGAAGATTGTTAGCAGTTCAGGCGACCAGCACGGACTCCGAGGCAAACCGGATCCAGGTTCGCACCCGAACCCTCATTTCTGTTGATCGGGGGTTTGGGTTTAATTTTTCCCACAACTCACTTCGCCGATCATTTATCTTGTAATTTTGGAACTTAGGGTAAGTCCCCCCCTGCACCCGAACGGCTAATTAATTTGTGTTTTGGGGATTAGGGTTCGACCTTTTCCACTCTTCTCACCCTAGGCGTACGTCACCCCGAGCGCGGACGAGGAACCGTTCCCCAATCCCTTTTCTTCCCATCGATCGGCGTGGAGAACCGCGGCGGAGCGATCAAGGAGAGGGAAGAACGACCGCACACCCTCCGGAACCGGGCACGCAAGAACGGGACGATCCCTCCTCTCGCAACCTCCGTCGACGTAACCGAGGTGAGCGGTGGTTTTGTCGTTTTTGGTTTTCTTGTTCATAGCAATCCGGGGGGGGGGGGGGGAACAAGCGATGGATTCTCTGGAATCCGGCGCGCGTGCGCAGCCGCGCATTCAGGTGGCGCGCCACACGGCCCGCGCGGGGCGAGCGCGCGCGCGCCGCCCCCATGCGGGCGGCGCGCCCGCGCGGCCCGCATGGGGCCGGGAGCGCGCGCAGCCCCGCATGCGGGCGGTGGGCCCGCGCGGCCCGGGCGGGGCCGGGCGCGCGCGCACCCGCGCATGCGGGCGGCGCGCCCGCATGGCCGCGCGGGGCCGGGCGCGCGCACACCCGCGCGTGCGGGCGGCACTTCTGCACGGCCGCACAGGGCCGGGCGCCGCACGGGCCACGTGAGCCGTGGGCCGTCCGTGCCTTTGCCCTCGCTCGGGGACGTCGCCGCCGCCGCCGCCGGATCGGCGGGCCGTGCCCCACGACCGACCGGGAGGGTCTTGCCGTCCGTAATCCTTATTCGAGTTTCGAGTTACTGACTTCCTTACGGCAGGTTCGTGTAGGTCCGGGCAAGCACACAGAGACGCGGAAGAACCTAGCGTCGACAAGCAGCGCGGCAACAAAAGGTGGGTTTTATTTTGGGGCTCAGCGTCGGTTTTCGGCAGTCGTATTTACCTTTGATTATACGTTAATGTTGCTAACATGATAGTCGTTATAGTTGTATTTTTGAGTACTCTTGGTATTTTCGGTTACTTTGCTCGAGACTGCAGCACGCGCACCCGCGGTTTGGCCACCGCAAAGGGTGCGCTTTTCCGGAAAAGTG
The DNA here is from genome assembly GCA_029204045.2 of Tillandsia leiboldiana. Taxonomy (NCBI): domain Eukaryota; kingdom Viridiplantae; phylum Streptophyta; class Magnoliopsida; order Poales; family Bromeliaceae; genus Tillandsia; species Tillandsia leiboldiana. Next base: position 9,700,449 of record CM055080.1, on the reverse strand, counting down.
GTCTATGACCCGTGTAAACCCACGAGGTGACGTAGTGGGGGCCCCCGCAGGTGGGGGGTTTTGGAGGCGCCGAGGTGTGAGCGGTGCGACCCGTCGGGGTAGGTGCCCGATGTGGTTTACCGAGGTAGGTGCTCAGTTGGGGTGCCGGGGCAGGTGCTCGGATTAGGTTGTGCAGGTGTGCGTGGTCTTTTTCCCTTTTTGGGGGAGTGGTTGCTCCGGATAGTTTACGGTTGGACGCACTTCTTTTTCCTGCTTTCATTATTATTATTATTATTACTATGTCGCTGACTTCCCACTTTGTGACAGGGTCCTTCAGGGGGGAGAGTTAGGCGACGGTGAGGCCGAGGCTGGAGTTTTGGGTCCCTGGAGACCCCGTATTGTACCTTCTCCTTTATTTCGCTTTCTATTTACTCTTGTAGTCTATTGTGTGGTTCTCGATACCCTCGTGGGGTCGGTGTGGATGTCGGCACGTCTTATATTTATTTATTGCTTTTTCCTTCCTCTCGGGTGGCCGTTTTAAGAAAAGAGAAAACAAAAGAAAAAAAGAAAAAAAAGGATTGCGAAAACTGTTTTAAAACTTGGGTGTCGTGTGGGCACCATTTTCAAAACCCTGTGGATTTATGGTTTGCGAAAATAGCTTTGAAAACCCAAGTGTCGTGTGGGCACTGTTTTCAACCCTGTGGTTTTATGTTATTTCCGAAATTGGTTTTCAAAAACTAGGTGCCGAGTGGGCGCCGTTTTCAACAACTGTGGATTTATGCTTTTAAACTGATCGGCCGTGAGTTTTATTCAGTCTTGGTGCCTGTGTGAATGTTGAATTGTTGTGATTGAATTGTTGACTGCGATTGAACGTTGTACTAGCCGCGACGCCGTGCATATACAGGGGAGACTCTGTCCGTGTGCAGAGTGACTCTGTGTATGCAGCGGGTCTGAACACGCACCAGGGGGAAGGCTTTTCAAAAAAAAAAAATCTTACATGCTAAATACATACTTTTGTGGACCGTTTCCGCTGAACGAAAACCCCCGGGGTGTGACACACACCCTCGGGTGACCACAGGGGTCGAGACAGACGACAGGAGAAAGGGCCTAGCAGCATAGAGGCCTAGAGGGTCTAGCAGATGTACCTTTTTATATTTTGAGTGAACTATGTATGATGAGGAAATGATGTAAAAAAATTGTAATATTATTCAGTTGCAAGTTGAGAGATGGAAATATAATAAAGTTATTTATAGTTCACTCATACCCTGCTTTCATTTACAGTTCTAAACTTATTATTTATTGAATGAAAGTTTTAAATTACTAGTGATTTTAGTACTCTGATATTGAGCTTTCACATATACTTGATGTATTGTTTTGGATGTTACCGTTCCTTTTGGATAGTGAGAGGTCATACTCGATTGGCGGGTCTGTTAGCGTGCCCGAACTGTACAAATTGGCTGTCTAGGGGCGTGACAACAGTGCCCCTGCACCCGCAGTCCACGGGCGCATGCACTAGCACCCGCCTGCGTGGGCCAATGGGCGGCCGCCACGTGGCGGTACCCGCGGGCCCCCGGCGTCAATGCGACGCAACGACGCGTCGCGTCGCACTTACCAACGAATGGGGGCCCGACACGTGGCATGACCCCGCTGACACGCGATAGGGGCCGCGCGTCTTCCCGACGCGCGCCTGTCGCCTCGGCAGCTGGGGCCAATGGGGCGCCGCCACATGGCGCGCCTCACCTGCCCCCCGCGCCTCGAGTCGCGCACCCCTGCGCGTCGCACGCGCGTACCGTGCCTCAGGATTCATGCCCGTGCCTTGGGATCCATGCCACTACCTCGAGATCCGTGCTAACTGCCTCGGGATCCATGCCACCTTGGGATTTGGGCGCTACTACAGTGGATTCGGGCGCTGCTACAGTGGATTCGGGCGCTGGCCCAAGCTCGAACCGGGCTGCCAAAGTGTGAACCCGATTCGCCCCACTTTGAACCGGCCTGCTACAGAAATTTCCGGGCGCCTAGAAACATCTTTCGGGCGCCCGAAAGTTTGGCCCAACTCCTGTTTTGTCCGTTTTCGTCCGTTTCTCGCCCGTTTTCGCTCAAATTTGACAGGCAACCACAATTTAACTTGATTTATCACAAGGTACTTTAATTTTTCAGTTTGGACCATTTCTGGGTCACCAAAAGTCTCGCTATATTTAGAATCGCTGGCGGACCCCGTTCTCACTGCCCGGGTATCCGATCGACGCGAAACTTTTACTGTGGCCTTAAAACATAATTACGAAGCTCCCAGAATTTTCTCAAAATTTTTTGACACTGTAAATTTTTTGCTAAAAATCTGGGCCCCATTTCTCATATAAAATTCTAGAAGCCTCATTTTTAATCCGATTTCGGCCCAATTCACTCCCAGATCATCCTTTACTTCTCTAGATTCAATAAAAATAGTATCTCATACAATTTTTATCTATATTTATTTATATACCCAAAACCTGGTATATTACAATAGCTGAGGCAAGCATGAGCTTCATCAACTCGAGGGCAATGCCAGGTCGGCTGCTGGCGCGCGATGGCGGCGGATGGCCGGAGCTAGGCAATGCGGCCACCATGGACAGCAAGCATGGTGCCATTCACAACCAGAGGCTTTCGAGTGCAACCAACAGCACCAATGGCTTAGTTACAACATTTTGGGAAGGACTGGGTGCTTGGCCGACGACGGCGAGCGGCGGATGGTCGACTACCATTGTTGCGGTCAACCAAGCTTCATCAATGGCGAAGCTTAAACCTGAGGGTCTAGCTCACATGCAAGGGTACCAGAAGGTCCCTCTTGACCTCATGGAGCCAACCGAGGCCATTGTCAGGGTCGGAGAGCAGTAGCGACGCCGGAGCAAAAAGATCGGCCAAGCCTTCATTTTCCCAAAACTAGGGCACGATGCCGCGGTTCTATAGCGCATCAAACCTCACCAAACTTGGTAGGAGGCTTGAACAGGTCCGGCATAAGAAGCTGGGCATCTTTATTCTCGGGAAAACCATCAAGGGCTGCAGTTGCTCGAGGCGGAGCTATATGCGGTTTTTCGGCGGTGCAACTCCACCACCGCCCATCCGGCATTTCCCCGGCTTCCGGGCTAGGCTGGGAGACTCCCCAGAAACCCAGGAACCTATTGCTAGTGGTCTCGCGCCAAGCAACCAAGAGGAGAAGAAGAACCTACCTCACCGAAGTTGATGAAGAAAGGAAGAAGCTAGATTGCTCCCCGGCGTCGCGCGGCCACGGCACACCACCGTATCCCCTGGGCTCGGCTTCTGGGGGTAAGAGGAGACCTCAGAAAGCTCCGGGTGGAAGTCTCACTTGTTTGGTGCCTTCTCCTTGAACCCAACCCGAGAGCAAAGGATAACTTGTTTGGGAACTCTTTTTTCAGTAACCAGGGCTTTGGGAGGTGGCTGCGCTCTACAGGAGGGGTCCTTTGAGGTTGCTGGAGATCCTCGAAGTGGTCTGGAGAAATCCCAACACTCAGATGCTACTCTCCCTCACCTTCTCGGGTGCAAGAAGAATGAACTCTTTCTTTTTCCTTTTCGAATTCAAATGAAGGGGAAGGAAGTTAGGATGGCTATTCTCGTGGCAGAAGATGAGGGCTACGTGGAGATGGTGCAGTTAACCCCCCCTTTATGCGTGTAGTGGTTGAAACCAACTTGGGGAGTTGGATGCTACAAAATGCCTGAAGGTCCTCAACTTCTTCACCCTTCAATCCCAGTCCTCCGTTATAACACAAACTTGCAGAGAAGCCCCTCCACAAAAAGTCGCACGTAAAACGGAGCATAAAATATAGGAGATCTTATGCAATTATGCAATATTTCACCTTTTTTTTTTCATGCTTTTCGAGGCAACAGTGTCGTCAAACGGAAAAACTCGAAGAGCCGTATATTCTTCTTGCTGATCAACGATGATCACAATATCAAGCAATCCCGTCATATATTTGATCCCGTTTGCAAGGTAGATAATTTTCTCTTCAACATTGCTGCATCTCTCGATGAAACCTATCGAGCAGTGATTTCGGTTCGCTAAGTTCGATTTTCTAAAATCTCGAAATCCATCATATACAGTGAATTTTACTTGTTGGCACGCTTTTCAATGACCTAGGCTCGTCAAACATAAACTATAGTGGATCGTATTCCTAATTGTATTAGGATTTAGCCATTATTATAAATAAATCATTATTTCATTGATTTAGTACGGCGGATGAGGAGTATGGGTATATTTTGAGATTAGGGTTTTGTAAGAGAAGCATATTTTATACACCACTTTGATCATAATGAAAGTCTCCGCTCCCTCTTCGCCCGTGGACGTAGGCCAGTGGCCGAACCACGTAAATATTATGTGTTTCATCTTTCTTCTCTCTTTCTCTATCCTCTTTTGATATTTTCGCGCACAAGAAATTAGATCTTTTCCACTTTTGTCATAACAAACTGGTATTAGAGCCGGATTGTTTGTTTGGGTGTTTAAAACGTCAACGAAATTTCAGATCAAGAAGTTTGATCACTTCAGCAGTTTCGCTCTACGGCAAGTTGTCGTTCTGATGCGGCAGAAGTTGCAAAATACGTAACTGGAGAATGAGAAGATTGACACTTCACAGAACCCCACGGTTTTGCTCATTAAGTCAAGCGACAAAATTCAAAAATTCTGTATATTTGGTTTGCATGTGCAGCAGCACTTTCAGGAGCTTTTAGGATTTTGGTGGAGAAGAAAAAGAATTCAAGCCAAGGTGGAAATTGTTAGATATGTCTCGAATCCTAAAACCGGAAGGTTTTCTAACCTATTCTGTTTTGCTTATCTAACATAAATTTATTAAAATAAGTAATTAGTTTAAATTTTAAAAATAACGTGTCGTTGACTGTTTTAAATTAAATAAATTAAAAATTAAATAGTAAAATAAAAAAATTAATTAGAAAACCAAATCAAAATAATCTAAAACTTAGATAAGTTATATAATTATGACACCTTTAAAATTTGAAATAGTCCAATATAAAATATATAATAAGGCTAAATTTATTATCCTGGCTACAGTATTTTATGCGATAGCTAGCTTCAATAAGCTAAAGGAGATAAGCATGTTAGAGTTAGAGTATCAGATTCAATCACCGTTTGGAAATATGATAGGTGACTTTCTAGAAAGTTGGAGCCTCATTGGGAAGTTGGAATCTCACAATTGATATTAGAGCCAATCACCTCGCAATATCGACTAAAAACTAGCAAGACGAATTAACCCAGAATTTGGAATAGTTTTATATAAAAAATA
>CM055080.1:9665185-9690185 GCA_029204045.2 Tillandsia leiboldiana | reverse complement strand
TAGCATATATTGTAATCGTATTTAGAAATATGTTTACTATCATCACAATTGCTACATCCACTGTTTGCAGTAGCACAAGGAACTTTGCGTGTTCATTGGTAATCCACTGGGTTCTGTCTACTTGATTTTCTCTACCAGTTTTGTATTCTGTTATTAGGGTCTGGCATGGTTCTTTGCTTTATGGCAAATTAACAATACAAGGACATTGTAATGACGTCTAGAGATTTAGCTATAGATATATGTTTCTTTCTATTGATGTAGAATCATAAACTGCATTCCCTGTTTCCAGTACTTGTGCGTTAGTTGAATGACTTTTGATATTCACGTTATAATAGACTCTTTTTTTTCTCTGCTGACATTTAAGGGCCTAACATTTGCTTTAGTTGCCAACTGCCCTATATTGTTTGCTAAAATCTGATGAACACTTTTTTTGACGTTCCATCCAATAGATGGATTCTTTCCTAGATTTTTTTCATTCTCCATTTAATTGTCCACTCTTTTCCTTTTTCTCAAGTTGACGGCAGAAAAGGAGAAAAAAGGCAAATGCTTTTCTAAGAATGAAGTTTTATGCTAGTTCAACCTCTTTTCTTATCGGAGTGGCATTTGTTGTAGTTAGTAGTATCTTTGTCGATTAGGCAGCTTATATTAAATTGGAATTATTCATGATTGTGTTTTTATTGAAATGTGAGATAATATAATTTGAAGCTAGCTGATATTTTAATGGAGGTATTTCAAAAATTTTCCATGAATTTGTGGGAAATATGCGTTCACGTTGGGCAATAAAAGGGTTTGGTGTTGGTTGGGTAGAACAAATTGTGGACTTGACTTGGGAGTCTATTTATGGCTTTAGAATAATATTACATTGATTCGGTAATCTACTACCCCCCATTGCCTGAGGTTATGCAGAGGTTCTAAATAAACATGACTTCATCTCAACATATCATGTTCGTCTCTTGTAGTTTTGTTGGCAACAGTTTTGCTTGGCTCTAAATCCAGCAAACCTCATATAAGATGATTTGCTCTTGAAAACTAGGTAGTATAGTTTATGAGGTAAACATATAGAAAAGAAAAGCATAGAATTGATAAATCGTATTACTGGTTCTGAGCAGCTATATTTATATTTTTTCGAGTCTAATACAAATTACACGATTTATATTTTCCAAATTAGTTCAAGTAGAAGTGTTATAGTTGGTTAAAACTTAAAACAATGCAATAGTTCTTTGTGATCCGAGCTAAATGCAAGCCTTTTGGTGATGATAAATGTAGGGTAATAAAGTAATTCTAGTTAGTATAAATGAAGAATGAGAGAACGTATTAGATACAAGAAAAGGGAACGAGTATAGATAATATAGGCAAAAGATAGATAAAGGAGGTAAGGCTGTGACAGCTGTCAAATTCAAGGAAACAAAGTTTTTCTTCCAATTAGGGCATGTTTGTTTCACCGAAAGTGGACTTTAGGTTGAAGTGGACTTGGGATTGAAGTGGAGTTTAGATAAAAACTATTTCTTTCATGTTGTTTGTTTTTATAGTTATGGAAGTGAGATATTCTTTCAGTTTTGTTGTTTGTTTAGTAGAAAGTGAATGGTGTAAAAACTATAATTTATACATAAATAATAAATAACTTAATATATAATAAATAAAAAAAATATAATTATATTTCTATATAATTAAAAAAATAATCTAAAACAACTAAAGTAAATTTTTTTATACATAAATTATAATAATACAACAATAAAATCATAGAGTAAAAAAAAATATTAATACTCAACTAATTAATTTTCATCATATTGTAAATGTACAAACTAAATGAAAGAAATATTAAAACTTAAATAATTAATTTTTATTATATTTTAAATATATAAATTAAATAAAAAGGTAATTAGTAGCATAATTAAATATATTTAAATATTTTTAGCATTGACATTTATAGTATTTTATTATTTTTTTCTTCACCTCTCTTTACCGTAATTGACTTACGCTGTTTTGGGTAACTCGAGCTTCGACCGCATCTTTATTACGGCGAATCAAATAGCGGAAGTGACCGTTTACGATCGAAAACGACTTCTCTCTCCACTTCCACCCAAACAAACATGCCCTTAACGATCTGTTTTGCAGCCATGGAAACAAAATAAGAAGATAAGAATCGTGTCAGACTTGGACATAACCGTGTTAACTTGTACAGGGTACGATTAGATTAGAGATCATAATAATCTAAATATAATTATCAAGTGAAATTTTGCACACACAATCTGGTAAGGGTACGTTTCTCACAAAAAAAAATTTAATATGCCTGATTTTCTTTTGTATCAAGTAATTGGAAAATGGTTGTCCTTTGGTATGCTGCTTGATTCTTCTTGGTATTTATTCTATATATTTGTTTTTGTTGGACTTTGGTATTTTTGTTTCTCTAGTTGATGTAAAGGGGTATTCATTAAAAAAAATTAACGTATTTGAGTGGGAACAAAGCTGTGAAAAATGATGGTGTTTATGCAGGAGATTGGAATCATGCCAAACAAAAAAAAACAAAACAAAATCACTGTGAAGTAGATGAAATTAGCCAAGCATCTACTCTTTCTAATGAGAAAATGCTCTCTTTTTGTTATGTATAAAAGGTTTCTCATTTGTACTTGTGTTGCGTTTGAAGATGAGCAAATTTGGTTTTGCATGTAGGGCTTAGTCATCAGCTTTTCCTTGGGAGGAGACATTTATTATGCCAATAAACATTTGATATTTTCTAGTGAGACATGCTTGATTCTTGTACTCTTTAATCCGCAAAATATCACCCAAAAGTTGATCTGTTAACACAGGAGGCGGCTTTTCAACATGATCAACAATCTCCCTACTATTTATGAAGTCGTGACCGGAACAGCAAAGAAGCAATCTAAAGAGAAAACTCCGAACAGTAGTAGCAAGAGCAACAAGTCTAACCCGAAGGCGGTAAACAAAGATGCCATTTATAGCGCAACTATCTCATTTTTTTTTCTTGTTCTCCTAGTGCTATTTGGCTTGGCTTCTGATTTTCTGCATCAGCTCAAGGAAACCAACATGTGTGACTAGCAAAGTTTGGAGCTTTTCGTTTGGCGGGAGCTCAAATGAGCTTTTGCGACCCGAAAGCAGAAGCTCATGCATTCGCTTCTGCGTTGTGGCGATGATCTGTATAGGATATTTTCTTCTTTGAACAAATTCGATTCAAACAACACTTTTGCGGCTCGTTCTCACTCTCGCTCTTTACATTGTTGCCTTTCCTAGCAGTCTCAACAGGCAGAGTCCTTTACGAAGCCGTCGAGAATGCCACCCCCAAAGGAGGAGGAAGAGAGCGTGGTGGAGGAGGACGGTGAGCAGGAGGACGAGGAGGAGCACGGCACCACACTGTGCGGGGCGTGCGGCAACAACTATGCGAACGACGAGTTCTGGATATGCTGCGACGCCTGCGAGCGGTGGTTCCACGGCAAGTGCGTCAGAATCACACCAGCTCGGGCAGAGCACATAAAGCAGTACAAATGCCCCGACTGCAGCACCAACAAGAGGGCTAGGGTTTAGGGTGGTACGAAAAAGCCGAAGGACATGTCTCCGAATCCGCGGCCTAGCTTGAATGAGCTAGCTTTCTAGTTTCTCCACTTTGTTAAATGTTTTCTTCTTTCGCAATTAGGCACTTCAGCATTGTATGTGAGTGTAATGTAAAAAAAAAGAGAGGAAGGTGAGGAATTTATTAATTCAAAATTTAAACATTTAAATTTAAATGCGTCAATTCTAATCTATTTTAATTCTGAATTTGTACATGCCAAAATTCTTTTTTTGAGAGAAAGGTAGCATGCTACCCGCTTCGTTTATTTTTTAAATAAATTTAGCTGGAAATACACTCTCAAAAAAAAAAAATAAAAATAAAAAATACATGCCAAAATTCTATTATGAGAAAAATGTGGGTCCTGTATATATATATATATATATTTTTTTTTTTTATTTTGTTTTCTCACATGTAAGAGAAATTGGAGGTCCATAATTTAAAAAAAAAAAAAAAAAGATTTGTTCAGATTTTTTTTTTTTTTTTTTTTTTTTCTCGTGTGTATAAGATAGGCGTGGGAATACCTGAAATCCTGTAGAGTAAAGAAAAGGAGGAAAAAAGAGAATCCTATTTTTTTAAAAAAAAAATATGAGGACAAAAAAAATAACATCATCAGAGAAAATTTTTTTAAAAATATATATATAATGTTTTCTTTCTTGTCTTTTTTTTAAATATATATATATATATAACCTCTCAATCAGCCTTACATTGACGATTAGATGGAAAGAAGCTGGATGATCTTCTATTTGATACTTAGTCGTTGGCGGAAGAAAAGAACGGCGGTCATCCATCAACTTTTCAACAACAACGTTGGAGTATTACCGGTCAGCGCTTTGCCGTCGGCGGAAGCAACGACGTATCGACAATCAGTACGAAGGAGGTTGGACGCGGCGACCTTCCCCTTGGCATTTACCCGTCGGCGGAAGAGAAGAACGACGATCATCCATCAAATTTTCAACAATAGTGGATTATTATCCGCCGGCACTTTGCCGTCGGCGGAAGCATTGACACATTGGCAATCACGATGAAAGAAGTTGGATGCTACGATCTTCCGCTTGGCGCTTAGCTGTCAGTGAAAAAGAATAACTACGGCCATCTATCAACTCTTCAACCAGCAACGGTGGAGTATCATTACCAATCACTACTAAGAAGGTTGGAAGGTGAGATTTCCTGCTTGACATTTAGCCGTTAGCAGAAGAGATGAACGGTGACCACCCATCAACAAATCAACAATAATGGTAGCGTAACATCCGCCGACACTTTGTCCTCGACGAAAAAAAAGAATGATGGCCATTTAGGAATATATTACCAATGATAATAAAAAATGAAGCTGTCGTGTTTTCCAATTATACCACGATCACCGGTGCTTCCATAGTCAAAAAAAAAAAAAAAACCCACTCCGACTCTCTATAGTCAAAAAAATAGCCACTCCTCCTCAAGGCCTACACCAAGAGAAATGGAGGAGAGAAAATTATTTTTGCAAAAAAAAATAAAATTTTAAATTTTGAACTAAGAATTCAAAATTTAAACTCATTTTGAAAATAAATGCATATGAATTTTATCTATGCCTACTTATTAATTCCACATGTGAAGAATATATTTTAGCTATTTTAATAAAAAGAATCTCTTTAAAATTTCATACGCATACTAAAAATAAAAAAAAAAAAAAATCGGATAAGAATTTATATTTAAAATTAAATTTTTGTTGAAATTTATTTCAAATTTAAAAATATGACTGTCGAGATATCAAATATAAATATAAAATTTTTAATTTTAGTCCCAAATAACACTCTAGGCTATATTCATATAAAAAATATATATAATTTTAGCCTTGTGAACTCAAACCTAGTCTAGGACTGATAAACCTGAAGCCCAAATTTAGACTATAAATCTAAGAGAGATGCTAGGTGTACACCCCTTTAGGGGTGTATATCCTACATCCCACCACATCCTGACGAGTGAAATTCATCCCATCCCAGAATGGAATGGGGTGTAAGATATACACCCTAAAAAAATGTATACTTATATATACCCTAAATCTAAACTCATATTTTAGTCATATAAATTCAATTCAAAGTCTTATGCAAGGAACTTAGAAAATTTCGGTCTAAGTTTTAGGCCCAAATCCAAGTGGGGTTGCTAAGGGGGGTCAATTTCAACATCATTTGTGAAAAAGTGAAGAGACTGGCAATCTCCCTCATCAATGCCATCAATGCCAAGAGTCATGAATAACTCACAAGTTGTAGTGAGCTTAGTGGGTATTTAATTTAAACATTAGTGGGTGTCTTTAAGTGTAAGCTTAGAGAATGAGTTATCTGCATGAGCCAATAAATAGTGTGGTTGGATAAGTCCAAAGTATAAGAGAGAGTTGTATTTTGTAGTTGTTATTTTCTAAGTATGAGAGTATTTAGTTTTTCTGCGGAATCTCTACTCTTTTCTCTACTTTTACACTTAGTCGTAGGACGCGAAGGTCCGGACTAGCAAACGGAGAGTAAAGTTTGCTCTCTTCGAGTAGGAAAGCAGACGCCGCACGACCTTTTTGCTAGACGAAAAGCTTAAGTCCGTGACACTTAGCTCGTACGGGCCCAAACTGAGCTCCAATCCAAAAAAATATGGGCTTTAATCAAGCCATATGGATTTTATCCGGCCCAAAGAACATATTGTATGGCCCAATACTTCACGGGCACAAATTCAGCCCAAGCTCAGCTCCGCAGCCAATCTAAACCTTGACTTGAACTCTTTTAGACCGCATTTGAGTTCAACCCAATTAAGACCAAAACATAAATTCACCCTAAACCTGCATTTAATCCAGATCGGCCAAAATTGAGTCTAAGCCTCGATTTCAAATTCGACCTTAATTTGAGCTTGAATCACATAAACCTAACCCAACCTAAATTTGATGGGCCTTATATGAAACCCAAACCATATTTAAACTATATGTGTATCATCCAACCCAAAATATAATCCAAATACAATCCAAACTATATAAATCATGATTCAAACGTTCTAACATATATATATATATATATATATATATATATATATATATATATATATATATATATATAGGGTTCGGCTACTATACTCTTATTAGTAAAATCTTTTCGTACTCATAAGTTTTTATCCTTTGGATGAAAGAATGTGTGATTAGGATTATAGTAGTTTCTAGGATTTATACTATTTTACCGACAACTTAGTAAACCCTAGGGGGATCACTTTCATCCTAACCGCACATTCCTTCATCCAAGGGCGAAAAAGTTATGAGTATAAGGAATTTATACTCATAAGAGTATAGTAGCCCTACTCTCTCTCTCTCTCTCTCTCTCTCTCTCTCTATATATATATATATATATATATATTGGAGTTAATCAAATCAAACTGAACTTTAATACATATGCTTAATCAAATCAAATTTCAATTAAAATAAATTAGGCTCTAATACATATAATTAGAGTTTAATTTAAATTAAATATATCTAAGTTTTAACACATATACTCAGTATTTAGTCATCTTTCATCTTAGGGTGAATTTAAACCATATTTAATTGGACTCTAGTACATATATTTAGAGTTCAATTAACGTGAATTACACTCGAATACATATAATTAGAGTTTAATTTAAATTAACTTTGACTGATCCTAACACATAGGATTTAGCCAACTTTCACTTTAGAGTGAAATCAAATCATATTTAATTGGATTCTAACACATATATTTAGAGTTCAATTAATACGAATTAGACTCTAATTCATATAATTAGAGTTTAATTTGAATTAACTTTGACTAATCCTAACACATGTACTTAGAATTTAGCCAACTTTCACTTTAGAGTGAAATTAAATCATACCTAATTAGACTCTAATGCATATGCTTAGATTTCAATCAAACCAAATTTCAATTAAAACACTTTAATACATACAATTAGAGTTTAATTTAAATCAAATCTAATTAAGTCCTAACACAAATGCTTAGGATTTAGTTAATTTTACACCTTAGGGTGGACACATTGTGTTCTAAAATATAAACTTAAAGCCCAATCAAATCTAATTTGATTAACCATAATATATATACTTAGAGTTTAATTAATCTTAACATTTTAGAACATATAACTAAGGTGCAATTTAAATCCCATTTAATCGACCATCATGTTGTTAAACTGAGTACTTCTTTTTTCTTTTTTTTTTTTATTCTTTTTTTTTTTTTTTATGTATATTGAGAGTATGTCCTTAGTTTAGCCATGTAATTGTACAACAACCTACATAATAAAATTTATATTTTATTTGATTCCAATTTATACGATTATTAGCATTTCAGAAATTTCTGAAGTTGCCCTAATATTTTATGGAGGTAATTAACAGTAGATACATGCTATGGATCCTTAATATTCGACATATATATATATATATATATATATATATATATATATATATATATATATATATATATATATATATATATATATATATATATACTAATGTAACATCCTAATAGTCCCACATCGGATTAGAATGAGATTGTGATAGAATATATAAGAGACAATTGATATTAGTAATAATAACTGGACTTAAATATTTTGATCTGTGCTTTGGCCCAACGAGTTATTATTGCTAGTAGGTCGGATTTCAACTTATTTTATTGTTAGCATGTTAGCATTAGGTCGGTTTCCAATTTATTCTATTATTAGCATTTCAAAGATCTCTTAATCAAAGATGCCCTAATGTTTTTTTGGAGGTAATTAACAGTAGATACGTAATATCCGATATATATATATATATATATATATATATATATATATATATATATATATATATATATATATATATATATATATATATATATATATATATTTTGTGGCACCCCAATAATCCCACATCGGGCGAATGAAAATGGAATTATGATGGGATATATAAGAAACAATTGACACTAGTAATAATAATTAGACTTAAATATTTTGAACTGTGATTTGGATCTAACGAGTTATTATTGCTAATAGGTCGGATCGTTACAATTAATTTGAATCATGAAGACTACCTAGGAAAAACTCAATAACAACATTATTATATATAGTGAAACCATGACTTTGTATGTTAACATGTTGTGAGAACTCTTCCTTTTTATTTATTTTAATAAATTACGTTTATCTCATATTTTGTGTATATTTATTTGTAGTGGATTATACATTCAAGTTTATTCTCTTTTTGTTTCATGGCTGAAACGCTTAAAACTGCACAGAGGCATGCTAAGAGTCTTTGCCTACTTCCCTTTTCAAGTATGAAAATGTGCACTTATAATACTTGCAGGCCATCATTTTGATGCAATGTGTGACAACAAAGTAAGCAAGCCATGTAAAATATTACAGTTTTTCTTTTTTGCATCATCTTTCCATGCTTTGTGCTAGATAAGTGTTTTCAGAAAGATTAGTTGGAAAAGAGTGAGTGTTAAGTGCTTCTTCGAGCAGCTTCACTTCAAATAATACCAAACCGGCTATTCACCAGTAGTCTTTGCAGGAGCAACTCCCATCGCTAAATCGATGAAACCTGTTGTTATCCCTCACCACAATCTCCCTCCCCTCGATCTTGGAAACCATCTTTATAAAAGAATGACAATCATCGCATATCCTTAGGTTCTTCACAACCCTAATCACTTGCCCCATGTCGAAAACTAGCAACCCGAATGCGACGGCTAGTTTCTCACTATGAGTCCCCACCATCTCTTCCTTCTCCTCTGCGTCGACGTCCTTCAATACACAGCTCTTATCCGGGATATAACCCATTGCTCTTATCTTCCTCTCAAGCTGCTTCGATACCTTATATATCTCTTTCGACAAGTGATGTGATCGATCACCGACTATAAACCGATGCACTACATCATTGAATTCCACCCAACTACACCCTACCATCTTATTCACACCTCTTTCAATCATATTTCTTATGATATTATCCGCATCTTTCCATCTTCCTAGTGAAGCATAGCCCGAATTCTTTGGTTCGAGTTTGAAGAGCTCTTTTGCCGCAAATTCGCCTAAGTCGACACTTGTATATTTCCGGCTTGCATTAAGGAGTGCGCCATAGAGTCCCGCATGCGGCTTCATTGGCATTTCATCGACCACTTCTCTTGCTTCCTGTAATCGCCCCGCTCGGCATAGCAAATCGACTTTACAAGCATAGTGATCGACGTTAGGGTTTTTGATTGTATTGAACACTTGATGACCTTCCTCCGACAATCCTCCATGGCTACAAGCAGTCAAGACGCCAAGATACGTTATGTTATCCGGTTCAATACATTCTTCCTCCATGGCGCGCACCAATTCAATAGCTTCAAGGCCATTTCCATTGGCCGCTAACCCCGAAATCATTGAATTATACGAAAATACATCTCTTTTAGTCATTTCATCGAACACCCGCTTAGCATCTTCAATAACGCCACATCTCGAGTACATAAAGATCATAGCATTATATCCCGAAATACTTAACCTAGTTTGGTTTTCTTTCGCATAATCGACAACCCATTTCCCAAAATGAAGAATACCCAAATGCCCGCATGCCGAAAGGACACTCGAAATCGTTATTTCATCCGGTCTTAATCCTTCTACAGTAACCATTTCTTTAAAAAGCTCAATGGCTACACTCCACCGTCCGTTCCGCGCGTACCCTGAAATAATCGAGTTCCACGAGATCACATCTTTCACCTTCATCCCATCAAAGATCTCCCTTGCGGCCGTAACATCGCCTTCCCTCGTATGCGCAGCGATCATAGCATTGCACGACGCCAAATTCGGATCGCCCATTTCATCGAACACCTTCCTCCCACCTTCCAAACTCCCGCAATTAGCGAACATATTGATCAAAGCCGTCTTTACGAAGCAATTAACATGCAGCTTCCTCTTCAAAAGAGCCCCTACAACGGATTCCGCAAACCGAATATCACCCCACATAGAGCAAGCCGATAAAACAGTAACCCAAGTAGTTTCGTTTGGCGCCACATCCGATCTCTCCGTTAATAAACAAAACAAACCCAATGCTTCTTCTACCTCCCCGTTCTGCGCATACCCCGATAACATCGCGTTCCACGAGACAACATTTCTCTCCGGCATTGCATTGAACACCTTCCGAGCCTCGCCGACTTCTCCAAAATGCGAGAACCCGGTGACCATAATGGTCCAAGAGATCAAATTCCTCGCAGGCATGGCACCGAACAGTTCGAGGGCCTTCTCTTTGCGACCCAATTTCCAGTACCCGGAGAGGATCGAGTTCCAATCCGCGGAGGCTCTCACGGGCATTTCGTCGAACAGCTTCTGGGCGAGGTCGAGGGCGCCGCGCCGTACGTAGCAATTCAGAAGCGCGTTTCCGACGCGCGGGGCGGCGCCGCCGAGTTTAAGGGCGCGGGCGTGGGCGGCGGCGGCGGCGAGCGCGGATGGGGCGCGTGATGAGGGAATTATCGGGTGCTTTAAGATTCAGAATGGCTGCTTGCGCATATTATTGAAAGGTCTATGATTTTTTTTTTTTTTTTTTTTCTTCTTTAAATACTGCTGTACCCATTAATATTAATATCATAGGAAAATATCCTTCTCATTACTGGGCGCAAGTGATAAAAAATTATAATATTTTTATTTAATTTTAATTAATTTTTTTTTGTATATATACTTTTGGTAGCAATCACAAGGCAAAGAATATGATTCCTAATAGTATTTATTTTATTATTTTATTAAAAATATTAAATTATTATTATTTAATTTAAATTGGATAGTTGTAATCAAAGAGACCATGATAATCCAAGGACCAAGGTGTTGTGTCGCTTTACTTTAGAAAATAGTACATTATAAGTCTCATTAGGCTATTTTTCCAAACTTCTATCTTTTGATTTAATTTATTTTTTAATTTAATATTTATTTGTTAGTAGATTTAATCAAATATTGCAAAATCAAATCAAATTTCAAAATTTATTTCAATAACTTTCCGTCCAAGCACTTTATTAGTAATAAACTTATCATTTCAAATATAAAATATATAATATTTTTAAAATATTACACACTTTAAATCAAAGGGCCCATAATAAATAATTAAATATAAATTTTTAAATAATAAGATGGCAAATCTCTTTATACTAAAATTTTAGTAGGAAATTTAGATCCTACCATTCCAAGGATGTAAAATTAATTAATATGAAGTGTCCAAGTATTATTATATTAAATAAAAGGACTTTAGGACCCGTTTGGTAATTAAATATATTTATTAATAATAATAATAATAGATAAAATAGGATTAGAGCGAAGGTACATATATTTACTGTATTACATAAAAAAATTTATTGGCTAAATTATAAAAAAAAAATTATAAAATTTTGATTTTTTTAATTTGTCCTTATGACTTTCATAAATTATATTTTATGTTTTAAAAAAAAAATAAAAATATTTTTAGAGATTACGACGTTAATGGAGGTAGTAAAATAACCAAACTATCTTTATTTATTATATAAAAAATTAATTTTAAATATATTTTTGTTATTTTAAAAATATTTTTGATATAAATTATAAAAAATATATAAAATAGTGAAAAAATTCTGCAGAAGGGAGGCTAAATGCAAAGACTTAAATTTTTAAAGATATAAAATATAAAATTTTAAAAACTTAGAAAAATGGGGGGTTTAATGTAATTCAGCTATTCTACCAACACATTCTAAATACTGGATATTTTTCATCCATCATTTTGAAGTGACTGTTAAAAATTTTTTCATACTAAAATAAATTAAATATAAAATATGCCCCTCCTATATCAAAAAGTTTTTTTAAAAATTTGAATAATGCTATTTGTACACCCCATATGCATATGCGGAGTGGTAATTTTTTAAAATTTTGGGAAACCAAAAGTTAAAGCGTACGAATAAATATAAATTATTAAATTAAATCATTAATTAAACTTAATTTAAATTAAAATCTAAAAACCCCTCGCCCCGATTTTTTATCCCAATACCAACTCCCATCGCCTCCCTATATAAACCCCACCCTCTCCTCTCCTCGTTCTCGTCCTCCATTTTCTCTTATTATTTTAGATCGAAGCGGAGCGGAGCTCGCGGAGGTGCGACAATGGCGATCGGAGAGGCGGAGAAGACGAAGGGGTCGTCGGGGGAGGAGCCGCTCGTGGTGTCGTTCGGGGAGATGCTCATCGACTTCGTCCCCGACGCGGCGGGGGTGTCGCTCGCGGAGTCGACGGGGTTCCTCAAGGCCCCCGGCGGAGCTCCGGCGAACGTCGCCGTCGCCATCGCCAAGCTCGGCGGGAGCGCCGCGTTCATCGGAAAGGTATCAAAACCCTAGCGATCGATCGATCGATCGATCGATCTCGTTGTTGTTCTTTAGCGCGTTTGTTGTTTTCCGAGCGGATCGGCGACGCGAGATCTGAGGGGCGATCGAGATCCGTTGGATCTAGATCGGACGCTCGAAACCTTTTCTTTTTTTATTTACACTTAGCCCCCTCTAATATTTTCTCTTTTTTGCGTCGCCATTGTGGCCCACTTTAATTATCCAAATACCTAGAATTTTTTTTTTTTCTTTTATTATTAGATCCTTTCGCTAATATAGTATCACTTACAAGAAAAAATATATATATATATATATATAAAAAATTTGAACTTAGTATCATGGTACAATTATATATATATATATACTGCTAAAACCAAATGTGTATTTTATTTTATTTAACATGCAAAAGTGATCATTATGCGGCGATTACGTGCGTCGAAGGACGAGACGTGCGCATAATTAGATGATGAGGACACGTGACAAGTGGACTCGTATGGGGCCCGACCTCGATTTGATCGAAGTGGGCCCCGCTTTTCGCTGGCCTTTTAAGTCACGTTTCAATCGGATCATCTCGGCCGTTAGATATTTTAGGCGGACGGTGCGGAATGGCCGTACCGTCCTCCTATTATTCGTACAAAATAAATAAATAAATATATTTTTAAATTATTATTATTATGTGTATTATTTTGTTGCTGGTTTTAATGCAAACCGTGATGATGAAGAATAGCATTATGATAGGAATTTGCTTACGTGTAAACCACCTCGTTATGTGTGGAATAGTACACCCCTTAAGCTTAGAAAAAATTTAACACATTATTTTTGATCAAGTAATTTTATTGATCAAATATGATCGATTGAATATTTCAGAGGTCATTATTTATAATAGATGATCTACCATCTTCCTTAATTTTTTATTAATAATAAATTTGTTACATTTATCAATTGTTTTCAGCGCAGGTGGTAAAAAAATTTGATGATGGATATTCGAGATTCCAAATTCGAAGTTTAATTACTTCATATTTCTAATTAAGTTTATTTCAAAATAAACGAAACAGATAGCGGTGTAATCTTTCTCTAAAAAAAAAAAATTTGTTATATTGGATATCTTTTAAAGTATCTTTTCATCGAAAATGCTAAGTCTACTGATAGCATTAAGTACTATCAATAGCATTAAATACTACTCTACTATCAATAGAATTAAGTATTTTCGCTAGATCTATTCTTTTGATTATTTTTATCTCTTAATTCCCATCCCGTAAACAATAGGGGACTACTATCATTCTAAAGGCACATTTTTTTTCATAAACCTAAAACCTAATAGCACCTAATATAGTGGTCTAATTATATATATATATATATATAGGGTCCGGCTAGAATACTATTGATAGCACCAAGCAATTGGCGCTATCAAGTTTTCAGCTGTTGGATGAAAAAATATGCGATTGGGATTATAATGGTCCCCTAAAATTTTTACTATTCAACCAACCTTTGAGTAAACCCTAAGGAAACACTATCATCTTAAACACATCCTTTAATTCAACGGCTAAAAACTTGATAGCACCAATGACTTGGTGCTATCGATAGTATTCCAGCCTAATTATATATATATATATAACTAGACTACTATACTATTAATAATACTAAATTATTTGTGCTATTAGATTTTTAACTCTTGGATGAAGAGATATGTGGTTAGAATGATAATGGGTTTTTAGGATTTAATGGATGGTTGGTGGAATAGTATGATTTAAAAGGTAAAATTAGTCAAAAAAAATAGATTTCATGATAGAAAACTTACAAGCACCAATTATTTGATACTTTTAAAAGCATAATAGCCGAATTTTCTCTAGTCCGACTATTATTTTTTAAATATACGAAGCAATTGGTGCTTATAATTTTTTTTTTTATTTAACTAATTTTATTATTTAGATTATGTTATTTCACCAATCACCCATTAAATATCATTCTAACCGCACATTCTTTTATTCAATAACTAAAAAATCTACAATTACTTTTAAATTAAAATATAATATATATATATATATATATATATATATATATATATATAATTGAGTTATTATGTAATTAAAAGTATCAAGTTATTGATGTTTATAGATTTGTAGTTTTTGGTTGAAAAAATGTGTGTTTAGAATGATACTGATTTCTTAGATTTAGTGGATGGTTAGTAAAATAGAATGATCTAAGAAGTAAAATTAGTCAAATAAGAAAAAATTAATAGTAAAAAATTTATCAGCATTAATTAGTTTATAAATAAATATATTCTACCAACGGGAGCTTATTTATTTATTTATTTATTTATATTTATTTGGTGTGAAATCTCTGTCGTTGCGGTAGTAGGGCCCGCATGGTGTCTCGTTGGTGGGTAAGGTGTATATATATATAAAAATAATAATAGTAGTAGGTAGATGTGGTAATCCCGCTCGCAGTTTGCGAGTTGTTCGACTCTAAATGAGTTTGAGATCGTATCGCTCATTTAATAAATGAACTAAATACGAGTCAAATTTTTCAGCTCGTTTATTAACACGAACTAAGGTCAGTTTCCTCGTATTCAACTTGATAATACTTCCAATATATATATATATATATATATTACTATTTAGATTTTAGACTAATAAATTTTTTATAAATTTTAATTATTAAATTAAAATTTTATTTTTTTAATATTTTTTAATTTTATATTTAATAATAAAAATAAAAATAAAATTTGTTATTCGTGAACCAGCATTCGACTCGTTTATTAACAAGCCGCCGAATACGAACCGCCGAATATGAATTGATCTCGGCTCCTTCTTGTTCGGCTCGTTGACACCCATACTAGAAGTGCCCGGGGGGGGGGGGGGGTGTCGGTGCATTGGAAAGGGAAATTAAAACAGTGGGTCCCAGTCCCCCCTCCGGACCGGTGGTTCAGCCGTTCCTGCTGGTGGGGCCCATTCTCCCCGCCTGCTTTCTGTACGGAACCTTTCAAAAAAAAAGAAAAAAAAAAAAAAAAAAAAAAAAAAAAAAAAAGTAAATTTGGTGTAGTACGCTCCGTTGTCGGTGGTGGCACCGGGGTCCACGGTCCAGATTAACAGCGATGCGACCTACCTGGATAATAGATAAGATCAAGTCCCAAATAAATAAATCTTCGCTGTTATTTTATTTTTTAAAAAAAAAAGGTTTATAATATTCAATCAAATATTTTTCTATTATATTTTATTATTTTATTTTGTACAGTAAATTATCCAATGATGATGTATTAAAAGCTGTCTTATGTAATTAATTGTAAGGGAGAAATATAATTTTTTTAATTACTGAAATGTTTTGTCATTTATAATTTAATTGAATATAATTTTATATTTCTAGCTTTTTTTTTTTTTTTTAATTATAATAAAAAATTTCTATGTGGAATAATTGAGACGGAGAAGGCTTTTCAGATCTGAAAAATTAGATACTAAAATTAAAATATTTGAATAGCCCGTAGCTAAATGTAAAATGAGATATAATCCAGATATAAGTTGTTAATACATTAGAACCCTAACTTATTACCACAATGTTTGGAGGCATTAATTTTGAAATAAAGAAAATTTTGAATATTTTACATCTCTTCTACGTCCAAGAGTTATCATTATCTTAATAATTACTAAAATTTATTTGAATTTTTATAAATCATAGAATTGAGGTCCTTAGATCTACACCTTCTAATTCATTTATATAAATTTTTTGTTTTCTTTTTTATTTTTCATATCAAAGTTTTTCCGATCTACCGAGCAATTGTACCCCATTAATTTATGTCCATTCACATCACTGGATAATTCTTTCAATTTCTATTTTATTTTGTTGTGGTATATTGATTGAATATTTGCATGCATGCATGGGGATGGATGGGGTGGGTGGGTGGGTGCGTGCGTACGTGCGTGCATGCATGCAGTTCGGGGACGACGAGTTCGGGCACATGCTGGTGGAGATCCTGCGGCAGAAAGGGGTGCGGGACGAGGGGGTGCTGTTCGACCAGCAGGCGCGCACGGCGCTGGCGTTCGTGACGCTGCGCAGCGACGGCGAGCGCGAGTTCATGTTCTACCGCAACCCCAGCGCCGACATGCGCTGCTGACCGAGTCGGAGCTCAACCTCGGCCTCATCCGCAGCGCCCGCATCTTCCACTACGGCTCCATCTCCCTCATCTCCGCGAACCCTGCCGCACCGCCCACCTCGCCGCCATGCGCGCCGCCAAGGCCGCCGGCATCCTCTGCTCCTACGACCCCAACGTCCGCCTCCCCCTCTGGCCCTCCGCCGACGCCGCCCGCTCCGGCATCATGTCCATCTGGAACCAGGCCGACTTCATCAAGATCAGTGATGATCGATGAAGTTGCATTCCTAACGCAAGGAGATCCGCAGAGTGAGGAGAACGTGCTGTCGTTGTGGTACGAAGACGCGTTGAAGCTCCTCATCGTCACTGATGGAGAGAAGGGCTGCAGATACTTCACCAAGGTTTTGAAATTCTCTTTTCATTTATATATATATCTTTATATATATATATATATTCTATTCTATTCTATTCTATTCTATTTATACGCGATACAATAGAAAAAAAAATTGATGTTTCAATCGGTTAACAATGGCTTGTAGGTTTATGTTTGATTCATCACAGACTCTTTATTTCCATCTTTTCCAAAAATTTATGGACCATTAGGGATTTTTCATTTTGATCCTTACATGAATGAAGCTACCGAAATTGATACTCTCGAAAAAACCAAAAGCTCGATCTCTAGAAAAGCTGGGACGACGAAAGTAACTAAAATTTACACCCAAATAGCGCAGCAACAACTGTGCGTGCCAAGTTTGCGTTTGGTAAAAAAGAAAGAGCTGATTCATCTAAAACTAACTGTGAATTTCGCTTTACTTTTCTCATTGTCGTCGTATTAATTTGCAGAGTTTCAAAGGCAGGGTTCAGGGATTTTCCGTAAAGACGGTGGACACGACAGGAGCTGGTGATGCCTTTGTTGGTGCCCTTCTGGTTTCCATCGCCAAGGATAACTCTCTTTTCCAGGTTCTCATCTTTTACCTGAATTAAATTACACTCAACAAGTAAGTATGTATTATTATTATTAACATCTTTATGAACATAATTAATCAGCTTTGTTAATTATATACCTTACTAATAAACGTGTTATTAAATCTGCATTTGTGCATCAACAGAAGGAAGAGAAACTGCGGGAGGCGCTGAAATTCGCGAACGCATGCTGGGGCGATCTGCACGACCCAGAAAGGAGCGATCCCGGCGCTCCCCACCACCGCCACAGCCAGGGAACTCGTCGCCAAGGGCAAGTAGTGCCCCTCGGCTTGTTATATTTTAATTGGCGTGCTTTAATTATTATTGGTTTTAATTTGGTACTGAATGCATTTTGATTTTTCTCTACTTGAAAATTTGGAAGCAAGAACATAAACTTTGTGTGCTCTTTTTTAAGTTTTATAATAAGGAGAGTGTGCGGATGCTGCATTTTACCACTATGTTTGAAAATTTCCTTTCATTCTTCAGACTTGTATGCTGTACTACTTCATAAAATAGGATAGATATTTATTCGGTCTCCTTTTAGGTTAAGAGTATTCTTTTATTTATTATTTACTGTTTTGGTTGTTTTCATCACATATGGATTGGAATATGAGATTCAGGCTTATAAATGTACATGCATCTCTTCCTCGTGAGATGGTTGCAGAATCTGAGAGAGAAACAAGTTTGAATGAGTTGTTTAGTTTAATAGAATGAGGAACCGACCTACACAAGTTCTTGATACTTAAACTTTTTGGCCTTGCAATTAATCTTTTCAGTTATTGGATCAAAAATCAACAATATGAGACGGAGATTTCAACGAGGAGCAGAGGAAGAGTGTAGAGAAGAAACACATTCAACTAAGTTGGGAGTTGCTGAGAGTATAGCTAGAAGGGAGCCTCAATGGGGTGAATATTAGATCATTGGAATGAAGCTACTGAGCAAGAGATTAAACAGAGAAAGAGATGAAGGATTTGGTGGAGCAATTACTACAGTTGGAAGTTTTTTGACTAATTTCTTGCCTCCTGCCATCTTCATATAGAGAGTTAACAACACATCATACCTCTAGTTGTTATCTTCATATAGAGAGTTCACAATACATCATACCTCTAGTTATCTTATAAATACAAACTAGTGCATATTTCTAATTATCTTATAAAAACAAAATAGTAAATATAAGAAGAGGCCACTCTCTGGCTGAGCTAAGCCAGAAAAAAAAAAAAAAAAAAAAAAAAAAAAAAAACCACCTCATTTCTCTGCTTCCATTATTTCTTCCATAGACATTGCATTTTCCATTTTCCGCTTATATTTCTTCAACACAGCCCAAAATCAGGACTGACAGCATTTGATATCACCGCACGAGGAGCGAGTTTGTAGCAAACAGCATGAACTGGACATAGAAAAAGAACAAAGAGAGCGATCGATAGTACACGAGGGGTTCAGGAGGAGGATCCAACCAGTAAGTAATTAACATATGCATGTGTATGTGTGCAGAGAGAGAGGAAGAACTAGACTCGAATGTTCTTACCAAAATAAAACCACAAAATAAGATTTATTAAAACAAAATACAAGTTTCTATATAACTAAAAATCATGCCTCATGGTCACACTATAGCTAAATACTAGGAGAAATTTAATCAAGTACTAGTTAGGAAAACATTGAATAGACTTCCAACTTCTATAGTTATCTAAATGATGTGGACAACATAAAACCTTACTCGTAGGAAGAGAATTAGATACTGCAAGGCGATAATTCTAAGCTTCTAATAGTCCCTCCGAAGAAAAGGGTGATTCCTAGCAAAATACAAATAGTTATCAACAAATAAACACAGGTAATTAATAAAGTTTTCCACAGGAAAGATATCTTACGATAACCTACCAAAATAAATTAGTTGGGGTGCCTGTTGGCCTTCTAAGTAAACTATTTTTTTCAAATTTCTGCGAGTTAAATGAGAACTGACCTATTCCAGAATGTAATCACTTCTTCAGGAAAATATTCCTAAATTCCTCATTCGATTTGATCTCTTCGCCACCTCCATCGGCCTTTGGTTCCTTTTTAGTCCAACCAAGGGGTTTAACAAGAGATCTCGGAGCAGCAAAAGTATTCTTCCCGGTGAGTCCCAAGTCACTGCTTGGCTTCTCCGCAACAGTTTTCTTGTTCTCTTGTGCTTTGCCTACCTCATCACTTTGAAAACGCACTCCTTTATCTGTCACAAAGAAATATATATCATCCTAAGCAGAGTACAAGGAATCAACGAGAGAGAGCATAGCGATAGCTTAGCTTACATGCTGATTAAGAAACATCTTATTAGGGTTTTATCCTCAGTGTCATAGTCTATGTTAATATTTGGCCAATGCTGGTAGTATTGAGCCAATGTCAGCATATAAGCGCTTTCCAGAAGATATTGAGTAGACGATATACTAAAATAACAGATTGAACTAGAGAAAAACGAAGCTCAAGCAAACCATCCAAAATTTAACTAGGTTTGATTTGCTTATCGACACAAAGCTGTTTTCTTTAAAGAGAATATATGTAAATTTAAAAGAAGGTTAAACTAGACAATGAACCTCGAGAATCAACGAGTTCACACTGAATGTAGATTGAAGCAACGTCTAATTTGAGTAGTTCTCTGGACATTGCAGCCCCGGAAGCCTGCTCGCCCTAGATTCTGGAACAACTACTCTACGCTGAGAAGTCGCAGCTTGTTATCCGACAAATAAGAAAAGTATGAAGCGTTCGATTTGGCAAGATGCTAAAATAAGCTTCTAATAAGACTCAAAAGCAGCAGCTGAGGAATCTTCTATTTCTTTTTGTCAGAAACTGTAAGGGAAATTTCATTACCCAAGCAAAATCAGCCCACCGAGTGAGAACAGGTCTGCCTGGTCCGGTTCACCAGGCCGGTTCAAGGCTCCAAAACTGAGGCCCAAGAATATTTATGTATGCCCAGGTTTTCAATTTCTTTGGCTGACTCACCCTCAACTGGCATTCATTTTGGACCTGTTCAGGCCTAAACTATGAAGCACAGATACGTCATTTTGCTTGCCGTATCATATCAGACACCGATACTTGTGCGATACACATCCAATACGTGTCGAATACTTTATAAAAGTACCCGACATTTTTGAAAATTCAGAAAATTATCGGATACTCGAAGGATACATAACGGATACACTAAGGATACTTGCGAGATAGGGGGAATAGTTATATTGCAATGGGATTACACCTCCACCATGAATTCGTGGTTGATAAAAACTAAAGATCACAATTGGTCTTATTAATTTTGTTACTTGATGAATATAATTTAACTGTGCTTATATCTTAACACTAGTTAGTTAGTTTATTACTTTACATTAACTGTGCTTATATCTTAACACTAGTTAGTTAGTTTATTACTTTACATTAACTAATCATGCAAAGATTCTAAGCTTCTTTTAATGTCTATTATCATAAATAACAATAATATATGTATTAAAAATAATTTTTTATTACTGTATTCAGAACTTGTCGTATCGACGTATCCGTATCGTGTCATATCCGCATCCCGTATCCACATCCCGTATCCGTATCTAACATAAGGCATAAAATATCTATATAACTAGTGCACCAGACTGGGTCCACACCAATTAATCCAGCAGAAATATGACCATTTCAGATTTTGCTCGAGCCTAGATTAATAAGCATCTTATCGCGCTTCTTCTTGAAACTCTAACAAAAAAGCACTTCTGGAGAAGCACCAGCTTGGCCAAATGGGCCCTTAAGCGCCTAAACTAAATTGCACGGATTCATAATTGCACAAGGAGGAGATTGCCAGTTGACATACCACGACTCCTGGGCAAATTTGCGTCAGTATGTGCTTTCCTGTGGCTCTGCTTCGGATTTGAACGTGCAATACTTAATCTCTTGCCAAGCAGCGTTCGCTTGTTCTTTGCAATGGCTGCTGCAAGATGTTCATCATCCGAGAAATCCACATAAGCCAAACCCTGCAAAATTAGAGGAAAAAAGCAAAATGATTATTCAAGCTTCAGATGGTTTCGGAGAACAAGGTATCATCTTAATGACCAGAACGATGAAGATAACTAGTCGAATTCAACTTGAATAATAACATTAACATACTCAAACTTACAACCATGGATTACAAGTTTTGGCACTTGAAATGAAGAGAAGGGCAAAAAGAAAAGCCACATGTTAGAAACAAGAGGGAAAAACCCCAGTTTGAGATCTGCAGATATGTGGATGCACATATTACCATACAAATACAAAAAGTGAACCGAATTTTTCAACTGCAGGAAAGACAAATGCATTATACAAAGACTGTTATAAGTTTCAATTATGGATAGAAGATATACAAATCGGCACACTTAAGTTCTCAACCTTTGTTTTGCCAAATAATTTGTATTTATCATCCTTTTAACTATTCTTAATTAGCAACCGTGGAGAAATTTAAGATTGTTATTCCTGAAAACTAGAAAGTACGAGATACAAACCCTAGATCTTCCTGTGAACTTGTCCCTTAACAACCTTATAGCAGTCACCCCACCACAATCGCTGAAAAACTCACGAATGTGTTCCTCATTTGCCTACAGAAAGAAGTTGCCTCAGCTCACATTGAATGTTAAAGTATGGCTTCTGACTCAGGAACAAAGAAAGAATATCACTCACTGCAACATTCAGATTTGAAACAAATGCCGTGCACTGATCGTTGTAAAAGTTTGACTTTGAATCCCTCGCTTTCAAATTTCCTTTAGATTGCTCGGTAGAGGCATTGGCATCATCCTTTTTAACTTGTTCAGTGTTTTCAGTGGCATTTCGCAACTTTTTGGTACGACCCACATCAGATGATTCCACAGTTTTAGATGAACCCTCTTTCCTTCTCTTAGGAGGAGGCTGCCTATTGCTAGAGAGTTGATTCATCTTCCTCTTCTGAGGGGATTTTGTTGCTTCATGAGTATCTTTTGTAACGGAATATGTGGCACCAGTTTTAGACTCTTGTTGATTCTTGAATATCATGAGCTCATGGAGACGGGGTGTTACCTAATAATTAACAAACAACAGGTAAATATTAAATTTTAGCAAAATAGGTGAAACCAAATATCCATGGGAATTTTTTTTTCTTAATCTGCCTCTAAATATTCTGATTTTTCTTGGCACATTCTAAGACAAACATTAAATAAAAAAAAAAATTGAAATGTGCAGTGGATATATAGCATGATATCTTTCTCTTTTTCTATACTGATAACGAACAGATATTCTAAATTCAACTATTCAGAAGGGGGCTCCTACAAACTATCAAATCTGGAGAAAAACGGAGTTTGAAGCCCAAGATTGCTTGCTTATTTACCAAAAATATGAAAAAAATAAAAATAAAAATTCTATTAGTATGAGGATCACATCTGATAACTACCATTCAATAACTTTTCCATCAGGATTAAATTCGTCTACAGTTGTATCTGGTTTAAATCCAATCAAATAACACTCTTATGGTTGGCTCCACCAGCTGAAAGTTTCTAGCTCCATACCTGTGGTTGGACAAAACCTAATACATAACAGACGGAATAATACGATAGTAAATAATTCCCTCAGGTAAGCTCATATGAAACATAACGAAATTCAAATATTACTGACAAGCAACAACAACAAAACTCTGAAAACAGGGGAGTTAAGTTGAATTTCATTTTAGGAGAGCATGCCAAAAAACTTTAGCGATTGGGTTTGGTACCTTACGCTATTAACATTGCCAATAATTACCTACCAGGAGAAAAAGACAGACAGTCTCCATGTTAAGATTGCTTTAATGAATAGAGTGATAACAATCATGCTCTCAGGAGAAGTAATTTAATTTACAACTATTAATCTTTAAGAGACCAAAATGCAAGCACAAAGCTCAACAAGCTGATCATTATTTCTATGCACAACGGACAAGAATAATTAAATGGAAGAGGTGGTCAGGTGAATATAATAAGTTTATGTTTTCAATTAAAATTAGTAGTAGTCTTCCAGAAGGCATTAAATAAGCAAAATAGTTGAAATTAGCAACACACAAAAAAAAAAAAAAAAAGAAGATGAGTACCTTTTTAACTGCAAGATCAAAATCTTCTAAAGTGCCATGTTCCCGTTCAAATCGGAGCCAAGAATGGCATACAACCTGAAACGTCATTCGGGAAATAAAGTTATTCTCTTTTGCCCTCTCTCGTTGAAAGTCATTATTCTTGCCCCAGTATACAGAGAAAAGCTAAAAATTTTCAACTGAAATCAAATAAAATCCAATTTCGCAGTCGACAAGCATGCATAAAACATTTATAAACATAGCAAAAATTTTATCACATATGAGAAAATAAAATAGAGGTTGTTTAATGATGCAGCAATAGACATCTTTCCAGACCAATTACCACAGTCCCTTGAGTAAACAAAAATATTATATGCTGGGGAACGAGTTGTACTGATGGAGAAAGAAATGTACTAAAGCAAATATTAAGGAAAAGTGTGAACAGATGTAATATAGGAATTTTGTTAACATTAAAGAGAAAGAGGTACTAAATATTTTGCTGTTCTCCGAGGAAAATCTCTTACCTCTGAACCAGTTCCTGAGAATCTCTTACTGTAGCATCTCTTATAAATGGCTCTTGCTTCCTGTATATGACCCATTTCAATTTCCATTGCTATATAGTGCTGCCAAACTTCCAGCATAGATCCACTGAAGAGGATCACAGAGTTAATTAAGGACGAATAAGTCTCTGAAAGGGCACCCTAGAGTTTCGAGTATGCATTGTCAACATGGGAGACAGCTTGTCAATAGTTGAGAATTTACAAACAGCTAAAATGCAGAAACCTTCCCAGAAAAAAAATGTCATTTGAACTTTTCAGTCCTGAGAAATGCATTTAAACCCCTGAATATTTACAGTATTAGCACTTAATTCCTGTTCTGTAACATGGACAATTTAACAGTTGTTAGAATCTTTTAAAGTATGATCTTTTGCACCACGAAAAGGCCAAAAGGGAAATATAATGGACATTCATATATAGAACAATTCTTGAAATGGAAAATGTTTATTAGTATGAAAAATCTAAACATTTAGGAGGTTACATGTAGACTTATATATCAG
>CM055080.1:9632013-9665175 GCA_029204045.2 Tillandsia leiboldiana | reverse complement strand
GCTACTAAGTACTACCTAGAACTAACTTTCAATGGCCATAACTTTTATCCAGTAGATCAGAGCATGCTTAGAAGTTAAAGCTAATAAGGGTAGTATTGACTAATCATAAACCATAACACATGAACAAGAGACAAAAATATGTACAATAATTAGGAGATAAAGAAAAAACATATAATTACAGAGACAACTGAAAATCAAGAACCCAAAAGAAATTCCACCTTTTGTTTGGACAAACTGGAATGAGAAAATGTAAGTTTGTTTTGGATTACATCCGCATGCTTATACTGAAAGAAGGCAAAAAAGTGACTCAAAATGGACAGGAACAATGGATGCATAAACATGTTAATACAAGAGATAAGCTCTAGCTCAAGAATTGCATCTAGCTAAAAAGATTTCAAGACATACATTTCCTTCAAGGAGGACAAATATAGTAAATGACATTTAGTTTTATTAACACATTCAAGAATCTGATTAAGACAATAGCTCAAGCATTACACTGATGAATGTGACAAGCACACGAGAAAATCAGATACACGCTTCGTTAGTAGGACAGATAATCAGTTATTTACCTACGTCACAGGGAACACTTCCAGATTTTCAAGGTATCAAGAGAGATCAATCCATGAATGATTAGCCAGACGCACAAGCACAGCTGCATTAACCCTTCGCCACTGTTCTCAACCTGATTTTCAAATGCATAACTAGATACCTCAAGGCTACCCTTGGCCAAGACAAAATCAACACACATGACTAGCCCTCACCACTACTCTCGCCTTCTCTCCTATGGCTTATACATATGATTTATCACTGCAAGCTGCCGCTTGCAAAATACATTTGCTTATCTACTTTGGAGTAACCACAGGTCTCCAATTATTACAATGAAGAGTAATAATTCTACTTAATCAAAACTCTCTACAGTGCTAAACTGACCTAATGTCATAATGTTTTATAAGGTTCTCCTCCACGATCTACATCAATTTACTAATACCAAATTTTTCTCATTTCCCTTTAAAGAAGATTCTTCAAGAATCCCTATGGTAATCTCATTCACAAGTTATTTATGGTTAGAAAGTAGAAATGCAACTTGACCAAAATCAATTTTTTTCGCAATATTTCCATTCAATGCTAAACTACATCATCATCATCATCCTCATAATAATAATAATAATAATAATAAGAGTTGGGCTGGAATACTATCAGTAGCAAACGGACTCAGTTGCTACCGATTTGTTTTCGATGATGGAGCCTCCGAATTGACGATCGGCACCGTTGAACATGATCTAGAAATCAAATTACATTTCGGTATCAATTAGTCATTACATTTCTATTTTCATAAAAAAAAAAAAAAGCATTACATTTCTGTTTTCACATTTTGATATAATTATCAAATATCTTGTTTCATACACATGACCCTGAAACATCACAAGGAGACCTTACTTTCAGATTACTGTAGCAGTTCTAGTCTGCTTTCATTAACCCTACCACATAACCAATATGGCATCTCCAGAAAAGGTGATTTTGGCCACCTTTTGTGGATCTTGCAACTAGTTCATTATTTTTTCTATTGCTACATTGGGACCTTTCATGGACTGCAAAACCCCTAGCCAACATTGTGATGAATTTATGCATGAAAGATCTCAGCCATGATGACAAGCAGAATGAATGCAACTTTGAAGAATTTCCATGAAATGATATTTCAACTAAAAATTTTAGAAAACAAACAAAGTAGATAGAAATCACAAGATTGAATAATAATAATAATAATAATAATAATAATAATAATAATAATAATAATAATAATAATAATAATAATAAGTGGGCTGTTTTCGCTAAACGGCCCCAGGAAATTTCCATAAAAAGCAATCGTAGTTGCTCACATACAAGAAAATTAAGACACAGTTAAGAGAAACATGACAATAGCAATGAACAATTCATTCCAAAAGGAAAGGATCAAATAGACTATAAGTTCATAATAAATATAGGAAGCAAGTTATATGACAGGCTAAACCTCCAAGTATCAAAAGTAAGAAAAAAATTGAGAAGAAAAAGAGTGATAATATATCTTGGTAACCAAAAAAAAATTAGAAGGAAAAAAGATAAACGAATCATTTACTGTAGTACCATAAAATGTTGTAGTTTATCAGCCTCAGATGCATCAGGATCAACTAGTTGGTCCTCATATTGCTTTCGCGCATTGTACATTTCTATCGCTCTTTGATAGGCAGAGGCAACATTTGAGGGAACCCCATCCAAGTCATTGTTGATGTCATTAGAATTCCCTTGTTCAGCTTCCCAAACCTTATAATCTTTAAGTGTTGATCTGAGATCGACCAGAGGAATAGACAGCTGGCGATGGAATAGAGCACGTATGCGTTGACTTTGCTTTGCTTTTTCCTGAGGCAGAGACAGAAACGAGAAATAAATCTTACAAATTTCTTAATGTGGAAAGTGTGATAGTTTGGGTCCTCGGGAAGTTAGGAACTATAGAAATATTTTAATATTCAAATAGAAATTTTTACACACTGTGCGCCACCTGCAAAACTAATTATTACATACACACAAGGAAAAATATGAATTAGTATATGTATCCTTCACGATATATACTTCCACAGAAAATGCCTGTCCAAAAAAAAATTGCTAAGCAAAACCAACACCTTCCATGAATTGAATGGTTTCCTGACTAAAGCTGAGGGCAGTTTTAGTACCCAAAAAATTTTAGGGGCACAAAGAAAATTCAGATTTTAAGTGTAATTGCATATACGGCATTGCAGGGATACATAAGTAAAGCCCCTTGTAGCAAGTACCTAGATAAGGTTGAAACATAATTGTATCCAGACTATCCTACCTCGTCATTACCATCAGAAATTGTTAGAAATATAGCTTGCTCATATTCTCTATAAGCTTCCCATATTTTACTGCCTTCAACAATGTGCAAACCCGCTGCAGTAAGGGCACGCTCAAATAAATTTCTCATCTTTGATAAACCATCTGGCAAACATTGAGAAACTGATTGATCACGCTCTTCAACAAAATTAGCATAATCACACCATAGTGGAACAGACTGCATCAAAAAGAATGCGAAAATCATTATTTTGTAATGCTACTCAAATTAGTCTCAAATTTTAGCCAAAGGAAACAAAGACCTACCAAATATTCTTGCACAGCACGCTCGTATAGCTTTTCAATCTCGGTGAAGGATTCGGCACTATCTCATCAAAACAAAAACAAAAAAAGAGAATTTGCAGGTCATTTAATGGATTCAAGATGAATTTTGGTTTTCAAATACATAACCGTACATGCATAAACTCATACTACTTTGTCTTTCTCCACAAAAGAAGAGAAGCATACGAGTTTATGCAGTTGTTAAGGGTTTGATAGAAAAATATTGGATGTACCGCCTAACCAAGGCAAGGAAAACATAATTTCAGACAATGATAAATTGGATAAATTGTTTCACAAATACAATATCTGCGTCACTAACTCACAACACTTCACTACTAAAGAAACAAGGAAAAAAGAGTTTAATTCGTACCCAGCACTCAATGAGATTTCATCCTTTGCCCACTCCTGCCACATTTTTGAGCTCAATGGGAAATTCTTATTCATTTCTTCCCTCGCCGTTGTTAGTTTCTCAATCTGACCAGATTTCCTCAGACATTGGATGTACTGCCTCCCAACAAAGAAAAAGAGAAAAAAAAAAAAAAGAAAAAAAATATATATCTTCATCACCAAAAATTTGCACGAAACAGTGCTTAAAACAATGCACGACTGCTTAGCGCACCACCATTCGAAAAAAACAATATGAGAAGCCTTTTATACAGGCATTCGGGTTCAGAGACTATTTGGCCAGGGTGGAGCTTTTGTAGAAGTGTTGTCTGAACATGTTATAAGAGCCGTAACAACTTTGTCATTGAGTTGTTGGGCCATGAACCTTTCCCCCTCCCAATGCATGGAAAGAAAACAGCTTGTTAGTGCATTTAGAAGCAGAAGCTGGAAACAAAGCTTCTACTTCCGGGGGTAAGGGCCTTTTTGGTCCTGCTGTAAACTGTAGGGTCTGCCAAGTACTATCACAATTTCTCCGGCTAATTACCACTGCAGCAGAAGCAGAAGCATCGAATTAAATTGAAAATTCAGTTTTCGGGGCACAGAATCTCATTTCAACTTTCTGCAACAGCAGAAGCCCAAGTCATTTTTCTTTGCCGATTGCTACGCTGAAGATAACTGCAGCTGAAAGCGGCAGCGGCAGCGGCAGCGGCAGCGGCAGCGGAGCGGAATTGAGCTTATTTCAGCTTCCACGCCTTTTTGCTTGCCCAAAATTCTGCTTCAGGGGGCAGCGAAGCTGGTCTAAAGCAGAGCAAAACAAGTCCTTAACAAAAGCAGCGATTCATGGGGCACCTCATACGATTGCAACAGCAATAAAAATCAAAACACAATCCATCTCGCAATCGAACTGATGAATCGGAGCGAGCGAGCGGGGCGTACCTGGACGTGCGCTTCGTAATCCAAGGGCTGCTCCCGCAGGGCGCGCTCTAGGGTTTCGATTCGGAGGTCCTCGGGGCCTTCTTCTTCTTCTTCTTCCTCGTCCGAATCGGAGCCTCCGGAGGAGGCGGCGGAGGGTGAGCTCGGGTTCATGTCCTCTGCGCCACCTAGGGTTTCGTCTCCGGACACAGCAGCGGCGGCGGCGGGCTCCTCCTCCTCCTCCGCCGCGTCGTTGGGATCGGCTCGGTCGATTTCCATGCGTTGGGAGCTTCGAAAATTTGGGGTTTTGGGTGTGACGGGTGAGATAGAGAGAGTGTGCGCGGGGAGGTATATATCGAAACGAGGAGTGCGTCGCGCTTGTTATGCGCCCGTCGGGGTTTTAGTTTTGCGAGCTCTGACGTTTCGCCCAAACGATACGAAATGATACCAAATATTACGTTACGACTTTTCTCCTAGTAACAGTACCCACCCTTCAACAGATGGGACTGTGAATTGTATATCTCATTTTAAATGTACGACTAGTATTGTTAAAAAAAAAATTTCAATTTATATATTTCAAATAATATATATATTTTATATTTTAAAATAAAATAAATTTTATTAGTTTTTCAAAATAATTAGTAAAAAAAGTATATTTTATAATCTATTTTAGGTGTATGGATAGCATAGCTCATTTTGTTTAAAAATTATTATTTGTATTTTTTTTTTTTGAGCGTAAATGTGATAGCATCCCACACATCCAATAGATGAGGATAGATGTGAAAAATACTTTATTTTTAGCTGAATATAATACAGAATTTACATTTTTATGGGATATACAAATAGCATTTGGAGAGTTTTGATTTATTTGATTCGTAAGACTTTTTATATAATAATAATAATAATATGGAAAATTGAGATTTTAGTGTAGCAAACCTGATATGTTGTAAATAGGGTGGTAATTTCGGATACAACATGATCATTTTATTCATATATGATTAAAGAGAACTAATATATATATATATATATATATATAATTGAGTTTCTATATTTTTAAAGAAAAATGCTACTTGTACACTCCTAAGTGGGGTGTACATCCTACACCCACCCATCCAAGGGTGGGTGAATTTTACCGGTCACTTCGAAGTGACCGGTAAGTTAGTCCCCACCCTTAGATGGGTGGGTGTAAGATGTACACCCCACTTGGGGGTGTACAAGTAGCATTGCTCATTTTTAAAAGTATATAGTCATTGATGTTTATAGGTTTTTAGTCATTGAATGGAAGATATATGGTTAGGATGATAGTATGTCTATTAGATTAAGTGAGTAGTTGGTGAAATTGAATATTTTAAGGAATGAAATTAGTCAAAGGGATAGATTTGACAGTAAAAAACTTATAAGCATTAATTGTTTGGTGCTTGTATAAGTATAGTAGCCGGACTATCTCTCTCTCTCTCTCTCTCTCTCTCTCTCTCTCTCTCTCTCTCTATATATATATATATATATATATATATATATATATATATATATATATATTCGGCTACTATGATATCGATAACACGAAACACTTGGTGCTATCAAGCTTTCTGCCGTTAAATCTATTCCTTTGATCATTTCCACCCGTTAGATCATACTATTTTTCCAATTACTTACTAAACCTTATATTGGATTTTTATTTGGATTTATGTGATTTCAAATTTGTTTTGGTCTTTAGGCTTTTCTGGGCGGCCCAATATCCATGGGCTTTGCCTGGGAGCCCAAATTCATTCCCCTCTACATGTGATTTTTAGTCCCATATCGAAAACTCATTACATGTATAAGAGATTTATATACTCCTTTACTTTTGCATATGGTGGTTAGGAGAAAGTGAGAGCAAGGTTTTTCTTAAACATGCGCTCACGAGTTGAGTCGGGCGGGCGGCGACGCCCTCTCTCTTTGGGCTCTATATATAGAGAGCAAATTGCAGCAACTACATCACCTTCTACTCTACTCTAATTTATGGTGGGTTAATGGGCTCTCTCTTTGGGCTCTATATATAGAGAGAGCAAATTGATGGTGGGTTAATGGGCTCTCTCTTTGGGCTCTATATATAGAGAGAGCAAATTGCAGCAACTGCATCACCTTCTACTCTACTCTAATTTACAATGCTATACTACACCAAGGTTTACATTTTACTACTCCGATCTTTCCTTGTGCTGGATCTCTGAAAACTGTTGGGTTCGCTAAGAGAAGCATACGAGTTTACATTTTACTACTTCGATAGGGGTGATTGCTGGAGCCTCACACATAAAGGGGCAATCTTGCTTTTTAGGATAGTGTTAACACACGCATCGACATTCACAGGTCTCATCTAATCTTTGCTATTTTATTATTAACAGTATAATAAAAATTTGCATGATAATTTTGGTTTTAAATTATTTAAATATTATTTGACTAAAAAAATCAATTTGAAAATTTTTTCCAACACCTTATGGGCTACTATTATCTTAACCATATATTTTTTAATCCAAGGCCTAAAAACTTAATAGCACCAATGACTTAGTGCAATTGATAGTATAGTAGCCTAGTATTTGACTCTTTTTAAAAATAAATTATCAATCTCAGATTTTTTTTGAGCCGAATAAGAACTGTCCCGCGAACAAATTGTTAGCCCTAACATTGACACCACGAAGTCAAATCTTATATATATATATATATATATATATATATATATATATATATATATATATATATATATATATATATATATATAGAGAGAGAGAGAGAGAGAGAGTGAGAGAGAGAGAGAGAGAGAGGAAAATGCTGGTGTATATCTGACATCTCATCCATCCAATGAATGGAATGTGGTAAGAGGTTTTTAAAAGCCACCCCATCCTTAGATGGATGGAATAGAAGATGTACATTTGTTTTGGGGTGTACATGTAGCATTGTTCATATCATTAAAAGCTACACATCATAGCTTAGCTACTGCACATTTCCTTGCAAGTTAAATCACTATTCCATATGCATGCAACACTATCTATATGTTGCTTCACATTTTGATACACTTTTGAAGTTCGTTAGCAATTGCATCAATTGATCTTGCGGCAATTTGCCCTGACTTCTCCTTGACTCCCCTCCTTGACATCAAGAGACCCCATCTTCATCATCCCTTGTTGGAAGTTGAAGAAGAACATGGCTTGGTTCATTGCAAAGAAATTCACAATTTGTTGAGTTTGAGGGGAAACATATAGTGTTTGGTCCGAAAAGAGCACGCCGTCGCCTTTTTGTAGTGCACTGAAGTAGAGTTTGTCGAAGGAGTTCTTCGTCGCATCGAAGGGCTGGACTGTGCTGTCTCCGCCGCTGCAGGTGCTCGACAGGGTCTTCGCGAAGGTAGGGTCTATGCTCGGGTCGACGTCGTGGGTCGAGTCGAAGCTGCTGAGCCGCGACTTGAATGATGAGCACCTTGCAACACCTAAGGTGTGGCCACCTTAAACAAGTAGAACAAAAGTAGAGACAATTTAGTGTTGTTGCGATCATTGTTTACTGTTTGTAAGTAGATTTTATAGTTTGCCTAGGCATGTTGTTGTAGGAGTACTGTTCTATAGTTATTCAAAGAAGCACTGCCACGATTAATTTTGCTGTAGCAAAAAAAGGAAAATTTATAGTGAATCTTCTACTTTTAGATCTAGAAGCTTTTCTACTCCATTGTCTTTTGAGGTGTGTATGAAGAACAAACTGATGTAAGTACTGCTGCCGTAAAACAGAATATTGGTTCTGTCTTTCAGAACCGAATTCAACTTTCAAACTTTTGAATTTAATTCGAGTCTCTTCGTGATTCGGGTTCAGTAGAAATATATGACAGATTGAAATTGAGAATCAAAACATCTGAGATGTACCGGACAAAGCCACCAACTCCTGAACCGTGAATCCGTGCTGACTAAACATATTCATGAGCCCCGTGGTGTTGAGTGTCGGCGCCGGCAGGCTCGTAAAAGTGTCTTCCTGCTTCGACCTCGTCCCGTCTTTTCGCCCCTTGACGATATCGTAATATGGACCCCCGGCCTAGAATTCAATTCGAGATTATTACTCACACACTGCAAATAGAGAGTTAAAATGATCGAATAGCATAACTGCGAAATATTGGTCGAAAAGATTCAAATGAATACGATTTTGCCAAGTTTTCAATAAGCTAAACTTGTTCATTGTTTTGTAACATGTTCATTTTACATTGTAGTTCCTCGAATTAGAGTATAAGGAGATGAAACCGTAAATCTCATATGTACCCAGAAAACTGCATCTCTAGCTGCTAGTGCGACGATATCTGCGCACGAAACAATTCCAGGGCATCGCATTTCGAGGAACTGCTTCGCTTGGTCGATCACTTGGTAGCCTTGTAGGCTTAGATTCAGAGGTGAGTCCTTCTCTGCTGTGTTACCGCTTGTCGAATCAAGTAGAACTGAGGCATCACAACCCTGCCATTTAATGCCAAAAGATGAAAAACAAAAAGAAAAAAGAAGCTGTGATCAAGTGCTTCAATTTACAATAAATTTACGATCAATTACAAGTACAATTCTAAAGTTTTATCAAGAAATCTGTTTTAGACTCGAGTTTCAACTGTAACAATTGAATTTGTTTATTTTGACCCAATTTTCAAAGTTAGCGATAAATTTGTTATTAGCCCTACAAATCAAAATCATTTACTCTCTGCTATTGACATAGATAAAGATACCAAGTTGTAGTTATGAAAGTAAATAAGATGAGATGTTATATGTAGATATGAACTAATTGCAAATGAGAACCTGCACAAAGCAATCATGGAAGTGAAGCCTAAGAAGCCCTGCAGCAAGTGTTGGGTCCTTTTGCAAAGCTTGGTTCACGACGATCCTCACGATCGGCTCTACGAAGGGGCAACTCGCGCCGTAGTAGTTCACGCTAAGAGCTTCTGCTCCTCTGAAAAGCACTTCTATAAGCACTAGAAACTCCACAACATAGTAAGCACTTTTCATCCTTCAGCGAAAACTGAAGTCGAGGAACGTCGAGTTTCCAGAAAGAAGATCAATGAGTTAGCACAATTTGGTGTGCACAAGTGAGTATTGGTGTGTGTGTGTGTGTGTGTATATATATATGTAGTTGGACCAAGATTGAATTAGTAGTAGTAATTAGAATATACTAATAGAAAAAGCAAATCTCACATTAGACCACTAGAGAGAGAGATTACATACAATAATGTTTGGTCAAAATTTGTTACCTAGCAGTGACATATCATGTCATGCAACTTAACTAATTTGGCCCATGATGAAACTTTAGTGGACATATATATATATATAGCACTTAATATGCAAACAATAGTATAAAAAAGATAGCATAATGGAACCACCAATAAGGCTTAGAAAACACCTAGATAGGAAGTTCATGGTGAATATGAAACCATAGAAATTAAACAAAAGAAGCTACAAGTATAGATTAAAGGACTTTCATAAAGAATCTGGCCCTTTGGAATGATTTTTTGTACCTTGTTTAAGAGCCAAGTGGAGAGTGGGGCACTATACTATAGCTGGTTACCATGATCTCATTGTCACAATCTAGAGGAAGTGGGTCACTCTTCTTTCTTTAAGCATGAGCCGAAATTGCGCGTGAGCTCAACATGGTTACGATGGCCGACGAGCAATTAGGATTCACGATAGAGATAAAATATATATATATATATATATATATATATATATATATATATATATATATATCTATGTGTGTGTAATGTGGATTGCCTTGTTGTTGCCAACTTGTAGTTCATGATTCAAGCACGATTTTGGTTCGCAGGAGATCGCAGCGTCATGGTGCACTTTGACGATGATATATACGAAGCGAAAAGGAAGGAAACAAAGTTTGGAATTTCCATGAGATATGCAAGTCACTGAGCACAGAAACTTTAATGCGATTGATCTTAGTATCGAGACCAAAAAATCATACATAAGATGTCATCAAAGTTGTGCATAATATCTTATTTTAGTTGAATGTATTGTCGCGTACGACAAATATTAATCGTTGACATTGAATTTGATTTTCGAATGGCAACTTGAAACAACTGTGAGATTGAAACTAGCTACGAATTTTGGTTTGCGATGTCTTTGAACAATTTAGTGAACAGCAACAACAACTAGTACTTAATTGTAATAAGATCAAAAAGTCATAGAATTTGGTTACACACAAAATCACTACTTAGAGGTTGTTTGGTTGCATGTAATTGTAAATGTACTAGGGTTATAACTGTCACGCCCCGGAACCCGGGCTCGCCAACAGATCCGCCATGCACACGGGATTTCCCGAGTACACGAAGCGCTGGTAACCTACTCCGATATAATATGAATAATAAAAGAGCATGATACAGAGCTGAAGTAGAAGAACCACATAGTATCTCAGACTGGAACTACAAACAAAGCTGTAATAAGTACAATAATCTCCCAGCTCACCAAAATAGTACAACCAGCTGGCGAAAGCCAGACTCAAAATAAAAGGAGAATACCACAGTCTGAGTGAAGGGTACATCGTCTATCTACAGCTCTCAGTCTCCCAGGAGATCTATCTATTCAGCGATCCCCTTACCTCGATCAGCTGCCGATGGCCTAGCAGCTTCTGCAGACGACTCTGCAAAATAAAGGAGAAGAAAGGGACAGAAAAACAACAATGGGGGGTGAGAACTACCAGATAAACCAGCAGCCTTCCCTAGTGGGTAAAACCTCAACTCTGACGCACCCACTAGGACTACTAGAGGCAAAAGGGAAAAGGGGAAGTGGTAAGATACATAAGATGCTGAAACAGGTAAACTACCACTATTATGCTGTCAAAACTGTATGCATGCATCAGAAACAGTATCTGTCCAAATAAACCCAATCTAGATACCAGTAACAACTGGTGTTGCCTGCTCAGCGGAATCTGCACACAAGGCTCGAAACCGCGGGATCGGCCCGCACGGCTCGCATCCCAAAATAAGTATCAGACCGGCACACAAGGCTGGGTCCGAAAAAGAAAGCCTACCTCCGGAGTGGCACTCGAGGGGAGCGACCCACACGAGTAAAGTATCTCTGTCATCAGTATCACAAGTATATCTGTCATCAGTATCACAGTATCTCTGTAGCACATGTCTCACAAGTATCACAATATAGCAGGACTGGATCATGACTATGATCAAAGTGGGAAAACTCCATCCACTGATGCAATAGTACTCAAAAAAACCCAATCCCCAGCTGATGCAATAAACCAGACTCAACCCCAATCTGATGCAAGGATAAACATCTGGTCAACCACCTACTGTCCGCGGTCATCGCAATACCCCACAAATCCACAATCTAATGCAATCTCGACTACACTATCCCAAACCCCTGCTCATACTTGAGCAACAAGCATCTGGATGCAAAGGACAACAATGAAACATGTTCAAATCCCAATATGATAGTGTAGCAATAAATAGTGGCCTCACTAGATGTTCAGTCATGCATGCAAGCTGTAAAATAGTGTCAAAGATTCAAAAAGATTGATTTACTGAATAAAAGTTATTTGCATGCGAGATTATAGCCTTTGTCCCAATCACAGTGTCCCAAAATAAGTCATCATATAATCTGTGGGGTTATATTAAATTTTAGGAGAGTTCGTCCCAACAGTTCTCATCAATTGTCACATTAGTTCGTCCCAATAGTTCTCATCAATTGTCATATTAGTTCGTTCCAATAGTTCTCATTAATTATCATATTAGTTCGTCCCAATTGTTCTCATTAATTGTCATATTAGTGTGTCCCAATTGTTCTCATCAATTAAATTTTAGGGGAGTTCCAGTAATCCCAGTGAGATCAAAATCGACTCTTTAAACGTCTCGATCTGACGCTCCTACGTCAAGATAAAAATCGGAGAAGTTGGTGCTGTCCAGAAACTACCACAGCAAAAAGGGGGGTCAAAGAGACCTCGGGAAACGTGCCAAAAGTACGAAATGGAGCAAAGTGATCAACACGGAAATCGAAGCCTTACCTCTTAGGAACGCGCTGTCGCAAAAATCGTCCAAAAATTCCTCCTGGTTAGCCCACAGGAAATTTTCGACGGAACTGCGACGGGAAATGGGCCGAAAAAGAAAACCGTCGCAGTGCGCCGCGTCGCAGATAACTCACTAACTGTAACTCCAAAAATTCTGAGATTTGGAGGAGAGAGAGAAGAGAGAGAGAGGAAGAAATTTCGTAGAGGGCCCAAACTCTGGTTCTCTCTCTAAGGGCTCGAAAACCGAGGTGCAAAGAGAGGGGGTGGGGATTGCTATTTATAATGGGCTGGGGCTCCACACAGGATCGGATCCGAACAGGGAACACCGAAACGGGCCAACCAAAACGCACCACGCGTTCACAAAGCAGGAAACAGCCTGTGCAAGGGCCACTCAGAAGCCGCCACGTGTCCACGTGGTGCACAGGCCCGGTCTCCGCGCCGGGTCTTCCGGATCCTGTCAGCCAATCCGGGTGTGCCACGTGTCACCCTCCCACGCGCTTCTAGAAGCCGGCGAACCAATGGGGAAGCGCCACGTGGCAAGGGGGTATTCGGTGCTCCCGGTGCACGCCAGGCCCATGGACCGCGCACCAGGGCCGCGCGCCTCCGCGCTCTGCCGCTGTGCCGCCGCTGCGCCGCTGCCCGCCGCCGTGCGCCGCCGCCCGCCGCCGCTCGCCGCTCGCCGCCGGCGGCCGGAACAGTAATTCCGGCCGGCGGTTACTGTTCCGGTGAACAGTACCAAGTGCCGAAAAAAATAAAGCGAATATACCATTTTGATCGTTTTCGCGCGCTGAGTCCAAATCCGACGTCCATTTTGCCAAATTCCCATCCGAAATTTTGCCGAAAGCTCCCGGAAAATTCCATTTGCTCCGATTTTTGTGCAGAGTCTATATTAAATATCCAATTTCGATTCTACAAGCTCTGCTTCACCGGATAAGCTCCCTACAGTCACTGTTTAATGTTGCACAGTTCCTGCGGGAGTCCGGATCATCACATCCTCCCCCACTAAAAAGAGTTTCGTCCTCGAAACGAGACTAAACAATAATCCTCAGTCCGATGTCTCGAATAAGTAGGGGTGAGCATCCCTCATCTCCGACTCGAGCTCCCATGTAGCCTCGCGCTCGTCATGATTGCTCCATTGGATCTTCACATAGGGAATGGCCCGACTGCGTAATTCTTTCACCTCTCGATCCAGAACTCGCAGTGGGCGTTCTTCATACCTCAAATCCTCGCTGATCTCAAGCGGTGTGAAGTCGATGACGTGCGATGGGTCGAAGATATACTTTCTTAAAGTAGAAACATGAAATACATCATGAACACCAGCAAGCCTTGGAGGAAGTGCGAGTCGGTAGGCAACTGGCCCGATACGCCCCAATACCTCAAAGGGTCCAATATATCGGGGGCTAAGTTTCCCACGAATGCCGAACCTCCTGATTCCTTTGGATGGCGAGACTTTCAGGAATACATGATCTCCAACCTGAA
The DNA here is from genome assembly GCA_029204045.2 of Tillandsia leiboldiana. Lineage (NCBI taxonomy): Eukaryota > Viridiplantae > Streptophyta > Magnoliopsida > Poales > Bromeliaceae > Tillandsia > Tillandsia leiboldiana. Next base: position 9,651,237 of record CM055080.1, on the reverse strand, counting down.
ATTCTAAGTCTCGTCGCCGAACATCGGCATAACTCCTTTGTCGGCTTTGGGCGGTTTGAAGATGCTTCCGAATCACTCGGACCTTCTCCTCTGCCTCTAACAACACATCTGGTCCCAAGGTCCGCCTCTCGTCTACGTCACTCCAATAAAGTGGTGATCGACACTTGCGTCCATACAATGCTTCAAACGGAGCCATCTGAATGCTCGCTTGAAAGCTATTGTTGTACGCGAATTCAGCCAAAGATAAATGCCGAATCCACCCTCCGCCGAAATCCAAGACACAAGCCCTCAGCATGTCCTCCAGGATTTGTATCGTCTGCTCGGACTGCCCATCAGTCTGCGGATGAAAAGCTGTACTGAACCTAAGTTCAGTCCCCAAGGCTGTTTGCAAACTCCTTCAGAAATGCGAAACAAACCTCGGGTCTCTATCTGAAACAATGGAGGCGGGTATTCCAAGTAATCTCACAATATTGTCTAGATATAACTGGGCTAGTTGCTCAAGTGGCCACGTAGTCTGTATGGGCAGAAAGTGCGCCGACTTGGTAAGTCTATCTACAACTACCCAGATAGCGTCTGCTCCTCCCTGGGCCCTCGGTAGTCCGACCACAAAGTCCATTGTAATGTGGTCCCATTTCCACTCGGGGATTGGGAGACTTTGTAACTTGCCAGCTGGCACTAGATGCTCAGCTTTCACTTGCTGACAAGTTAAACACTGGGCCACAAATCTCCCAATATCCCTTTTCATGCCTTTCCACCAGAAGTGTGCCTTGAGGTCCTTATACATCTTAGTCCCACCAGGATGTAGGGTATAAGGTGTATAATGGGCCTCTCGCAATATCTGTTCTCTAATCTCCACATGTATTGGCACACATGCTCGGTTCCTGTACCTCAGTACTCCCGAGGCATCTACCGTAAAGTCCCCTGACTGATCACTCGGAATATGATCTCTAATCCTGGCCAAGTGGGGGTCCTCACTCTGTTTCTCTTTGATTCTGTCCAGCAGAGTGGGCTGCAAGACTAAAGATGTCAGTCTAGCAGTGACCCCAGGGGACACAACCTCTATCTCGAGTCGTCTCATTTCCTCTAATAGCGGTGCCTGGTCTGTGATCAACATAGACAAACTTTGCACCGCCCTCCTACTCAAGGCATCAGCGACCACATTAGCCTTGCCTGGGTGGTAGAGAATATCATAATCCTTTAATAGCTCTAACCACCTACGTTGCCTCAAATTCAACTCCTTCTGTGTGAACAGGTATTTTAGGCTCTTGTGGTCGGTGTAGATTTCACAATGCTCCCCATAAAGATAATGACGCCAAAGCTTCAGTGCAAACACTACAGCAGCAAGCTCCAAGTCATGGGTAGGGTAATTCTTCTCGTAATCCTTGAGTTGCCTTGATGCGTAAGCAATTACCCTCCCTTCCTGCATCAGCACACAACCAAGTCCGCTGTGTGATGCATCACTATAGATCACATATCCTTTTCCCATAACAGGAAGGGAAAGGATAGGAGCGGTCATCAGTTTATTCTTCAGCTCCTCAAAGCTCTTTTGACAGTCCTCACTCCAGATAAACTTCACTCCCTTACGCGTCAAGCGAGTGAGGGGTGTGGAGAGCTTCGCAAAGCCTTCCACAAACTGACGGTAATACCCAGCTAAACCCATAAAGCTACGTACCTCAGAAACCGTCGTTGGTCGGGGCCAATCCCGAACCGCCTCAATCTTCGCTGGGTCCACTGCCACACCTGCGGCAGAAATCCCGAACCCCTATTTCTGTGACTTTATGTTGTCTGCAGCCAACATAACTGTTCACCAGAAATGGGGTATGTCGGTCTCTCTTCACTTACTTGGAAGAGTCAAACAAATAAATCAACGACTTTCGCAAAATGTCACGTCTCTCGCGCCCTATTATCCTAGGGTCTACCAAAAGCCTAGGGTTTCGTGTATGTGGAAAATACCGCATGCACGGCGGATCTGTAGACGGGCCCGGGTTCTGGTTTACACCCGGGGCGTGACATAAACAATCACTTATCAATAGATATAGAATAACCAAAATATTGCAAACTCATAAATAACAAACAATATATGCATACATATATGTTTTGGAAAAGAAAAAAAAAATTTGTTAGTTATTTAGCAAATTTGACCCAAATATTTTCAAATCAGATCTAAAAATAATTTAGGAAAAAATAAAAATCTCAAACTAGAGGAATAAAAAAAATTGTAAAAATTACTGTAGCATGTCTTAAAGGAAGATTGCAACTTAAAAAATAAAAAAAATGCTTTGGATTTGAAGAAGATTGCAATAAATCTGAACTTTATGTAAAAAAATGAGTTATAAACACTCATTATTAAAAAAAAATTGCTTCTAACTTCAGTTCGAAAACAAATTATTTTCAGCAAGAGAGAAAAAAAAAATTTATACATGTAGAAGAAATGATAAATGGAGGGAATAAGATCATAAGGATTACCTGGGAGGATGAATTAGATTTTTTGCCCGAGCGTGTGCACGCGAGAGAGAGAGGGGACTGTGAGCGAGAGGGAGGCGTATGGTGTGAGGGCGAGAGGGCGAGGGGGGGCCGTACGGTTTGAGGGCGCTTGAGGGAGAGAGGGGCGACCGCAGCTTGCTTCGACGAGAGAGGGAGAGAGGGGCGGCCGCGGCTTGCTCGGGCGAGAAAGGAGAGAGGGGCGGCCGCGGCTTGCTTGGGCGAGAGAGGGAGGCCCATACAGCAGTCTCGAGAGAGAGGGGGGTGGCGATCGTGAGAAGAGGAGATGGAATGATCTTCTGTTTAGGATTTGGGGGTACTCGAGGGTAAACTTGTCATTTTATATTAACTACAGCATTACCAGCTTCCAGTAATGCAACATACACCCCTCCCCCCCCAGTAATATTTTGGGGTTAATCCTGCACCTTTCGGAATCTTATATTACTGAACAGATTACAGGCAGGATTCCCCAAACACAATAATCCTGGCAGGATTACCCGTAATCCTGCCAAGATAACTCGATCCAAACGCCCCCTAAAGGTAATGTAACTTTACCTTTCAATTGTTGCTTTTGAAGAGAATTCCTATAACTTTCCTATAGCCTATTTAAAGAGAATAGTGAATTTACTTGTAACCTATAGGTATGTAAAATCTATATAAAGAGAGCTTTTCTACTTTCTTGATATATACCAACACAAAGATAAAAAAAAAAAAAATCTATACTACTTGAGGGAGAAAGTGGTCAAAGAAAAGGTGTTCTTTTTGGTGGAGCTTTGGGCTTATCTACTTGTACAGAGTTGGTGAAGCCACACGACGAGGGTGTGACGCCCCCAATAGTCCTACATCGGATGTGGATGGAATTGTGATTGGATTTATATGAGACTTGGACACTAATAATAATAATTGGGCTTAAGCATTTTGGCCTGTGCTTTGGGCCCAACGAGTTATTATTGCTAGTGGGCCGGGTCGTTACATTTGGTATCGGAGCCAATAACCAGCCGGAAGTGTGTGGCGAGTCTCGGCTGAGTCTGGGTCTAGATGACAGGGCTAGCGAGACGAGTCTCACATCGCCTGGTGATCTTGGGCTGCTGTGTGTGTGTTTGGGCTGACGAGGACGTCAGGCCTAAACGGGGGGAGTCTGTGACGCCCCCAATAGTCCCACATCGGATGTGGATGGAATTGTGATTGGATTTATATGAGACTTGGACACTAGTAATAATAACTGGGCTTAAGCATTTTGGGCTGTGGTTTGGGCCCAACGAGTTATTATTGCTAGTGGGCCGGGTCGTTACAGAGGGTCGAGCCGTTGTATCCTGAAGGGCACAAGTCAGTGTTCTGCTGCATCGGTCTTAAAGAGAGCGAGATATTCGTGTCTCGGCTTGATCGATTCGTTGATACTTTTCATATTTTATTGTAGTCTAAACTCTATTTATACCAACAATTTTAAGGAGATTCAAAAGATGAAAACTACACATGAAAAGTCCAACGATACTACCGGGGTTCTTAAAAAGCCCTTCCGCTTCAAAGGAGCCCACTTCAAGAGGTGGAAAGGAAAAGTGTTATTTTACCTCAATCTATTTAAAGTGGCATATGTCCTTACGGAGAAAAATTCAAAGAAGACTAACATCGACAATATGACGGAGGATGATCTTTTCGAACATTACGAAAAAACTAAAAAATACGAGAAGGATGAGTATAACTATTTGGAAGGTATTGCAGCTTAAGTATGATACAGAACAAGCTGGTGCAAAGAAGTACGCTGCTAGTCGCTTCTTTCGCTACCAAATGGTCGAAGGAAAATCCGTAGTGGAACAAGTTCAAGATTTTCAGATGATCGCCCATGAAGTTCAATCCGAAGGAGTTAAGTTCGGAGACAATTTGATCGTGCTAGGGATCATCGATAAATTACCACCATCGTGGAGGGAATTCCAAAAGACCCTTCGACATAAACAAAGGAGATGTCTCTTGAGACATTAATTGCACGCATTCGCGTGGAAGAGGAGGCAAGAGGTCAAGATGCACTTAAAGCAAAAGAAAATGATGCTAGCGGCACTAAGGTAAACTTAGTATCATCTCATTCTTTACCTAATAACAATCATTCTAGAAATACATATTTGAAGCCTAAGAAGAAAATTAGAAATAATAGTGGTAGACCATAATTTAATAAAACTTCAAATAACCAAGGACCTCATTCTCAAGAGAAAAATTCTATAGTTTGCTATGTCTGTGGCAAAAGTGGGCATATTGCTCGAATTTGCAAATTTCGAAAACGTAAAGCTTTACCTCAAGCTAACGTTACCGAGGAACCACTTGTGGCAATGATTACAGACATATGCCTGGTTGAAAACTCTGAAGGATGGTGGGCAGACTCTGGTGCCAATAGACATGTCTATCATAATAAGACTTGGTTTAAAGTTTATACTCTCTATGAACAACCAAGAAGTATCATGCTTGGTGATTCACATACTTTGAAGTTTTAGGGAGTGGTGAGGTCGAGTTAAAATTTTCTTCTAGAAATGTGCTCATCTTAAAAGATGTGTTGTATTCACCTTTGATTAGGAAGAACTTGATGTCAAGTTTTTTTCTTAATAAAGCTGGCTTTAAACAGACCATTGAGTCTGATCAGTATGTTATTTTCAAGAATGAAAAGTTTGTGGGTAAAGGTTATGCATGCAATGGAATGTTTAAATTAAACATTGAGAATAAAGCATCATATACTTCTGCTTATATGCTTTCTTCTGTGAATTTTTGGCATGCTCGTTTGTGTCATATTAATAGCAGGCAGATATGTTAGCTTGATGAGTAGTTTAATATGAATTCCCAGACTGGGTAGTGATAAATGAATGCCTAAATTATAATTTAACATTCTTTAAATTAATACCTAAATTGTAATTCTAATTTTTTTTTTTAATTTAAACTCTTTAAATTAATACTTAAATTGTAATTCTAAAATTCTTTAAATTGAACTTTTTAAATTAATGCATAAATTGTAATTCTAATTCTTTTTTAAAATTAAACTCTTTAAATTAATACTTAAATTGTAATTCTAAAACTTTTTAAATTAATGCCTAAATTGTAATTCTAAAACCTCTTAAATTAATGCCTAAATTGTAAATTTATTATTATTTTTTTAATTTAAACTCTTTAAATTAATGCTTAAATTGTAATTCTAAAATTCTTTAAATTAAACTTTTTAAATTAATGCCTAAATTGTAATTCTAAATTTTTTTAAATTAAACTCTTTAAATTAATGCATAAATTGTAATTCCAAATCTTTTCAAATTAAACTTTTTAAATTAATGTCAAAATTATAATTTTAAACTTTTTTAAATTAATGCCTAAATTGTAATTCTAATTTTTTTTTACTTTAATATTTTAATTTAATGCCTAAATTGTCATTTTAAAACTCTTTAAATTAAACTTTTTAAATTAATGCCTAAATTGTAATTCTAAATTTTTTTTAATTAAACTCTTTAAATTAATGCCTAAATTGGCATTCTAAAACACTTTAAATTAAACCTTTTAAATTAATGTCTAAATTATAATTCTAAAACTTTTTAAATTAATGCCTAAATTCCTAAATTGTAATTCTTAAATTTTTTAATTTAAACTCTTTAAATTAATGTGTAAATTATAATTCTAAATGTTTTTAAAATTAAACTCTTTAAATTAGGAATTCTAAATTTTTTTAAATTAAACTCTCTAAATTAATGCCTAAATTATCATTCTAAAACTCGTTAAATTAAATTTTTTAAATTAATGCCTAAATTATAATTCTAAAATTTTTTAAATTAATGCCTAAATTTCTAAATTGTAATTCTAAATTTTTTAATTTAAACTCTTTAAATTAATGCGTAAATTATAATTGTAAATTTTTTAAAATTAAACTCTTTAAATTAAGAATTCTAAAATTTTTTAAATTAAACTCTCTAAATTAATGCCTAAATTGTCATTCTAAAACTTTGAAATTAAATTTTTTTAATTAATGCCTAAATTGTAATTCTAAAACTTTTTAAATTAATGTCTAATTTGTAATTCTAAAATTTATTAATTTAAACTCTTTAAATTAATGTGTAAATTATAATTTTAAAATTCTTTAAATTAGGAATTCTAAATTTTTTTAAATTAAGCTCTTTAAATTAATATCTAAATTGTCATTCTAAAATTTTTTAAATTAAACCTTTTAAATTAATGGCTAAATTGTAATTCTAAAACTTTTAGTTTAAACTTTTTAAATCAATGCATAAATTATAATTCTAAAACTTTTTAAATTAATGCCTAAATTGTAATTTTAAAACTTTTTAAATTAAACTTTTTAAAATTTTAAAAAGTTTAATTTAAACTTTTTAAATTAAACTTTTTAAATTAATGGCTAAATTGTAATTCTAAAACTTTTAGTTTAAACTTTTTAAATTAATGCATAAATTATAATTCTAAAACTTTTTAAATTAATGCCTAAATTGTAATTTTAAAACTTTTTAAATTAAACTATTTAAATTAATAACTAAATTGTAATTCTAAATCACTTTAAGTTAATACCTAAATTATAATTTTAAATATTTTTAAATTAAACTCTTTAATTTATTGCCTAAATTGTAATTCTACAAATTTTTAAATTAATGACTAAATTATTATAAGATATTTAAATTAATATTTTTTTATTATTATTTTGTGATGTTTAATTATAAAAATATTCTTTTTATAAAATAATCTGTTTATCCTTCGTCGATCAACGGCTAAGAATATTTTTATTATTTAATAAAGAAAGTACTAGAGTATTTCTTATATATATATATATATATATATATATATATATATATAGAGAGAGAGAGAGAGAGAGAGAGAGAGAGAGAGAGAGAGAGAGAGAGAGAGAGAGAGAGAGAGAGAGAGTTAATTGGGTTGAAGAAACTTGGTTAAAGAAATTAACTTTTGACATCAACACTAAAAATAATTTTAAACACTCAATTATAAGTTGCTTCTTTTGACAAGAGAGGTCATTTACTTCTATTGATACTTAATTTTATTTCATAACCAAATTGTGCACACCGAAAATAGCAGAATTTAGAGAGTACAAATTAAGTGCTAGTGTTCAAACATATCATCACTAAACACTTATCACCTTATGAATGTTACTAGAACACTCACTTAATAAGCAAAAGGACACACACACACACGCTTTAGAGCAAATTTTTCGCGGCTGGATCGGCTTTTATTTCATACCCGAGATGAAGGGCAGTCTGATCTTGGTGATGCGAGTAGTGCGATGCTGCCTCCAACATACTGACATGATAGTAGTTCCTCGAATCAAACGTCGGAAGAGCATCCAATTCGGTTCCCCCGGATACAATGCTGGCCTGCTGGACTCGCTCGCTATCTGCTATCTGAGATTCCAAAATTTGAAAAGTGCGCAAATTAAGTTTTGCAGATTGTAACAGCCTGGTAGTTAGTCGCATTTTTTCGTCGGGCAAATTGCACCATTCGTTCCCGATCAACCTTTTAATTGTTAAATTTGTGTGTTCTTGTCCTTTGCATTTCATTGCAATCTCACCATTTTGGTTAATCGCTTGTAACACACCTCAGTAGTCTCACATCGAATGAAAAAAATATTCTGATTAAAAATATAAGAGGCCATGCATCTTAGTAATAATAACTTGATTTAAATATTTTGGGCTGGTGGTTTGAGTCCAACGAGTTACTTTTGCTAGCAGTCGGATTATTACAGTTAGTATCAGAGCCGAATACCAGCTGAAAGTGTGAGAATTAAGTACTGTCACATCGTCTGATAATTCTGCTTTATTTATATCTCTATGATTTGAGAGTACGGACCTAACAAGAGCGTTAGGGTCTAAATAGAGATTTTGGTTTAGGGTATGGACTTGCCGAGCATTTTGGGTTGGCGAGCTATTATTGCTAGTGGGGTTGGTATGTGAACGATTTATGTGTTTAGCCATGAAATTTTAATGAGAATGGTAAGATTGCGACATTACGCAAAGATTAGGGACCGAAATCTGCTTAAGCAATCGGGGACCAGCAGTGCAATTTACTCTATTTTCTTTACATGATGTGTATAGTTAGCTACACTCTCGATTATTTATTGAACTTATTAATTCAATTATAATTGCTAAACTAAAACTAGAGGGGGGAAAAAAATTTAATAGAATCTGTTGTTCCAAGTTACCTTAGCTCTGAGGTACATATTGTCATTTTGAAGATCTGCTTCCTACATGTTACACAAGGCCAAAGGAGAATCACTAGGAAGTAACTTTATAAGGAAATTAAAGAACAATAAAAAATTAACATGGAATTAACTAGAAGAGTTTTAATCAATTAAGTTCAAAAGTTTACCCTTTTCTGCATGTATTCGATCTCCGCGAACAGCTGCTCATGCTGTTTATTTAACAGAAATTATATAACACATGATTAGTTAAGTTGAACATAGAGCTGATAACGGCCTATTGATTAATGTGAATATATAAAGTTATCATCATTTATATAATTAGTTGAGAAAATTAGGATCTTTGAAACATGCATGGCAGCAGGTTTTATAAGATTGTGGAGTGTTAGAGTTCCACCTTCTTTGATCTAATCCGAGCAATGCCTCTCTCGAGCCTGTTCTCGAGTTGCTTGAGCTCTTTAGCAGTCAAATTACTCAATGCTTCACCCATGAGGTGCCTGAAAAGTAGTAGTAATGCATTTCGAACTAGTAAGAAGAGCAAATCAAACTTTGAAGTTTAAAGTTATATATGTTACGACGAGCGCACAAAAAAAAAAAAACAAAAAATGATGATCACAAAATAAGCAAACCACAAAATGCACGACAGAAAAAATAAAATCACCAGAATTTAGATAGAAAAACTCTTTGCAGAAAACAAAAAAAATTACGGACGAAAAAGAAGAGATTTCGCTATACGAAAAGAAGGAAGCACAATCTTGTAGAAGTTCTGCACAATATATCGTCTCTAGAACAAAAAGGACAACAAAAAACAAAAAAAAAAAAAAAAAAAAAAAAAAAAAAAAAAAAAAGTTCCTTAACGAGTTTTATCAAATCTGATACTTATCCCGGGCCCAAGCCCTTAACCCTGTTAGAGATAATGCTAATTAGTTAGAATTAGATTATCCAAGATATTTGGTTGGTTAAATTTTGATAAAGGTAAATCTAATTAGATAGGATATCTAATTAGAATAGGATTTTGTATAATAATCTATAAATAGATAGGTCGGGCTATTATAATTGTGAATGAAGCCGGAGTCGCCTTAATTAATGAGTGAGGCCAAAGAAAGACGTGTGGGCATGAAGTTATTTTTTTCAATAAAGGCAAGTTTAGTTTGCTTCCACCAAAACGTACCAGATTCTTTATCTCTTCTCTTTTCCATTCTATTTTTGTGGTGATTCATATATACCATAACAAGTATATAGAAAATATTTGGAGACCCATCACCGTAACAAGTGGTATCGGAGCCTTGTTTTCAAGAGAAGAAGATACCGATGACATTTAACAGTGCCAATGGAGTTGCACAAGGATTCCCAATATTCAAAGGAGACAATTATGATTTTTGGTGCGTAAAGATGCGGACGTTGCTGCGATCCCAAGATCTATGGGATTTTGTTGAAAAAGGATGTAAGGAAGAAACGGGAGAGAATCTGAAAAAAGATGCGAAGACACTTTTCTTTATTCAACAATCTATTGACGACTCAATATTTTCCCACATTGCCGGCGCTACCCGATCGAAAGAAGCATGGGATATATTACAAAAGGAATACCAAGGTAACGAAAAGGTACTCAGAATTAAAATCCAAACTTTAAAAAGAAAATTTGAGACTTCATTTATGGAAGAAAAAGAAAATATTCATACCTTTTATTCTAGAGTTATGGAATTAGTTATCTTGATGCGTACCTATGGTGAACAAATTTCTGATCAAACAGTAGTTGAAAAAATTTTAAGAAGTTTGACGAAAAAATACGGTGATGTAGTTTCTGCTATAGAAGAAGCAAAAGATTTATCTAAATTGTCTTGTAGCGAACTTCTTGGTTCTCTCTTAGCACATGAGGAACGAAAAGATAGAACAGAAAATTTTTCTGAGCATGCTTTTCAAAGCGAATCGAAAGGCAATGAAAAAGATAAAGCAGATACTTCTAATCACCAAGCTTCAGCATCTGGAGACCATGGTAGAGGTTGTGGTCGTGGTCGTGGCCGTGGTAGAGGTCGCGGTGGTAGATCGGGTGGATACAATAACAGAAACGGTGAAGGATCAAGTAATCAAAATCAGAGAACCTACAGAGGTAATGATCAGCCCTATAATTATAAAAATATTCAATGTTATTATTGTAAGAAATTTGACCATATCGAGCGATTTTGTCGATTGAAACAACAAAACGCTAATTTTGCTCAAGGAAATAATGAAAACGATAATGTACTTTTTGCATGTCGTTCATCAGAAAAAGCTGCTAACAGTATTTGGTATGTCGATAGTGGTTGTAGCAGTCACATGACAGGAAAAGAAGAGAACTTTATTAATTTGGATAAATCTGTTAAAGGCCGAGTGACGATGGGTGATGGCTATGTTCAGGATGTGCATGGAAGAGGTACAATTGAGGCAAATATTTCAGGAATTCAAAAAATAAATAATGTTTTATATGTTCCTGGTTTGAATTCCAATCTTTTTAGTGTGGGCCAATTTTTGAAAGAAGGTTATTCGCTTATTTTTGAAGATTCTAAGTGCACTATTTATAAAGATAAATATAAAAGGGATTTATTTTTTGAAGTTCCGATGACAGAAAATAAAGTTTTTCCTGTTCATGTTGCAATAAAAGTAGTGCTAGATGATGATTGGTTATGGCACTATAGATATGGTCACTTGAGTTTTAAGGGGCTTGATTTATTACATAAAAAGAATATGGTTGATGGTTTGCCTTTGGTGCATAATAATGGTTCTGTATGTGAAAATTGTGTGTTAGGAAAGCATCACAGAGACTCTTTTCCAAGAAACAGCAATTGGAGAGCCAAAGAACCATTAGAATTGATACATGCTGATGTTTGTGGGCCGATGCAGACACCGTCGCTCAGCAGCAATTATTATTTTGTGGTTTTCGTGGATGACTACAGTCGGATGACTTGGATTTATTTTATTAAAAATAAATCCGATGCTTTTGATGTTTTTCGAAAATTTAAAAACTTGGTCGAAAACGAATCTGGTTATTATATTAAGACTCTCCGTACAGATCGAGGGGGAGAATTTATTTCTAATAAATTTGAAAATTTTTGTGAATCAAATGGTATTCGCAGGCAGTTGACAACCAGTTACACGCCTCAACAGAATGGCGTTGCTGAGCGCAAAAATCGAAGTTTGGTAGAGATGGCAAAAAGTATGTTGAAAGCGAAAGGACTTTCAAATAAATTCTGGGCAGAAGCGGTATCTACTGCAGCATACATTCTTAATAGAAGCCCAACTTTGACGCTGGATAATATTACACCTTATGAAGTATGGACAGGTTGGAAACCGAAGGTAAAGCATTTTAAAATTTTTGGATCGGTTTCTTTTGTTCATATTCCATCTCAAAATAGGCAAAAATTGGATAATAATAGTAGCAAGTGTATTTTTGTGGGCTATAGCGAAAGAAGTAAAGCCTATCGATTTTATAATCCTGTTACTAACTCCTTAATTATAAGTCGTGATGCTATATTTGATGAACAAAAAGGTTGGGATTGGAGTGCAAAAGTAAAGGATAATCCACTTTCGATGTTAGGAGATGAAACTACTATTGAGAATAAGAACAATGGTGAAAATATTATAAGTACTGAAACAACACCACATGCTTCACCACGAATTTCTCCAGGAACTTCGCCTGAGACAACACCGAGAAAGGTAAAATTGCTTAGTGAAATATATGAGCAGTGCATGTACACACAATGTGGAGAACCACAAACTTTCGAGGAAGCGGCAAAATCTGATGATTGGTGTAAAGCTATGAATGAAGAAATTGCAGCGCTAGAGAAAAATAATACATGGGAGCTTGTTGAACCATCCACAGAAAAAGAAGTTATTGGGCTGAAATGGATATACAAGGCAAAATATAAACCAGATGGATCGATCCAGAAATTAAAAGCACGTTTAGTTGCAAAAGGTTACTTACAGCAAGCAGGTATTGATTTTAATGAAACCTTTGCACCCGTAGCTAGATTTGATACTATCCGAACTGTTTTGGCTTTGTCTGCACAAAATAAATGGGAAGTTTTTCAATTTGATGTTAAATCAGCTTTTCTTAATGGATTTTTGTATGAAGAAGTTTTTGTTGAGCATCCGCAGGGCTACAAAATTAAAGGACAAGAAGATAAAGTCTACAGACTACGAAAGGCGTTATATGGATTAAAACAGGCACCAAGAGTCTGGTATAGTCGGATCGATTCGCACTTTATTCAAAACGAATTTTCTAGAAGTGAAAGTGAACCCACACTTTATATCACATCTCGAGGTATGGAGATTTTGATTGTTTGCCTTTATGTTGATGACTTGATTTACACTGGAAACAGTACAGATTTGATCAATGATTTTAAGAAAAATATGATGATTGAATTTGAGATGACTGATCTTGGCCCCATGAGTTATTTTTTGGGTTTAGAGGTAAAACAAGAAGATAATGGAATTTTTATCTGTCAGAAAAAATATCTTGATGATTTACTTGAGAAGTTTAATATGAAAAATTGCAATCCTGTGCAAAATCCAATGGGTACGAATATGAAACTATCATTGGATGATGGAGAAGAAAAAATTGATTCGAGTTTGTACAGAAGTCTGATTGGGAGTTTACTCTATATTGGTAACAGTAGACCGGATATTATATATGCGACATCTTTGTTATCGAGATTTATGCAAAGCCCAAGTAAAATTCATTGGGGAGCGGCAAAAAGGATATTGAGATACTTGAAAGGAACAAGAGACCACGGACTGTGGTATACTAACGCTAACGATTTTTATTTTTTTGGTTGTTCTGATAGTGATTGGGCAGGTTCGGTAGATGATCGACGAAGCACGAGCGGGTTCGTCTTCAATTTTGGTGCAGGAGCAATATGTTGGTCTTCCAAAAAACAGCAGTCGACGGCTCTATCATCTTCTGAAGCCGAATACATAGCGGTTACGACTGCTACATGTCAAGCAATCTGGATGCGGCGAATCTTAACAGATTTGAAGTACGAGCAAAAAGATCCAACTGTAATTTATTGCGATAATCAATCGACTATCGCAATGGCGAAAAATCCAGTTCATCACAGCCGAACCAAACATATCGAACTGCGACATCATTTTATTCGTGAACAGATCGCTAACGGTCAAGTCGAGTTGATACACTGCTCTACCGAAGAACAGATGGCCGATATTTTTACAAAGCCGCTACCATTGGAAAAATTCATATTTTGCCGAGAGAAGATCGGTGTGAAGAACATTAGCATTATGGGGGAGTGTTAGAGATAATGCTAATTAGTTAGAATTAGATTATCCAAGATATTTGGTTGGTTAAATTTTGATAAAGGTAAATCTAATTAGATAGGATATCTAATTAGAATAGGATTTTGTATAATAATCTATAAATAGATAGGTCGGGCTATTATAATTGTGAATGAAGCCGGAGTCGCCTTAATTAATGAGTGAGGCCAAAGAAAGACGTGTGGGCATGAAGTTATTTTTTTCAATAAAGACAAGTTTAGTTTGCTTCCACCAAAACGTATCAGATTCTTTATCTCTTCTCTTTTCCATTCTATTTTTGTGGTGATTCATATATACCATAACAAGTATATAGAAAATATTTGGAGACCCATCACCGTAACAAACCCACTATTGACATTCATTTTCCCTTCCACAAAACATTTTTCAAAAATTATCACACCGTGAAGCTGTCGACAACAACGATAGTCAAATTTCGAGACACATCTAACAAAATAGAACACATTGCTAGCTAGATTGCCATAATAAGGACGAGTTACAATTTTAGATTAATAAGTATATATATAGAGAGCGAGAGGATTAACCTGTTTGCGTTTTGCAGAATCTGTATCTGGTTGCGCAGCTTCGCAGCTTCTTGCTGGTAGTATTGCTGATTAAAACATGAAAACATAGTCAATTAAGTTGAGAAAAGGATATATAGAGCACAACTGGCCTGCTATGTAAGATAAATGATGAACTACTCTTTACGGGGCTATATATTTACACCTCTTTGTTAGCTATTTAAGTTTTCGAACATCAACTATTTTAGCTAACTTTCACATATAATTAAACACTTCATACTTGCAATATATATATATGCATAGCCACACCAGATCTTTTACAGACGTGCTATTTAGTAAAGTAACAACTGCTTTCATTAATATAAGCGCCTCCCATCATTAAAAGAACAATAAAAAAAAATAGAGAAATAGTGGCTTCTATTTAATTTTGGCCTCAAAATTAAGTTCGTTTCAACTTTTTGTCACAGCATTTGCCTACTGCTTTGAAATATAGCAGAGAAGTTATTTTAGAAGACAGGCGAAAGAAGCTTGTAGTCTTCTTATAAATCAAATGAGCTAACAATTGAAGTCGGTATTTATGAAAGTTAACAGACAGCAAGTAATGTTCAGAAAAATATATTGTTGATTGCAAACAGTAATATGAAAGGATTAATATCTCATCAATATATACAAGTGATTATCGCATCATCGCTCGCAGTAGCAACATCAAATTATAAGCATCATAGCCAAAAAATTCATACCTGCAATTTAGCACTATTATTGAAACTTTTTCCCCCGAAAAGTTTAGCGAACTAACTACATATATATATGTGGATAATTTTAGTCCAGACCAGTAAATTTATACCTGATCAGTGAGTTGAGAACTTGCCAAGATGTTGTATTACAAGAATTGCTGAAATGAAAACTTCTTTAAAAAGAAATTAATGCTTACATGGGAATTAACTTCTACAGTGGAGCTTGAATGTGAACTGTTGGAACAGGCCTTCTTGTACCTCTCAATGGTTGATCTTATGCTGCTACAAACATAGGAAATTCAATTAATTATTTAGACACGTTTTGAAGGATATATATTGTACGTTAAACGATTAACCATATGAATAAAATGGCTCGAATTGTCGATTTTATAGGTATCGAAAGAATGATTCAGGTTAATTTCTATAATCTTAAGAAAGAGGAAGATGAAGAAAAATAGAGAAAGGATGTTAAAAGAAAAGGCTCGGAATTGAATCTAATTGAAGTTGATATAATTCTTATTTAATTATTGAAATCTCTTCTGACATTTTTTTTTTTTTATATTCTTCTTTTCATCTGCAGAATAATACAACAAATCGATTCTAATGAAAATCCAAACAAGTAATAATTTGAATGACATATTTATAATTAGTATTTGCTGCAAATTGCATTAGAAGGTAAGTGGCAAACACACAAAATGTTTTTTTTTCCTCTTCCAACTGTTCAGCTTTATCTTGGGATGCTAAAATTCGTGTTACGACGAGCGCACAAATATATAAAAAGAGAAACTCTAAGTGTACATCCGTAAAGGCTCACACCCCCACCCATCTAAGGATGGGGGTGTGATGAAAGGTCACTTGATGTGACCTGCAAAAAACATTGCCACCATTAAAGAGGTGAAGATATAGGATGTACACCCCTTCGGGATGTACATATAGCAATCCTCATATAAAAAAAAAAAAAAAACGGAATATTACAAAGTAAACAAATCATAAAATTAATGCACGAAAAAATATAAAAAACACAAAAATTAACACAGAAATCAGGAGACATCTAACATTCTGCTCACAATAAAGCAACTTTTGCACCAAAATATAATAGAACTGCATATATATATATATATATATATATATATATATATATATATATATATATATATATATATAGAAAACTAACAAGAAGTGGAATAAACTTGAATTTTTTTCTTTCACTAAAGTGAATGAAATAATTAAGTAGGTTGAGAATAGTTTCATTCAGTAGAGAGCATATATAGAAAACTAACAAGAAGTGGAATAAACTTGAATTTTTTTTTCTTTCACTAAAGTGAATGAAATAATTAAGTAGGTTGAGAATAGTTTTCATTCAGTAGCTCTCTCTCTCTCTCTCTCCCTGATTCTGCAGTTGCTTGACTACGTTTTGACAATCAGTATAGTTTTTCCTTTTTAAGCTCCCAAAGAGAACATGCATATATACACTACAGCTAAATAAAAGAGCCAGTTATACTCCTCTTCTAATACATATAACATAAGTAAAAGCTTCAATTCTTTTTCATCTGTACAAAGCAAAAAAGCAACAAGGAGATGGAAACTGTGGCTTCTCTTTGTTGACCTTCCTTTGAGGTGCTAAGAAGTTAATACCTCGTTTCTAATGCCTAGCTATATTGCTTCTTTGTCACCAACTGTGCCTCCTCAGGTGAGAGAGAGAGAAAGAGAGAGAGAGAGAGAGAGAGAGAGAGTAGAGAGTAGCTAGAGAGATGACTGCAGACTAGAGTTTTCATCATAATATACAAGCTAGACAAGAAAGGCAAGTCAAGAAAGAAGGGAAGGAAGGAAGGAAACCCTAAAGATTGAAAGTGCATATATATGTTACAATAAATACCATAGAAGGGCTAGCTAGTCATGTTGTATTCATATGGCCACATGGAAATCAGCCATTAATAGAGGAGATCTCTCACAGTTTCCTCAACATAAGAAAAAAAAAAAGAAAATTGAATAAGAATATATACACTGAGAGATCTCTCACTGAGGTAAAAACCTCCTCGATCACCAAAGTAAACAACATGCTTAATTTGGAACCCTTCATCTCTTTTTGGGGTCCAATATATACCAAAATTATGACAAATATATATATGATGACAAGATAGAAGATCTGCTCCTTCAGAAACTTAATTAATTTGTTGAAATGAAAAAGGAAATTAAAGAAAAGCAAAAAGAAAAAAAAAACCTACCAAAGGAGTAAAAAAATGAAAAAAGAAGCAAGGATTGATCCAAGAAACTCAACTCCTAGCTATAACTGCACTTTTTTCCTAGTCCATATATAATACCCATTATATAATTGACATGCAACTTAAATCTTTATTATTAATCACCAGTAATATATATATATATATATAAAATTAAGCACACCATCATGAATTAAACAGCTAGTGAAAGAATATATATATATATATATATTTAATTTACTTTCTTTTTATAAATCCTATATATATATATGTAGACACCTTACTATATAGAAATGAACTAAATGAAACACCATATGGCTTTGGAATTGAGAAGGGATATTGATAATATAATTAAACTAACAAAATCTCATGCAGTCATGCTAACAATTAAGATGGCTTGTTAGTATTATTATTATTATTATTATTATTGTTAAGAAAGTAAAAATTGAGTGCCTGTTATTCGAGTACTCGTAGAGTCGGCCTCGGGTAGAGAAGATGACTAGGGCGATCTCGGCGTCGCAAAGCACCGACAGCTCGTAGGCTTTCTTGAGCAGGCCGTTTCGCCGCTTGCAGAAAGTGACTTGGCGGCTCGTCGTGTTCTCGATCCTCTTTATCTCAATCTTTCCCCTCCCCATTATTATTATTATCTCTCTTGATCGATTTCCTTCACAATTCCCTGAGTCAAGCAACAATTTACAGTTCAAAAACATATTTGTTTAGAAGCTATAAGCTAGCTAGATATATGCATGGTTTCTTGCAACACAAATGGAATTGATAATAATTACTACCATGGCTGGATCTGAACAATTGCTAATTTGATTTTTTAATTAAGTTGTTTCCAAAATAAATTATCTCTACATCCACCTAGGCTTAATCCTAGTGGAATTTCACAAAGAAGAAGAAGAAGAAGAAGAAGAAAAGTCACCAAACTGAATTTTTGTAAAAAAAAATCTACGAAAAAAAAACCATCATTCTATTTTTTCTGAAAAAAAGAATTTAATTAAGGTGGTTTAGATTAGATGAACAAGAACTCAGTGTGAAGTGTGAACAAATCTAATCAAGCAAAGTCCAACAAAAAAATATATTATAATGAGCTAGATCTTAGAGGATGAATTAAACCAGCACAGAAAAAAATATTTAAATTTAATTATCTGAGAAAATAGTTTGTGTAATTGTACTTAGAGTAGATCTGCAGCTGAAAACTTTAGATTATAATAATTTCCATAGTTTTTTTCCTTTTTTTTTCCACCACTTTTTTGGCTTTTGGGAAGTAATTAAGAGAAATTAAGAACCAACCTGTGAACTGCGCATATATATTTAACTTCCATATAAAAACTATCAATGAATCAAAACAAAAGGGGAATTAATTAACTACAAAAATTTAACTAAAACAAGACCACTGGATTAAACTCTTTAATTAGAAGAAACAAAAGAGAATAAGCTAGAAAACATGTATCCGATCTAATTAAAAAAAGAAAAAGAGATATACATAGGAAAAGAGATCTATATATCACGAAGAAACAAACTATGCTATATGCAAATTTTGTGGTGTATATATATATTATATATATATATATATATATATATATATATATATAATATATATATATATAATTACCACTTATATATAGCTTTATTTAGTCATGCATAGATCTCCAGGAACCCTACTTTATAGAGAGAGAGAGAGAGAGAGAGAGAAAGAGAAGGGCACTGCATGGGGTTGGCATTGGATGGAGGGGCTTTCCTTATAAAGGAAGCGGGGGTGGGGGGGGGGGGGGGGGGGGGGGGGGGGG
>CM055080.1:9460490-9625490 GCA_029204045.2 Tillandsia leiboldiana | reverse complement strand
ATGATCTAAGTGTTGGTAATATGTAAGGGAAATGATCAAAGGGACTCCATATATCTAGAGTCCGAGCATTTGGTGCTACCAAGTTTTTTGCTGTTAGATCTGTCCTTTCGATCATTTCCACCTCTTAGATCATACTATTTTTTCAACCACCCACTAAACCCTAAAGGTCCACTATCATTCTAACCGCACATCCCGTCGTCCAATGGTAAAAAACCTAATAACACTAATGATTTAGTGCTATTAATAGTATAATAGCATAGCTCTCTCTCTCTCTCTCTGTATATATATATATATATATATATGTATGTATATATATATATATATATATATATATATATATATATATATATATATATATATATATATATATATATATATATATATATATATATATATATATAATTAGGCTAGAATACTATCGATAGAACCAAGTCATTGGTGCTATCAAGTTTTTAGCCGTTGGATAAAAAAATATGCGGTTGGGATTATAGTGGTCCCCTAGGGTTTACTAGGTGGTTGATTGAATATAAAAAATCTTATGGGATCACTATAATCACAACCGCATATCTTTTCATCCAACGGCAGAAAACTTAATAGCACCAATTGTTTGGTGCTATCGATAGTATTCTAGCCGGACTATATATATATATATATATATATATATATATATATATATATAGAGAGAGAGAGAGAGAGAGAGAGAGAGAGAGAGAGAGAGAGAGAGTCCGACTACTATACTCTTATGAGTATAGACCCCATTGTACTCATAGCTTTTCCGCCCTTGGATGAAGGGACGTGCGGTTAGGATGATAGTGGTTCCCCTAGGGTTTATACTATTTCACCAACAACCCACTAAACCCTAGGGGGACCACTATCATCCTAACTGCACATCCCTTCATCCAAGGGCAGAAAAGTTATGAGTACAAATGAGTTTATACTCAAAAGAATATAGTAGCCCTACACTGTATATATATATATATATATATATATATATATATATATATATATATATATATATATATATATATATATATATATATATATATATATATATATATATATATATATATAATTGTGCTCTTATATTTTTAAAAGTATTATATGGATGTTTGTAGGTTTTTAGTCCTTAGATGAAAGAATATGCGGTTAGAATAATAATGATCCCTCTGAATTTAGAGAGTGGTTGGTGGAATATCATGATCTAAGAAATGAAATTGCTTGATACTTTTAAAAACATAATAGCCGGACTCTCTCTCTCTCTCTCTCTCTCTCTCTCTATATATATATATATATATATATATATAATTGAGCTTCTATACTTTTAAAAATATTAAGTCATTGGTGTCCGTAGATTTTTAGCTTATGAATGAAAAGATTTGTGGTTAGGATGATAGTGGATTTTTTTGGTTAAGTGAGTGGTTAGTGAAATAAAATGATTCTAAAAAATAAAATTAGTCAAAAGGATAGATCTACCGATAGAAAATTTATAAACACTAATTTATTGATACTTGTATAAGCATAGTAGCCGAACTCTCTCTCTCTCCCTCTCTTTCTCTCTCTCTCTCTATACATACATACATATATATATATATATATATATATATATATATATATATATATATATATATATATATATATATATATATATGAAGCAATTATGGTTCAATATCTAACTCTCCAATGGATTGCACCCTACATGATGATGATGTTTTTATTGTACATTAGATATTGATGGGGTAAGAAATCATTGAGTTGAATGCATCTTTACAAGCATATTAACCGAAAAAGAAAAAAAAGGAAAAAAAAAAAAGGGAGAATATGCACTTGCATTTGCATTTTCCATGCACATGGATGTACCTTCAACACATTTGAATTGCAATAAAATTAGGGTTGGAGTGTCAACTAGAATGCCATCTAGAATAGTTTTCAGTTATTGTCACGGAAGATGCAAATCTTCACCAACTTTTATAGATGAAAGCAACCCTAAGATATCGCAACATAAAATCAGTGAATGACAAAGTTATTTGGTGATTGATAAAGCTGTTTAACAGCATCCATCTGGTAAGTGATGACACATTGCAGCAACTTCGGAGGGTTGAGATCCATGGTTGATGTTGGGGTCTAGGTCTAGACAATGATTTCTCCTGGTCTGTTCTCTTCAGATGCACCCTCTACATTAAACCATCTCCTATGATTTAACTTCTCTCCTGCAACTCTTCATTACCTCTCTCTCTCTCTCTCTCTCTCTCTCTCTCTCTCTCTCTCTCTCTCTCTCTCTCTTAACCAACAAAGGGACCACTCTCTTCAATCTCAAGTTTCACCATCTCACATCAACACTCATATATATATACATTCAACACCCCCCACCTACTTTGTTTTCCCATGCATGGAACCCAATACTGAAAAAAGCACCCAAGTGTCAGATACATGCCCATGTTAGAGAGAGAGAATCTGGCAACCAATATATATATCCCCCAACCCTCTATGTAAGCTGTGTAATTACTTGGGCCCTTCACATTTATTTCCACATGTTCACCTCCTTTGCCCATTCGAGTGTTAATTGTGACCCTCTCTATGTTTGCACATGGAATTTGGGATATTAGGTGGGCCATCTCTCTGTCATTATACCCTATTAGGTTGCATAGGCAAAAGCATAAATAGCTGTTTCTAGTAGAGATCTAGCTAGCTGTAGAAATGTAGGTATTTTCTCTCTAGTAAGATTGTAAATTACAATTCAAAGTTGGAAAAGCTATCCACCCCTACAATAGAAAATGTCTCAATCAATCACATAATCAAGATTTATGAGTTTTTTTTTTTTTTTATTTGTCTAGCATATGAAAGTCAAATGATTAGAATATTTTTTTCTGTATTTACACTGAAATTCCAATTGCAATTGCAAGTATAGTTGTACTAAAAGTGAGGAGTCTGGCATAATTTTTCTCTTGTTGCGAATGTTGCGGCGAAACATGGAAAAAAGTGGGACTACAAATATGAGTAAACATTGTCTAAATCCAAGTTTACCAACATGAACATTTCTGCCTGTTGTCTCCTTAACCTTCTACAGCACACTAATCACTCAAATAGGTGAAACAAGATAATATTTTGGGCTACATTTATGTGTGAAACAAAAATCAAAAGCAAAGTTTCTGAGAATCTTACAAGGTAACCTAGGCAATTCTACAATGTGTAAATAGGATCAAGTCAATTTTAGCCCTCTTTGGAAAACAGCTAGTCCATGCTTCTACAGCTTCATATTTATCTATGGAAAGGTTTCCATGTATCAGTTTAGGGTTCTTGGCCTAATTTCTGGAACAACTCTTTTTCTTGTCATTTTTTTATTTACCCTTGATCAATACAATTATCAGTCCCTACCACTAATCAGTGTTATCTCCATAATCATTAAAATTATCACTGCTTAGATGAATAACCTGAGGAATTTTATTAAAATATCCCCCTAGAATTTGTGCCACTGATTAATATATCACAACAGTGTTTCTGAAAGGTGGTCCCTGCTTAGTTTTGAAAGAGAGAGAGAGAGAAAAAAAAAAAAAAAAAAAAAAAAAAAAAAACTGAGCTCAGTTAGCAGATCTAGAAAAATACCCCACATTTATCTTTTATCCATCAGAGATATAATTCACTGCTCAAGTATGACAAAAGGGAAACCTCCTACAAGTAAACCTCAAACAGCCTCACAACTTATCTAAAGAGAGATATATTAAAAGACAATATAATGTAAACAGAGTTTAATTTAAAACATTTAACTGGTACCACTTAGATAAAGTCGTAAAAAGCGACATAATGATGATTTAGGAGAGAAAACATCACAGCCTAATAGCAGAAAATAGCACTTAAAAAACACAAATGTGACTGTTGCCACACAGCACGCTATTTATTTGACAGGTAGCATATGCGAAGCCAAAATATAAGTTCTAATACCGATTGCTGCAACTCTCAATTCACATTTTGATAAACTACTGATCCAGATGCTGGAAATAAACTTGAGTTTTATTTCTTCATTTTCCTGTAGACAAACATAAAAGATTCAAAAAATATAATAGTCGCAATAAGAGAAATTACATACGCATAAGAGAAAAACATTAGGCCTTCCTTAAAGAGCTCTACAGGAAAAGCACTTTTGCAGAAGCTTCAGCTATGACATACATCGAGGAAGTGGGAGATATCACAGATTTGCTAAACTAGATGGCGCCCCCAAGAAGACATTGATGCTGATAATGGACCTCTGATGATAGCATGATGATGGTACACAGACATTCTGGACTACTGATAAAGGAAAAGGGGTGCGATAATATAAAGAGAAAAAAAACCGATAAGTTGCCTAAGTTACCCGCAAAAGATTGTAATTGTTGTCAGATCCCTGCTTTGGGGAAAAGGGAAAAAACTTGACTTAGATGATTGTGCTATAATTCAACCCTACCTGTTGGAGCTCCTACGCTAAGGAACCCAAAGCAATGTTTAAGAAAACTGGCAAAATCTTCTACCCTATGTCCAGACCTCTGATTTCTACCAACCAAATTGACATTGGCAAAAGCAGGTTTCCTAGCTCCTGAATAATGATTATTGTTCTTTGTAACATCATGTCATAATCATAAAAGGGTTAGCAATAGATTTTTGAGCTACTTTGAAAAGATTCTTAGAATATACAAAGCTACACAAACATCGTATTAAGGGTTCTTACCTTTTCTTAGATTCTTGGTTATGAACTAGAGGTAAAAAACTGCATAAAAATAAACAACAAAAGACAGGATCACAGAGAACTAACCTAGGGTTTTATCCTCCCACCAATAGAGGAATCTGAGATTAGCCGCCTGTTTGTCAATCTTATAGAGTTGATTCCAGTGCTCTGCTACTTCAGCTCCAAAGACGGCACCACAGAGGGCTCCAAAACCCGTTGCCAGAACTACACCTATAGTCACCAAAGTCGTAATTAAATAGCATTATTAAGAAAAGAAGTGTGCATGATTAATAAATAGCATTATTAATTCACTCTGATGCTATTTGGATTATTATATCTTTCCACAACAGAGAAGTATGATTCTGAGCAAGTACAATTAAAAATTAAAAACCATATATTGCTTATAAATATAGGTCAATGCATAGAAACTAGATATTGTGAAACTTTAACTATCTATTGAATGTTAGATGGGCTAGAAACCCTCATAAACAGCCTGACACCTAAGCGTCATGGACACTGACACATGATACGACATGACTCGGACACGGTGACTGGGCAACTTTACAAAAATTAGGACACGGACACGACATGAACACAAATAACAAATTATAATATTATTGATATAATAATATATATTTATTATATATAAAATATAAATTTTGGTAAAATATTGTTATATTTCTCATACGAATGAAAGTTTATAAAATTTTTCACCGGTAGTTCATATATTTTTTTTAAAAAAATTCTTCACCATATATAATTTATTTATATAGTCCTAAAAATATTTGTATATACTTATCAAAAAGCTAAAATATTTATCATCTTACATTATATATGCATAAAAAAACCTAAATTAAAAAATATATATACTTTTTTAATTGTATGCTTATTGAATATGCGTCCAAAAAGTATCCACATCGGACACGAGTCCGACACGTACACGCGAGTGTTCGACACGGACACACGAAGCTTATAGAAGTGTCCGTGATACATAGACTATCACATATCAAATGTCACTCAAATTTAGCAAACACTATATGCCGAGTCTAACCATTATTCTTCATGCAATAATTTTCCAACCATTTATCAGGCTAAAGCTTAACATGGCAATTTAAGTGCAGCAAATTGTTGTTACTATTCAGCACAACCTAAGAAAACCTAGCAATTTGAAAAATAAATGTCACGTAGCTTTATGAACCACTTAACAAATAATCTGATACTAATGGATTATCTGCTGAAAATCTTTTTTAGAGTATAAAAACGAAGATTAGCATCAATAATTGTGATTGACACATTGCTTCCCAAATGATACAATATTGCTATCAAGAACTAAAACAGCAAGAGACTATTTGAGTCAAAATATAACTTTCAACACAAAATTGGTGCGCACTGTTAAAACAAAGGAGCCAGATATCATACCATGTGGGCTCTTCGAATATTTGAAGGAAACACCTCCTAAATGCACAGCACCAACAAGGGCTCCAGCAATTGCAAACTTCCTTGATTCCCTTATAGCTTTTAACTAAAAGGCCAAGATATTTATTTAGAAACACCATAACAAAAGGTGGCCATGATTAGAACCAGAAAGATATTCTGACAACTGAACATTAATAAAACAAAAAAGAAAAGGTTAAAAGTAAAAAGTTTCAGTGAAGCATTCAAGATCACGTTACTAGCAGATGTAAGCCTCAACATGGATATCTCTAAATGAAAATTCTAGGTTCAGTTCTCAGTTGTTTTCTGCTAACTGTTCTTGCGATGCAATCAGAGAACAAAATGACCAAAACAAAGTTAAATTATGTATGTGAGGGAACATATGAACATACGCACACAGAAAGACGGGCACGAGCTCACACACATATAGAGAACTGAGGTTGGGTTTAGAGACTTGCGGCATGTTTGGTTCTGAGTTAGAATATAACACTGTTTTATAAAGTGTTGTGTAAGTAATGCTATTAGGAGAAGCGCTTTATTAATATGTACGCAGCAGCTTTTTCTGCTGTAGAATCGAAAGTACCAAACTGGAGCTTTTGCTTTTGAGGGCTCAATATCACATTTTTGTTTGTGCAGCAGCAGGGGAAGTTCCAGATTAATCTGTGCCAAATGCTCAGAATCTGCTGCTTCTTAAAACAGAAGCAGAAACAGGCTTTTGCAGTGGTTTTCCTTATCCTTTCAAAGGAGTAGGCTTTAGCAGAGCATTTGGCAAAGAATCGTGAAAATTCCACAGTTTGCACATAATTCGCTCCATCCCGCCGCAACAGGAAGCAGAAATGAGATTAAAAGTTGCAAATGCAGAAGTTCCAATTTAGTACTTCTGGTCCTGCAGCAGAAAGAATCTGTTGGGCAATTTTATCATAGCGCTTCATCAAACAATACTGCACCGTACAGCAGGACCAACCTAGAAAAGACGAATCTACACACACTAATCAAAACCTAACACGACAAATCGATTCAAATCAACAAACAAACACATTCAAATCGAGAACTAAACGTAAACATACGAATACATCAAATTAAACCCTACAAGCATCAAATCGACAGCAAAAAATGAAACCCTAAAAAAAGGAGGGGGCGGGTGTGGGATCGAACAACCGAATCGATGGGATTCCGATACCTGGGGGCCGTCGAGGGGATCGGAGGCGATGAACTCCTCGACGTCGGCGTCGGTCCACTTGGGGAGCGGCTTCTCCCTGCCGTAGAGCTTCTTGTAGTAGTCGAGGAAGGCGAAATTCTTCCTCCAGTGCTCCTTCACCTCCTCGATGTGGTCGCCGAGGAACCCCATTGATGACCTCGAATCCGAGCTCGATCGATCTATGGTGCTATCTCTCCCCCTCCCCTCTCTCTCTCTCTCTATCTCTCTCTCGGAGTCGGGTGGAGCTTGAAGGTGGCAAAGAGGGGGTAAATTGTATGGATAGCCCCTACACTCTTCTAATATGGCAATTCACAGTAAAATGTATGGATGGCCCTTGTACTATTCTCACGTTGCAAATTACAGTTACTTAACCTTGAGTGAAATGTATGAATAGCCCCTACACTATTCTAGTATTGCAATTAAGTTGGTCAACTTTGAAATCTATCCGTGCACTCGAAATCGAGTGTGTGATGTACACTCTATCTATCTTGGGGGGATTCTTTACCGTTCACTTTGAAATGATCAGTAAAATTCACTCTACTATAAAATAAATTGAGTGTAAGATGTCGAATGTACCAGAAACATTTTATTTAAAAAAAAAAAAGGCAGGAAGCAACAACAAGATGCATCAAAATGCACAGGGCAAGCAACATGACTTCAAACAACATTAAACACTCAATAAATCTGCTACACATGCAGGGTGAAAATGGTTTGGGTTGGGCCATTAAATCAGCAGGCCAAATTGGTAAATGATGGTAGTATCTCCGCGTAGAAATGCAAACGGGACGGATCCGGAGGAGACGGAAGAGGTCTCCATATTGTCAGATTGGGATGGATTTGAGACAAATTAATTTTAATTTTATTTTTTGTCCCCATTTACAGTTAAATTTGGGACGGAACGGGACGGGTCTTTGGCGGATGGGACAGATAAAAAAATTAATAATAATTTTCTATTTTCTGCTTTATTTACTTGATAGTTCAGAAAAAATTTAAAATATATTATATTTTTTTGTATTTTTTATTCTCACTTATTCCCTCATTTGGGACGGATCGTGACGAAAGCTTTACCAACCCAAATCCATTTGCATATCTAATCACACAATGTATATTTTTTTGAAAAAAAAATGCTAGTGTAAATCTTACTCTACCTTATCCTAGGGTTTAAAAATCCTTTAGATTTTTCTTTTTTTAAAAAAAAATATTGACGAGACGAGAATCTACTATGGATTTTGGGATAAAAGCGTGTAAGATTTATATTCTCTTATTTTTATGAATGTATTAA
This sequence comes from Tillandsia leiboldiana, assembly GCA_029204045.2. Lineage (NCBI taxonomy): Eukaryota > Viridiplantae > Streptophyta > Magnoliopsida > Poales > Bromeliaceae > Tillandsia > Tillandsia leiboldiana. The sequence goes on along the minus strand of CM055080.1, from coordinate 9,616,883 downwards.
TAGCAATGTTTATTTTTAAAGGAAAATCTTTTGTTTTTTTATTTTAGTATTCTATAGTCGTGTTCGACTACTATGTTATTGATAGCACCAAACACTTTGTGTTACTAAAATTTTCGCCGTTAGATTTGATCATTTTTATTATTTAGATCATAATATTTTTTTAATCATCCATTAAATTCTAGAGGCTCACTATCATCGTAACCATACATTCTTTTACCAAAAAATAAAAAATTTAACAACAATAATCATTTTATAATAGCACTTTAGTATCATATTATTTTTCATTTTATTTTTAGTTGGCATTCTATGTTAACTTCTAGGAGTTTTTTTTTTTTTTTTTTTTTTTTTTTTTTTTTTTTTGAGATAAATATAGCATGTTATTTGCTTCGTTTATTTTTAAAATAAATTTAACTAGAAATATTAAGCAATTAGACTTTAAACTTGAATATCAATCATCAAATTTGTTACCATTTGCATCAGAGACAGTTGATTATATGCGTAGAAGATATCCCACAAAAGTTGATGCAAAAGGCATGGGACTCCTTTGGGCTCGATACTGATAACTCTTGATGAGTCACCAACGGCAAAAAAAAAAAAAAAAAAAAAAAAAAAAAATAAATGACGATCCATGATGCACGTGTGCGGCACATGGGTTGATAAAAATGGTTCGAACTCGGTTGGATTTAATCCTAGTTATTTTGGATGAATCTCAGGCGATGAAAAATAGATGATCTATAACACACGTGCATGTGATTGTTTTAATAGAAAAATTAACGAAAAATGTTAGGAAAAATGATAACGAGGAATACTAAAACAAAAAATTGGTAAATTATAGTAAAAGATGCAGAGATTTTCTTTTTTTAGAATAATATTTTTCTTAATTTTATTTAAAAATAAAAAAGATTTTTTTGTACATTTTAAAATATATATATATATTACATTTTATCCATCTAAAAATATGATGAATTTTATTTGTCACATTAAAATGATAAGTAAAAAAAAATTTTACTTTCGGATAAATAAAATATATATTATGTACCGTTTTTAAAGTATATGAATAGCATTATTGCTCAAAAAGAATATTGTATCATGAGTATTTGTAGCTGCTCTAGATATAGGCTACTCACGGCGGAGCTCCTTCAAAACAGAGGGTGGGCGGGGCCATCTATCTGCATGACCTGCCGCGCAGGAGATGAAAACTTGGATCACCTCTTCTTCTTTTGCGAGTTTGCAAGGTCGATCTGGGAGAAGTTACTTCTTTTCTGGCCATGCACATGGTACAGACTACATCACTACTCGGGGGATTTCACGAGTAGATGGTGGGGGGCGAGGATGACATTGAAGGGGCGAAATAAAACAGTCTTTGATCTCCTTTTTGCCGCTACCTGCTGGAAACTTTGGATAGAACCACTACAAAAAAATTGTGATTTAGCGGCATCCTGTAATTGCCGCCTAAAGTTCAAAAAGTGCCGTAAAAATTATTAGTGGCATTTAGCAATTAGTGCCGCTTATACTCGTGTTGGTGAATCTTCTACCGGCATTTAATTAAATTGCCGTTAAAATTAAGTAATTAGTAACATTAAATAAATGCCGTTATAGATGTGGTTATTAGCGATATTATTAAATGCCAGTATTTTTTAATTATCTACAACACTAATAAATGCCGGTAATTATTAGTTTATTTGCAATATTATACAAATGTTGGTAATCTATTGTTAATTCCGGTATTAATAAATGCTGCTAATTCTAAATATTTTTAAATTATATTTTTAAATAAATAAAAATAATATAAATTATAATTTGCACTATCATAAAATAATTAAATCTTATCAATTTCAAAAAATACAATTTCAATGGATAATATGATATTTCAATATTTTTATATGACAAGTGACATAAATCGTACATAACAAAATAACAAAAATAATTTACTAAGCTCATTTTCAATTTAACAAACAATAAGTTAAAAATCTTTAGTCCATTCAACATCCAAAAAAATAACAAACGACCACAAAATTTTCTAAACACAAAAGTATTAATACATACATAAATAACGCATCCAAATATGTCACACGACATAAAGTTGTTTGCGAATATAACAAAACAGCTTAAAATTGTTTAAATTTTCTTGAATTCCAAAGGTACTTGCGTTGAACCTGTCAAAAAAAGAACACGTTAAAAGTTACTTTTAACGAGTCAAAAGTCTATATATTAAATAATAAAATTGACGAAAGGAAAAAAAATATAGGTCTTATATATATATAAAATAATAAAATTGACGAAAGGAAAAAAATAATAGGTCTTATACATACATACATATATATATATATATATATATATATATATATATATATATATATATATATATATATATATATATATATATATATATATATATATATATATATATATATATATATATATATACATACAGAATTTTTAAATTAACTTGTTTAAAAAGTTTATTGATTTTATTTTAATTGGCTCTTTTGCACATTCTGATTATATTTAGTAATAAAAAATTATAATGGGAGGAGGCCGTGTTCATCCTCTTTTATACTTAAACACATAAATAAATGTGGGTTTCAACTATATTTTTTATTTAGTCTTCTATTATATATTATTTACTTTGTTGCATAATCATATATACAACCTAAAAATAATTAAATCTATTATCAAATAATAATTTAAAATAAAAACAATAATTTTTTTTAAAAAAAATTAAATCAACCCATCTATTCCAAGGTAATAAAAGAAAGCAAATAATTTTACAAAAAAAAATCTAAATTAACTTACATTTTTCTTGGTAGAGTCCTGCTTGTGGTGCTCATTCTTGGTAAAAGACAATGAAGAAAATCCTTTTCTTACACCCTGCGATTAGAAGGTAGAAAGAGTAATTTCTTTTTTTTTTTTTTTACTTGGAGAGAGGATAATAAAAATATAAAAAAGAGAGAAAAAAAAAACCCTAGAAAGAAGCTTTGCATATGAGGAGAGGAAGACTAGGAGTCGTACGGCACAAGATGAAGGAAGAAGTAGGCGGGATATGAAAAATTGATGGATGAATTTAAGATCTTTTACCAACATTTACTTTTAAATGCTAGTAATTAAAGTTTCTTAGTGGCATTAAAAGTAACTGCCGGTATTTAAACTATCTTTTACCGGCATTTAAAAATAAATATTGCTAAATATTCTTATTCACCAACAATAATTTGTAAATATCGATAAATGATATATTTAGCAACAATTTTTAATAAATGCCAGTATATTTTGTATTTAGCAATATTTACTTAAATATTGCAACGAATAGTGCCGCTGTATGTCAAATTTCTAGTAGTGAACGCAACAGGCGTATCTTCGATGACTGCTCCTCCCAGAGTAACACCAGTGTCTCAAGAATTATCTATACCCTCAATTTCTGGACTTGTGTCCTTGGGGGTTCAACCGTTCTTGGTCCTTCGCACCGGGGTTAATCCTTTTCTTCTGTTACTCCTATTTCTTCTGCTCCTTCTCCAAGACAACGGGAGAATGTGATCTGTTTTCTTCTAATCTGGGCTCGAAGGCACTTCAGTACCTCTTGGCGATTTGTGGCTAATCCAACTTGGTCATCGGCTCTCCCCCGTCTAGGACCGACTCTGACTCCGGCAATCGGAGTTCATTGGTGGAAACTCCTGCAAGGACTTTGGTTCTCCTTGACTGTGGACTGCTCTTTCTTGGCTATCCCTTATATCAGCTTGTGCTAGTGATGGAGCCTCTGGACTTCAAGTCTTTTTTAATCCAGGCCTTTTTCGGTTGTTCTGAAGCGGAAAAATAAATAAATCAAATTATTTTGAGGGGGGATCCTAGACTAAGGAATGTATGCTTCTTAAGCTTGGGTATTGGTGCTACTTGATGCCTACAACTGCTGGAATTTGGGAATTGATTGCTCTGTGTCAAACTGGTTGGTTTAGTTCACGAAAATATTTGGGGTGCCGCGCATTTCATAGTCTGTATGGTTTACGTGTTCAACTGATTTGACTTTCGGGATGGGAGGATGGGTCGGCTTTTTTGGCGGGGAGCTACAGAACGGCTTCTCTTGATGATGCGATTATCCTGGGCGCCTGAAGCTTAATGAGTTGCTTAGGCTGATTGGTTGTCTCTTTTCTTTCGGGCCCTCTAGAGTTTTGGATTCCAAATAAACAATTGGGACTGATGGGGCGGTGTAGTTTGAATATCTAATCTGGACTCTACTTGGACGGAATTATCGAATCACTGCCGCGGCTGGCTTCACAGCTAGCTTCCTTCTCTTTGTCTGTTTGAGGTTGTTCCCAAAAAACCGGAAGAAATGGACCTCATGGCAGGGAGGAGTCTACTTCTTTGCCAAGGATATAAAATGCTACCTTTTTGCAAGGGTCCCTCTTTCGGGCCTTGTAAAATCTGGATTCTTATAGGTAATGGGGCAGTGTTGCATGAATTTCTAAATCTGGACTACCTCAGATGGAATTATCGAATCACTGCCGCGGCTGGGTTCTAAAGTTTTGATCTAGATATCTACGGAATTAAATGTTGAAACTTCTACTACAGCCGGTGTATTCTCTAGCTTCTTTCCTTGTCTTTTTTGTCTTCGGACTTTTCCTGGTTTATTAGCTTCACAGCTAGCTTCTCTTCTTTGTTCGAATGAGGCTCTTCATGGAAACCGGTCTGAATTTCAAGATGTCAACTGACTGGTTTTGATGTTTAAATGGGTCCAAGGGAAAGCATTGACGCCGACCTTCGGTGTTGATTTACGGTCCAGGTAAGGTTATTGCTGTGAAGGGGACTTAAATCCGGCTTGATTGAAGCTCCGGGAACTCTAATAGTAGCCTGGGTGGTTTTTAGCGGTTGACATGCCCGGATCTTTCATTGGTAGTTCACACTTGCCGCCCCTCTTTATCTGCATCCATTTGGGGCCCACTTAATTATCCTTCACCATGCTATTTGGACACATCAGGCTTTCTTTTTTTTTTTTTTTTTTTTTTTTTTTTTTTTTGTTTTTACTAAATCTTGTAACGATGCTGGGATCTAAATTGGGACAACGAGGGACCTTAACTACAGCTTTGAGCCATGATGTTGAGAGCTTCAATGTACCATCTGGGCATCAAGGGTCTTTACATTTGGGCAACAGGGGCGACCATATTAGTAGTATCTGTGTAAAATCCGATCCAGGCAGTTGATTTTGCAGCAGGTCTCGGTCTCTAATCTAGGGTGATGATGGCAAATGTTTCTTTCAGCAGCAGGGGTGGGTTTTACTAAATCTTATTGCTACACCAATGCTGGTGCGCTGTGGAAGGCGGGCGCGAAGAGTTGGAGCTCCAGAGGACAAGGGGATCTCATCTCTATCGCGGTAATTTGGTGGACGGTCTGGTTGGAGCGGAACAGTAAGAGGTTCGATTCGGTATCCAGCAATTCGGGCCTTATGCGCGCCGTTGCTCAAGAGCGGTTGGAGTCCTGGTCTGGATCATGCCCTTAGTTTGTGTCTTAGAGCTCTGTCTTTTTGACTTCTTTCTTCCTTATTTTTTTATTTTTTATTTTTCTTTTTCTTTTCTTCTTTTCTTCCTTTCTTTTCTTTTTTTCTCCTTCAAGGCCTGGTTGCCTTGACCATTGTAGCTAAATTCATCAATGCATTGAATGAAGCGGCAGCATGCTGCCTTTACCTCAAAAAGCAGCAGGGGTGGGGTTTCTTTAATTGCCGGGTATGGTGTTGTTGAGCTATTGTTTACGAAGCCGGTTACCTATTGGCAACTTACATGTGTGTTTAATCTGGGAGGTCTCTACTGGGATTGCTAAGCACAGGGATTTTCATTTCTTTTTCTGCGCTAATTTCTGGATGCCGGCACTACACTGGGGCGAAGCCACGACGGATGGGCGTCGACCCAGCTTGCTCTTGCGACGATTTTGGGAGAAATTATAGTCTGATTATAGACTTGTTGTTTAGGTTTTAAGCTACTATTGCTGTTGTTGTTTTTTTTAGGGACCATTGAGGGCTGAAACTTTATTTTGCTTACTCTGCTGAAGGGTTTTAACCCTCACCATGTGCGGGGAGACACCCCGATTACTCTGTATCTCTCAAAAATAAGGTATAACTCTGTTTAATCAAAAAAAAAAAAAAAATATTTGTAGCTGCTATTTTTTAACATTAGAAGCAACTTTCTCCTTAAAAAAAAACGAAAAAAAAAAAAATAGAAACAACTTTTCGCTTTTGAGGACCAATAGTTCAATTGAGCTTAAAAAATAAAAAAATAAAAAATAAAATAATATTATTCGTCCATTCAAAATTAGATGTACGATATATATTTCATTTATTATAGGATAAAAATTTAACTATTATTCATTTTGAAGTGACTAATAAAATTTATTTTATTCTGAAATAAATAAAGTGTATATCATATACCTAATTTCGTGTGTATAAGAAGCATTTTTTTTTAAAAAAAATTAAAACTTAAAGTAGATGGGTTTGTTTGGAAATTTATTTTAGTTGAGGGAGCTATTTATATTTTTATTATTTTTTCTGAGTGTGTGACAAGTTGTAGTTTTCTTTTTTCTCTCTATATACATAGAGGAGAACGAACAACAGCAGTTAAAATTTTAAGGATTGAAAAAAAATATTTAAGAAGGACCGGTTTAATAAAAATAAGGACTGATTTAATAAAAATTTTAAAAAATTAAAAAATTTTAAAAAAAATCGGTTTAATAAAAATAATTGTTGAGAAAAGAACAGGTATAATGAAATTGAAAAGAATCACTATAATAAAATTGAAAAGGGTAGGAATCACTGCGTGGACTATAATATTGGGATTGAGGTTGATGGGTTTGTTTCAAAATTTATTTTAGTTGAGGGGTATATCTATATTTTTACCAAATTTTCTACATATATTGAGGAGGACGAAGCAGCGGTAATTAAAATTTTGAGAATTAAAAAAGAAAAAACATTCGAGAAGTACCGGTTCAATAAAAATAATTAAGAAGTGGATCAGTTTATTAAAAATCAATTCAATAGAAAATTTTGATAAAAAAAATGATTTAATAAAAATAATTATTGAGAAAAAAATCGTTATAATAGAATGGAAAAGATTAAGAGTCATCACGCAAACTACAATATAAAAATTAATATAAGTTAAAAAGAAAATAAATAGATACATAAGTTAATAGATATCTAAAAAAAAAATAGAGTTTATATATTTTTAAAAATACAAATCTAATTTTATTTATAATTTTTTTATTATTAAATTTATATTGATATTCATATTATTATATATATATATATATATATATATATATATATATATATATATATATAAATTAATTTTATATTAACATAAATTTTAATATAAATTTAATAATAAAAAATTTATTTGCGTTTTGCGCTTTAAAAAATAGAAAATGCTATGTGTACACCCCCTAAGGGGTGTACATCATACACCCCCACCCATCTAGGGTGGGGGTGTGATGAGGGGTCACATGATGTGACCCCTAAAATTTATTTGATGTGACCCCTAAAATACACCCCCACCCTAGATGGGTGGGGGTGTATGATGTACACCCCTTAGGGGGGTGTACATGTAGCATGGCCCTTAAAAAATATATATAAATATTACTCTAATATATATATATATATATATATATATATATATATATATATGAGCAATGCTACATGTACACCCCGAAGGGGTGTACATCATACACCTCCACTATTTTAATGGTAGCGATATTTTTTACGGGTCACATCAAGTGACCTATCATCACACCCCCATCCTTAGATGGGTGGGGTGTATGATGTACACCCCGAAAGGGGTGTACAGATAGCATTTTCCTATATATATATATATATATATATATATATATATATATATATATATATATATATATATATATTTTGTACACAGCGCCATCGCAATGGCGCCCAACGCCGCGTCGCTCCTCCTCTCCCTCTCCCCTCAAAACCCTAATCCCCTCCACCCTTTCCCCAAAACCCTAAACCCTCGCAACCCCTCCCGCCTCTCCCTCCTCCGCGCGTCTCGCTCCCCTCCCCCTCCCCCCTCCTTCTCCTCTGCCGCCGTCGCCGCCGCCGCCGAGGCGGCGGAGCCCGAGGGCGCCGGGGCCGCCGCGCCAACCCGCGGCGAGATATTCCTCGAGCACCACCACTCCGCCGCCGCCGCCGCCCTCGTCCTCAAGGAGATTGAGAAGCAGGAGGCGGCGACGAAGAAGACGACGAGGAAGGAAAAGAAGAAGAAGAAGCCGCAGCAACTCCCCTCCAGTATCGCCTCCTGCTACGGCTGCGGAGCTCCGCTCCAGACTCGTGAAACGGGCGCCCCGGGATTCGTCGATCCGGAGACCTACGAATTGGTATGAAGCTCGTTTGAGTTGGTCGTTGATTCTGAATCAATCGTAGGAATTTGATAGGAGTCAAGTTCTTAGTAATTCAACTACATTTACATTTCAGGTTAATATGTATTCGTGTAGATAAATACCGGATTAAGACTAGTTTTTATTCCTGTGCGATGCGCAGATTCGGTTTGATTTATAGTTATTGATTGGTTTTGATTGTTGGATTTGGTGTATTATAATTTGATTAAAGGTAAAAATGTACAGAATTTATGGAATGACCTTGGATTGGGATCATTTGAAAATGACGACCTAACCTGTGAAAAAAAATTGATTTTATTCTCTAATCTTTCAGATCATTTGATTTGCTTTGTGAGAATTTATTGCTTGCATCCCCACATCTATGCACGATGCTTCCGCAAAAATGAAACTTGATTAGAAATTCGGGTAGTACTACAATTTACCTCATAACTTTATCAAGATTTTTTTTTTCCAATTCTCAGATCTCCGTCTCTACTATTTTCTGGTGGTTAAATGTCAGTTAGTTCCATACTAAGTCGATCATACTGAGTGTATGATGTAACAATGTGCATTGTTTTGTTCTTGTGGAGTATAGAAGAAGAGGCACCGCCAATTGAGGACTATTCTTTGTGGGAGATGTCGGCTATTGTCGCATGGGCACATGGTAACTGCCGTTGGTGGACATGGTGGCTATCCTGGTGGAAAACAATTTGTTTCAGCAGAAGAGCTACGAGAAAAGCTGTCTCACCTCCGGCATGAGAAAGTGCTAATAGTCAAACTGGTAAATTTGGCAATGCATATTAGGATATGTTAATTCCTCAATAAAGATTGTGGAATCTCCTTTTATGCAATTGTTATCCTCTTGTACTTTTTATTCTTAGTGTAGCTTGAAGTGCAACTTTTATATGAAATCAGGCAGAAACATGTTTGTTCTAGAGATCTAGGAGACTAGGACAAAAGAGAGAGAAATAGGAAAATATTTAAATATTCAGTTCTTTTTGGTTAATTTGTAAATAGTAATGCACAGTCACAGATGTATAAGATGGTGAAATTTCATGAGAATGCTACTAGTAATGAGTATGTGTATTTTCGTATGATATTCCTGTTGCTGATTCTTTTCTGTTTTTCTTTGTTATTTTCTTCTGGTTGCTATCTGTAGGTTGACATTGTTGACTTCAATGGAAGTTTTTTGGCACGTATACGTGATCTTGCAGGTGCCAACCCTATTATACTGGTAGTCACAAAGGTGGTTATCCTTGTAATGGTTTGGTACTCCATAGCATCCCCTGTTATTAGACAATTAAAGCAACACCTTTTCAGGTTGATCTCCTTCCACGAGAGACTGATTTAAATTGTGTTGGTGACTGGATTGTTGAGGCCATCATCAAGAGGAAGCTTAAGTAAGTGTCTGCTTATTTCATTTGTTTTTAATCCAAATCCAAATGGCAGCATATCGTCATCTTCCTCGTTATGACTTGAATAATATTAGGGCCATTTGTTTTTTCTCATATCGTAATTTAATCATTTTATATGTCGTTTTAACTCCTTAGGTTGCGTTTGGTTCAGATATGAGCTAGAACTGCTTATTTTAGGGATATGTGTAAGTTCAGGAACAAGCAGGAATAAGACCAATTTTATGTTTGGATGAAAATTGGGTTGTTCCTAGGAATAAGAAAAATAGTGGTTGGATAGTTATATTGAAATAGTGAGAATAAGAGTAATTATAATTTTAAAATAATAATATTTTATCTAAATAATTAATATAAAATATTAATTAAATAATAATTTAACTTATTTAATTAACTATTATCAGATAACTTTGAATATTAATTGATAAAATAATTAACAATAATGAGTATTATTAATAAATAATTCAATTGATTATAAATAATTTAATAAATTAATTAGTTAATTATCTAATCGTTAGATAATTAGTTAATAAAATAATTAGATTAGTAAAAATATCAGATTAATTAAAGAGTTAATACAATAATTAAAATTATATTTATTTTAATTAAGTTTATTCATAATTAATTGATAAAATAATTAACAATAATGAATATTATTAATAATTAATAATTTAATTAACTACAAATAATTTAATAATTTAATAATTTAATTAGTTAATTATCTAAATACTTAAATAATTAGTTAATAAAATAACTAAATTAGTTAAAATATTAGATTAATTAAAGTGATAATACAATAATTAAAATTATATTTATTTTAATTAAGCTTATTCTCAAATGGGAACAAGTTTTGTTCTAGAAATAGGCTGGAACAGTAGTTTCAGCCTTATACCAGCTTATTCCAAGAAAACGAGAACTGATGTTTCCATCCTTAACCAAACGCGTTTGGGAAACAAAGCTGGAACAAGACCTTATTCCAGGTCTTGTTTCCGAAACAAACGGGGCCTTAAATGCTTGTTTCAGTTTTATGTCATTATTGTATCTTTTCTAATATACATCAAATAATGGAGTAAACTCATTGCTCTTTCATTTAAAAAAATATAAAATTTAATTGAACTTTATGGTCTTGTTTGATATTGTTTCCTTTTTCTTGGTTTTACAAATGATATTTTTATGTTGTTGGATATGTTGGTTGCTAGACTTATTTATTTTTGTCATTGTTGGCTAGCTTGTAAAGCAATTGAGTCAGATGCCAAAAGACATCTTAAAAAAAAAATAGAAGCAAAAAACCAAAAAGGTTACCTCCAAGTTGTTGTTTTTTCGTTGCCAAACAAACCCTATAAATGGATGTATTACAACTTTACAAGCACTGCTTTATCCGTCTAATCAGTCTGTCATATAGAATTTGTGTTAAGAAAGAAAACAAAAAGAAGCAAGAACTGTTAAAACTATTCCTGGTTTCCATCAGATCGATCTTTTGGGTAACATGGTATTAGGTAATACCGGAATAGTGATGGCCCTAAGTTTCTTCAGTTCCGAAAGTTCCTAAATTTTAATTCCCGTATCTGCCATTTAGTGGCATGTATTCTTGTTTCCTCCTTACTCCTTTGTTAGTGCACACGGCATGATTCACGTGATTTCCACCATGCACATGAGCGGGTATGGCTGGAGTATTCCTGGGCCATTTCCCATTCGTTCAATCTTTCTGGTGAAGAACAAACCAAACAGAAAAAGCCATGAATTACACCAAAGGTCCAACATGCCCACCACTTACAGAGAAACAAACGTCCTCTTTGGTTGAGAATAATCACCATGCAGGGAATACAGCTGTTGGTTTATTAATAGATTGTTGGGTTTTCAACTCCATTCTTGGTTTTATCTTTTTCCCTCTCCCTAATGCAGCTTTTTTGGTGGAAAACAATCAAAAGTTTATATTAAACTATGCCTTATAATTGCAGTGTCCTTAGCGTCCATTTGACAAGCTCAAAATCCTTGGTTGGCATTGCTGGAGTTATAGCAGAGATTCAAAAGGAGAAAAAGGTTCACCTTTTTATATACATCAATATTTAAATTTCATTACTTGGTTGTATCCTTTTGATATGCTTAAATTTAGTTCTGTAGCTCGAATTTAACTAATTTTTTGAATTATATCACTGATTTTACTTTCACTTTGCAATTAGTATCAACCATTTCTAGATATAATGACATACTCTGCTAGATATTTCCCGGGAGCATTCTTATGTTCAACTTGTTGCTTTCATTCCACAGTTAACATTTTGGATGATAAATTATAGGCATATAATTTGCTTCTTTGTCAAGTGGGCTATCAGACCTCTTTGGTACAGGAAAGTCGATAGCATACTGAATGTCCAGAAATGCTAGAAATCGAATGTTGAGCATTCCCTAATATTTTGTGATATTGGTTGGGTAAGACAAACTTTTGCACCTTGACATTCGTTATTATGTCTTTCTTATGTGGTAATTCCAAAGTCTGCAAAGTGCTGTGGAGATTGGCAGTATATGTTTCATTATGCAGTTATGTTAGCAATGCATTTTCTGAAAGAAGTTTGCTTGAGAGTTTCACTCCTTGTAATTTAAGTGGTTTCTGCGATCTTTAAGAAAATGTGTGTTGAATCTTCTGTTATGTGTTACTTCTTTCCTCTGTCTCTTTTTTCTTGACATAATCATTTGCTGAAGAACGTTTAAATGGATAGCTGTTTTTTCATTAATTTGGATCTAACCCTTGGCTTATTTTTACCAAAGTGACAACTAATTGGAATTGTTCTTTTACTTCTCATGCAGGGTCGGGATGTCTACATCCTGGTAAGCATCTCTTGTACACAAAATATTAAGAAATTTTTTTGGATCCTTCATCAGCAATGTTTCAGCGAATTTCTGCTATGCAGTCGTTGTTTTCTTGTTGTTGCCTTCTCAAAATCATCGGATGTCATGTTGCTTAAAATGTTAACCATTGTAGTTATACATGGATAAGTTTTCTAGGAGGTCCTCAACCTTTACCTCAGTTTCAGTTGGACCTTAACCTGTCAATTCTCCATTAATTGGATCCCTATCTTGTGTCCTGTTACAGTTTGGTTCCTTCCAATAAATGGTTAATGAATAATGCCTTTGTTTGCCATTTAATCATCGTTTGCACTCTAATTGTCTGATAGGGTTGATATATTACTTGAATGGCAATTATGTGGACAATTACTGTCCATTTTTAACGGAGTTTGGGAGGAGTTTAACGGAGGAACTAAGATTGGTACAGACTGGGAAGATTCGGGATCGAACTGTGAAGAGGGGCTTTTTTTTCACTCTCCAAAATACACAATTTTGCATGTACAACCATCAAAAGTGGCAAATTTTCTCCCACCCCTGTATACATGTTGCCTATATTTGCATGTATACCTTTCGAAAGTTGCAGTTGCGCCCATACCAGTAGAAAACTAGGAATAATCCGTATAATCATGGATACCGTCCACTTGAGAGATCTTCATGGCTCTCTGTTTCATTTGTGCAACTTGCTTCCCTTCTTGTCTCTTTCTATTTTAAACTCTAGTTATTCTACTATATCTTTTTTATCGGAAACAAACCAAAGTGCCAACGTCTGCAGAATAGTGAAATGCTGCAGCTTTCTCCTCCACTCTGTTGCCTATTCAAGTTAGTAAGCTATTCAGAATCCTTCTCTTGTGCATATGATTTCAGTTGCAGGAAGCAGAAGAAAACTGCTGCTCAAATACTTCTTGGCAACAAATTTCTTCTTCACAAGGTCTATACATCCTGGAATTGTTCGAAGCCTACCTCTTTTCCATTATCCTGATTCATCTGATCTATTTTGATGGCTTGTATATAAGCTTTAAGTGATTCCCTCCTACATGGTCATATATGACTTTTAGAAATTTGAACCGGCAATTAAGATTGAAATGACATGCAAGAAGATGGTCATCAGTAACTCTGGAATAAAACAGTTGGGTTAATTGAAGCAGAAACGAGTTGTAAGAATCCTTTGGTACTTTTTAATTTTAATAGGGAAAATGAAGTCTCAAAGTTACTCAGTTTCTTTGTTACTCTTAATGCTGAGTATTTGGTTACATGAACTGAATTAATATGACCGGTTTCTCTTTGTTTTATAGTTCATAGCCAACATTTTATCTATGTACTTTATTCTTATATTGTTTCCATCATCAATTCAGGGGTCAGCAAATGTTGGAAAATCTGCATTCATCAGTGCTCTACTCAGTATGTTGCGTCACATTCTCCTGTGCATTTTTTTTTTTTTTTTTTTTGAGTATATTTGTACTGCCCTTTATTAGGGGAGTGCTATTGGTACACCCCTGTTAGGGGTGTATATCATACACCCCTAACAGGGGCGGCTGGGATTGAAAGTAAAAATCCCAGCCGCCTATTCTCACACCCTCTCCCCTACTCACACCCACTCTCTCACTCTCTCTCTCTATTTCTAAAACGCCCCCATTTCCCTCTCTCCGTCAAACACGCCGCATTTTCCCTCTCTCCACTCCCTCCACCAAAATTGCCCCTCTCTCTCTCGCGCTCGCTCGCTAGGGCTCTCTCGCGCTCGCTCGCTAGGGCTCTCTCGCGCTCGCTCTCTCTCGCTTGCTAGGGCTCTCTCTCTCTCTCTCTCTCGCTCGCTAGGCCTCTCGACCAGCACCCGAAGACTTCTCAAGCAGGGCTTTATCCCCTCCGTCGGTATAGGGTTTCCTTCACTCGCATTTTGCAGCACCCGAGGACCGCTCTCTCTCTCGACCTTGAAAATAAAGATTATTTACAGGTACATTCAATCCCAGCCATCCCTGTTAGGTCTGCATGCTATATAGCTCTCCATTCCAAATTCATATAGATGGGTTAAGCACAGTTATAGATGTTCCATCTACAGCTATGGATGGGTTTTGTACAATTTCAATTTGCCACCCAATTAGACCATTTCTTTTGTACAGAAATAAGTGTACCGGTACATTGTGTACATTGTGTACCGGTACCAACCTAAGGAACACATATGTACCGGTACACTTATTTGTGTACCGGTACACTTATTTGTGTACCGGTACACTTATTTGTGTACCGGAATACCCTTGTAATATTGGTGTCAAGAAGTTAAAGCAAAAAACACTGCAACATCTACCTTAATCTTCTAGAGGAGATTACAACCATTCATTCCAGGCATGCTATAGGCTGTGATGATAAAATTAACCTCAATGGACTGAATTCTTGTAATTGTTCAGGACTATTGACCTTTTAAAGAGCTGTACAACATTAATATATGGGTACCATATATTACAATTGTTACAATTGTAACATTTTGCTATTAGTCAGGAATATTGGTTTAGGTAACAGCTATATATGCTTTTTGTAAAGTCATATAGACAAAATGGATTAGTTGTATGCTTTCCTTGCTTTCATCAGTGCATATATAGCTTTTTAAACAGTCCATATTGATTCGAATAGTCCATAAATTCATGTTGTACTAAGATGTGATTTAATCAATACAAACTGATATGGTGATTATAATGCAGCTGAAGATATGGTTTCTACCAGAGCTATGTCATCGAGCAGAGTGGCCAAGGAGGCCACCACTAGTAGTCATGGTAGGAGAAATAGCCCAACGAAGACTCAATTGGTTTGTGAAAGATGTTTTCCAAAACATCTATACAATACGATGAATGTACAAGAGTCTCCCAAGACTGAGGCCAACTATACCACTGCTGGCCCAGCACTAAGGGAAGTTATCTCTACTGAACAAATGGCACTCTTGAGAACAACGCCATTTGCTTCATATATTGACCTTCCACCTCTAAAGCAAGACCTTGTATTAGTGGATACTCTCCTAAGTTTTTGGGATGAGGAGAACAGAGGTGTTAGAATCGGAGATACTTTCATTCCCCTGATTCCAGATGAAATAGCTGTTTTGGTTGGGCTACCGACGCAGGGGGAGCAGATAGAATGGTCAAAAAAGAGTATAAATTCTAATATTTTTGATAAATACTTTAATGGCGAGTATAAGCACGCCGATAAAAGAATACTTCGTCATATCTTATACACTCTTGCTGGACAGCAGGGTGGGGACGCCGTCACCGATTTTGTCTCCATTTTTGTATTATATGTTTTTGCGACGGTTCTCTTTCCCACTAGCCACTACAATGTGCCGAAGGCTCTGTATAGATATATAGATGATATACATAGAATAGACGACTATGCCTGGGGGCATACTGTATATAATTTTCTTGTAAGTTCTATTTCCAAAGCATCCCGTCATGTAAAGCGTTGGAATAGAGGGGACGAAATATGGGCTATATACCTGTCCCCTTGTGAATATAGTGGTGGCCTTGTAAAATTTAATTGTAATTTTAATTGTAGTGGTGCCCTTGTAAAAGGGAACACTTGTAAAAGTTAAAATTTAATTTTAATTGAACAAGTGTTCCATCTTATTAAAATTATATAAAATCTGACCATGCGTACCGGTACGAAATTAGCCGTACCGGTACTGATGTACCAATTGTTCCGGTACACATCCAAGTTCCTCAAAATCCGAAAGCATAACACTTGGATTCATCCATCAGTACCGGTTCTCAACTCTGTGTACCGGTACAAAGTGAGGAATCAAAGTGTGTTGCTTTCGGGTTTTGAGGAACTTGGATGTGTACCGGAACAATCTGTACCGGTACTCAATGATTAGTATCGGTATTAATTCACGATTGCAAGTGTGAGGCTTTCGGGTTTTGAGGAACTTGGATGTGTACCGTAACCATTTGTTCCGGTACGAAATGATTAGTACCGGTATTAATTGAGGGTTGCAAGTGTGAGGCTTTTCGGTTTTGAGGAACTTGGATGTGTACCGGAACAATATGTACCGGTACTCAATGATAAGTACCGGTACTAATTCACGATTGCAAGTGTGAGGCTTTCGGGTTTTGAGGAACTTGGATGTGTACCGGAACAATTTGTACCGATACTCAATGATTAGTACCGAACTAATTCACGATTGCAAGTGTGAGGCTTTCGGGTTTTGAGGAACTTGGATGTGTACCGGAACAATATGTACCGGTACTCAATGATAAGTACCGGTACTAATTCACGATTGCAAGTGTGAGGCTTTCGGGTTTTGAGGAACTTGGATGTGTATCGAAACAATTTGTACCGGTACTCAATGATTAGTACCGGTACTAATTCACGATTGCAAGTGTGAGGCTTTCGGGTTTTGAGGAACTTGGATGTGTATCGGAACCATGTGTACCGGTACTCACTCCTGAGTACCGGTACTCAATCCTGAGTACCGGTATAGTGTCAGGAATCCAAGTGTGTAGCCTCAATAAATTATTTTCTCACTATTATATGCCAATTTTACATAAATTTGTAAATATTACAATTAATAATGTTGGCAGTAAAAAGGAAATATAATATTTAAATTTAGTAATAGAAAAGTTTACAAGAGGAGAAGGGCACACCTATATTAATATATATAGAAGATACTGTGCTACGGGGGTGCATGAGGCTCATTCAGATAAACATATAAATTGCACTGACTACTATTTAGTACAGCTATACATATGTTCTAATGTTCATCTTGTATATTCACATTACAATATAAGTTGTTCAACTGTTCATCTTGTATCAATAGCGGTTCATTTTTGGCATCTGAACAGCTATTGATAAGTTATTCATACATTCATATATACAAGAAGGTACATTTATACATTTATACATTCATACTTTCATACATTTATAGAACAGTCTAAAAGTACTCCACACCCGTAAAAGGGAACACAAAATACATCTTAGTTTCGTACATCTTAGCACAATATACAACTTACAATGACGAAACCACATTCTCAAGAGTGAAGATCAATAAGTATCTTGGGGACGTTTCAGAATGTGAAGCCCTACACTGAAGCATCGTCGACGCGTGCGCCTCACCGTCGGGAACATCACAGCTCGTCCGGGCACCAAGAGAATGTTACATATGGAGTCGTTGGATAAAGACTTCCAATCGATGAAGAAAAGATTCGAAGAAGGATTCAAGAAACTTGAGGATGGCTTAAAGAAAATTTTGGATTTCCTTGGGTGCCGACATGATGATACGATTCCAGGTGATGCCGGACCTAGTTTTTCCCATCAACCCGACCATGATGCTACCCACGAGGATGAGTGATACTTATGTTTATTTAACGTGCATTTTAACTTTTGATTGCTTTACTCTCGTTTTTTTATCATTGTACGAAATATTATTGTAATGTACGAAAATTTAGCACAGTACAGTAATATTTGGTACAATGATAAAAAAACGAAAGTCAATAAATCAAAAGTTACAATGCACGGTAAATAAACATAAGTATCACTCATCCTCGTGGGCAGCATCATCGTCGGGTTGATGGGAAGAACTAGGTCCGGCATCACCTGAAATCGTATCATCATGTCGGCACCTAGGGAAATCTAAAATTTTCTTTAATCCATCCTCGAGCTTCTTGAATCCTTCTTCGAATCTTTTCTTCATCGATTGGAAGTCTTTATCCAACGACTCCATATGTAACATTCTCTTGGTGCCCGGACGAGCTGTGATGTTCCCGACGGTGAGGCGCACGCGTCGACGATGCTTCAGTGTAGGGCTTCACATTCTGAAACGTCCCCAAGATACTTATTGATCTTCACTCTTGAGAATGTGGTTTCGTCATTGTAAGTTGTATATTGTGCTAAGATGTACGAAACTAAGATGTATTTTGTGTTCCCTTTTACGGGTGTGGAGTACTTTTAGACTGTTCTATAAATGTATGAAAGTATGAATGTATAAATGTATAAATGTACCTTCTTGTATATATGAATGTATGAATAACTTATCAATAGCTGTTCAGATGCCAAAATTGAACCGCTATTGATACAAGATGAACAGTTGAACAACTTATATTGTAATGTGAATATACAAGATGAACATTAGAACATATGTATAGCTGTACTAAATAGTAGTCAGTGCAATTTATATGTTTATCTGAATGAGCCTCATGCACCCCCGTAGCACAGTATCTTCTATATATATTAATATAGGTGTGCCCTTCTCCCCTTGTAAACTTTTCTATTACTAAATTTAAATATTATATTTCCTTTTTACTGCCAACATTATTAATTGTAATATTTACAAATTTATGTAAAATTGGCATATAATAGTGAGAAAATAATTTATTGAGGCTACACACTTGGATTCCTGACACTATACCGGTACTCAGGATTGAGTACCGGTACTCAGGAGTGAGTACCGGCACACATGGTTCCGGTACACATCCAAGTTCCTCAAAACCCGAAAGCCTCACACTTGCAATCGTGAATTAGTACCGGTACTAATCATTGAGTACCGGTACAAATTGTTTCGGTACACATCCAAGTTCCTCAAAACCCGAAAGCCTCACACTTGCAATCGTGAATTAGTACCGGTACTTATCATTGAGTACCGGTACATATTGTTCCGGTACACATCCAAGTTCCTCAAAACCCGAAAGCCTCACACTTGCAATCGTGAATTAGTTCGGTACTAATCATTGAGTATCGGTACAAATTGTTCCGGTACACATCCAAGTTCCTCAAAACCGGAAAGCCTCACACTTGCAATCGTGAATTAGTACCGGTACTTATCATTGAGTACCGGTACATATTGTTCCGGTACACATCCAAGTTCCTCAAAACCGGAAAGCCTCACACTTGCAACCCATAATTAATACCGGTACTGATCATTTCGTACCGGAACAAATGGTTACGGTACACATCCAAGTTTCTCAAAACCCGAAAGCCTCACACTTGCAATCGTGAATTAGTACCGGTACTAATCATTGAGTACCGGTACAAATTGTTTCGGTACACATCCAAGTTTCTCAAAACCCGAAAGCAACACACTTTGATTCCTCACTTTGTACCGGTACACTGAGTTGAGAACCGGTACTGATGGATGAATTCAAGTGTTATGCTTTCGGATTTTGAGGAACTTGGATGTGTACCGGAACAATTGGTACATCAGTACCGGTACGGCTAATTTTGTACCGGTACGCATGGTCAGATTTTATATAATTTTAATAAGATGGAACACTTGTTCAATTAAAATTAAATTTTAACTTTTACAAGTGTTCCCTTTTACAAGGGCGCCACTACAACTAAATTTACAATTAAATTTTACAAGGCCACCACTGTATTCACAAGGGGACAGGTATATAGCCCATATTTCGTCCCCTCTATTCCGACGCTTTACATTACGGGATGCTTTGGAAATAGAACTTACAAGAAAATTATATACAGTATGCCCCCAGGCATAGTCGTCTATTCTATGTATATCATCTATATATCTATACAGAGCCTTCGGCACATTGTAGTGGCTAGTGGGAAAGAGAACCGTCGCAAAAACATATAATACAAAAATGGAGACAAAATCGGTGACGGCGTCCCCACCCTGCTGTCCAGCAAGAGTGTATAAGATATGACGAAGTATTCTTTTATCGGCGTGCTTATACTCGCCATTAAAGTATTTATCAAAAATATTAGAATTTATACTCTTTTTTGACCATTCTATCTGCTCCCCCTGCGTCGGTAGCCCAACCAAAACAGCTATTTCATCTGGAATCAGGGGAATGAAAGTATCTCCGATTCTAACACCTCTGTTCTCCTCATCCCAAAAACTTAGGAGAGTATCCACTAATACAAGGTCTTGCTTTAGAGGTGGAAGGTCAATATATGAAGCAAATGGCGTTGTTCTCAAGAGTGCCATTTGTTCAGTAGAGATAACTTCCCTTAGTGCTGGGCCAGCAGTGGTATAGTTGGCCTCAGTCTTGGGAGACTCTTGTACATTCATCGTATTGTATAGATGTTTTGGAAAACATCTTTCACAAACCAATTGAGTCTTCGTTGGGCTATTTCTCCTACCATGACTACTAGTGGTGGCCTCCTTGGCCACTCTGCTCGATGACATAGCTCTGGTAGAAACCATATCTTCAGCTACATTATAATCACCATATCAGTTTGTATTGATTAAATCATATCTTAGTACAACATGAATTTATGGACTATTCGAAGCAATATGGACTGTTTAAAGAGCTATATATGCACTGATGAAAGCAAGGAAAGCATACAACTAATCCGTTTTGTCTATATGACTTTACAGAAAGCATATATAGCTGTTACCTAAACCAATATTCCTGACTAATTGCAAAATGTTACAATTGTAACAATTGTAATATATGGTACCCATATATTAATGTTGTACAGCTCTTTAAAAGGTCAATAGTCCTGAACAATTACAAGAATTCAGTCCATTGAGGTTAATTTTATCATCACAGCCTATAGCATGCCTGGAATGAATGGTTATAATCTCCTCTAGAAGATTAAGGTAGATGTTGCAGTGTTTTTTGCTTTAATTTCTTGACACCAATATTACAGGGGTATTCCGGTACACAAATAAGTGTACCGGTACATATGTGTTCCTTAGGTTGGTACCGGTACACATTGTACCGGTACACTTATTTCTGTACAAAAGAAATGGTCTAATTGGGTGGCAAATTGAAATTGTACAAAACCCATCCATAGCTGTAGATGGAACATCTATAACTGTGCTTAACCCATCTATATGAATTTGGAATGGAGAGCTATATAGCATGCAGACCTAATAGGGATGGCTGGGATTGAATGTACCTGTAAATAATCTTTATTTTCAAGGTCGAGAGAGAGAGCGGTCCTCGGGTGCTGCAAAATGCGAGTGAAGGAAACCCTATACCGACGGAGGGGATAAAGCCCTGCTTGAGAAGTCCTCGGGTGCTGGTCGAGAGGCCTAGTGAGCGAGAGAGAGAGAGAGAGAGAGAGAGAGAGAGAGAGCCCTAGCAAGCGAGAGAGCGAGCGCGAGAGAGCCCTAGCGAGCGAGCGCGAGAGAGAGAGGGGCGGTTTTGGCGGAGGGAGTGGAGAGAGGGAAAATGCGGCGTGTTTGACGGAGAGAGGGAAATGGGGGCGTTTTAGAAATAGAGAGAGAGAGTGAGAGAGTGGGTGTGAGCAGGGGAGAGGGTGTGAGAATAAGCGGCTGGGATTTTTACTTTCAATCCCAGCCGCCCCTGTTAGGGGTGTATGATATACACCCCTAACAGGGGTGTACCAATAGCACTCCCCCCTTTATTATTATCAAACATTTGCAAGTATTAGGTTGATGATCTAATTAAGATTCTGAGTACTACGCTATAAGATGATTATTCGAAAACTTAGAAGATCTACTCAAGCATCTGCAAAAATTGGTAGGAGAATACAATAGCATAAACAGGATCAATGAATTTAATTATACTGTACTAGCATTATGTTTACATCATAATTAGTTGAACTTTTGTTTCATATCACCAACCAAGGATTTAAGTGCCGTGGCACGGGATTGTGCCGAAAACTTGCCGGCACGGTGCGTGCCGAGTCGTGCCGATGAGTACCGGTCACAAAAAATACATGCGTGCCGACACATAATGGCATGAAATATTTATTTTCTTTAGCAACAAAATTTTTTAATTGCTTATTATGTATCTTTATCAAATATTTTGAACTTTATTGAAAAAATTACTTAGTAAATTTAAGAAAAAAGGATTTTGAACTGTGCCATCGGTACGGGGGTTGTATCGTGCCGGTATCTTGTTGGCACGGTACGCCACGGTGGATACGGTCCATGCCGATGGATACTTAAATCCTTGTCACCAACCCAAGAAGATAGGAATTTGCTTGTCATGGGAAATTTTAGAGTTTTAAGACATTTGATCAAAAAACTGTGGGTAGAGGTCATCTTAAGCAGATAACTGTGAAAAAGCATATAGATGGAGTTGCATAGGGAGATTGATAACCATTATTGAACTTTGCATTGACATGCAAACTTTGATTCTCGCCTTATAGATGTGCTATTTTAAATAGCCGTAGTTAAACAGCAATTATGCTGAAGCTCTAGCGAGACCAACAGCCCCCTAAACTTATTGATTGAATTTACCTAGACTTATCCTAGGAGTTGGAGCAAATTGAATTTACCAAATCATATTGATTGCAATTTTTTAATTTAGGCGATAGTGGATAATTTATTATGCTAAATTCTTTGCATTGTAGGGATGATGGCTGAAAAGAATCCAGTGGCTGCTGCAGCTCAGAAATATAAGCCAATGCAATCTGCTGTTCCTGGAACGACGCTAGGTCCTATTCAAATTGAGGCATTTCAAGGAGGGGGGGTGAGTTGTAAAACTTGTCTAGTTGCTTTTGATGCTTTCTTCTTTTATATGGATAATATTTGGAGTTATTTCTAGATACAAAGTACCTAGTCATGCCGGAAATGCTACGACTAGGCTTTTGCTCCTCATTATATTATATCTTGCTTGTTTGTTTTTGAGTTAGGTGGATGAAAATTCAAGGATTTAAGTGTCTGTCGGGATGGGTTGTGCCCATCGTGTCACACTGTGCCGGCAAGGTATCAACACAATACGAAACTCGTGCCAGTGGCATGGCTCAAAACCCTCCTTTTACAAAATTAGCAAGTAATTATACTAACATAATGCAAAGATTTGATAAATAATACGTTAAGAGCAATTAGAATATATTGGTGCCAAAAAAATTAACTTTTTTCACACCAAAGTGTGACGACACATAGGTATTGTGGCAACAGCAAACATCAGTGCAGTATGACATGACATGCATTGTGCCATATTGTGCCAGTAAGTGCTCAGCACGAAGCTATGCCACAGGACTTAAATTCTTGGACAAAATTTTTCTATCGCTATTCATTGCAGTGCAAACGACCATATTGTCTATAGATATCTTGCTTGATGTTTTTCTGCATGTTCATTTATTGTGCATATGTATTTTCTTCCCATGAATTGTGTTTACTGATGGCACATGAATGGACAATTATCTGAGTCAAAAACCATGGGAGAATGCAATTCCAAGAAAACTCAAGCACAATCGCATTTGAAACAGGGAGTTCAGGATTAATTTATTGCCTAGCCCTTGGAATATTGTAATTGAAAAATATTTGAATATTAGAGTTAACTTGGCCATGATTGCTTCTTCAGCTTTTCTTTTAGTAATTAATTGGATTACTCTCTCTTCCTTCTCTACTCTTGTTTTTACTCGCTCTATTTTTTTTCTCTCATTTTCAGAGAACAGCTGCAATCTGTTCTACTAGTAAATCTTATATCAAGCAGATAGCAAACAAAAAAATAAATCATTGTGTAAGGGTTTGCCCTCTATTGAGTAAGAGAGAGACTAATAAGCTGGTCACAACTGTAGAAATCTGATGTTTCAATGTATTTCCTCTGGGCTCCAAATTCTGAGGGTCCTTAGTTCATCACAAAAGTAGGTTTGGTTTAGTTATTGGTAGTTTGGTAGCGTGTTCATCATATGTAGATTAAATATTTCCCTTGGAGCAATTTTTTGTTGTATATTTAAAATTGAATAACCCAAAAGTAGCACAAGATGATTGATGAAGCTATGGAAATGAATAAACTGATTATTTCATTTAGTTTTTCTCATATGTTGAAGCAGATATGCTATGATACCTGATATTTTTGGTTTTCTCTGTTCGTCTTTCCTACTCTATTTCATAGTATTTCAATTTCTTTTCGTATTCTGTAATTGGAAAAGTTAAATTTGTCATAACCTGAACAGAAATTATATGACACGCCTGGAGTGCATCTTCATCACAGGCAAGCAGCAGTTGTTCATTCTGACGATCTGCCGTTTCTTGCACCTCAGAGTAGATTGAGGGGCCAACCTTTCCCTGTATGTTAATTTTTAATCATAAAATTAATTAAAATTTTCCGTTGTACAGTTAAGCTAATTTTGTTTTCCAGATTATGTGGTTATATACAGGCTACCTTAGTTAAAGGGCCAAAGAATGATGCAAATGCTGTTGGATTGAATGGTTTTTCATTATTCTGGGGTGGGCTCATTCGCATTGATGTCATTAAGGTATTTTGATCACTCGCTTGACTCGGACGTTTTTATATATTGTTTCTATAAATTTCACAATTTGAAGTTGTCGGTGCTAATTAATCGGCTATGCAGGTTCTTCCGCAAACACGGCTGACTTTCTATGGACCCAAAAGACTACAAATTAATATGGTTCCAACCATTGAAGCAGATGAATTTTACCAGGTACCGTCTATTAATATAAAAGCATTTGCTTCCTTTTTGGCTGCTTTTTATCTTTTTGTTTTCAGGATTACATGCATTGCAAAAAAAAATTCCTTTAATTTTTTTAGTATGATAATCAGTCGCATGCTCCTTATTGTCAGATAGTTCTATAATGAAACCACTTAATATGAAAGCATTTCTTTTCCTCTTAAATTCCGCTTCCTTCAACCCTTTTCATGTGTTTGTTGAAATAAAACATTATTTCTAATGAGGAATATCATTTTGTTTGTTATTGGTACACTAGCCACTGCAGTTTTCAGCGGTTCATGCTATAGAATGTTGCTAAAGGGTGTGGATGGTAAGCTGTTGGTTATTAAGAAAACCTAGAGAAAGAAAATGCTGATTTAATTATATGATTCAATGATCCGGTACGGTAGTACTCAATTTGCTCACTTTGCAGAATACTACTAACTGTTTAGGTCGCCAATTGTATATTTGTGGCAACAGTTCCATGGCATCATGAAATTTCACATATTAATGGTTCATTGTTTAGTTAAAAAGTAGATAATTTTGGACTATCAACTCTTCTAGTGAGAATTGGATCCTTCACGACTTTTGTTTCTATAGTGCATTGGATTTCTTTCGATGCTAGCCTGGGAATTTCAGCCAGAGAGCTGAGAAGGGGAGAATAATCTAATATTATATAGATCTTAGATGTTGCAGCTTTAGAGGAAATCTAGTTTTCGCATTTCTGAAGCAGTTAAGCTGCAGCGAAGAAAGAAGAGAATGACTACAGTATATCAAGTTCACTGCAGAAAACTAAGGATTTAAGTATTTATAAGTATGGTCTGTATCCACCACGCCGTATCGTACCAACAAGATACCGGCACCGGCACGATATAGTCCCTATGCCAATGGCACAGCTGGAAATTCTATTTTCTTTAAATTACTAGATAATTTTCTTAATAAAGTTTAAAAGATTTGATAAAGATATATAATAAGTAATTTAAAAAAATTATTGCTAAAGAAAATAAATATTTCTTGCCATTATGTGTGTCGAACATATGTATTTTTTTTGTGATCGGCACTCATCGGCACGCACCGTGCCGTGCCACAACACTTAAATCTTTGCAGAAAACACTGCTGGAACCGGAGATTTTTGGCTGGTCAATTAAAAGGACTAATGAAGCAAAATAAAGGGGCGTGTGAGGAAATTAGAGAGTAGGATGATAAGTGACTTGCGGCAAAAAAGAGAACGTATTTTTTCCCCCTCTGTTTACTTCTTCAGAAAGAATAAGGCCTATTTTTGGCTCTCAGCATTTTGTATATTATAAACATGAACGTACGAAAACTTTTAAACCATTTAAACTCAATATTAAGTAATCGTATAATATAGATTAGATTATTGAATATGGACTCCCCTCCTTGCTTGGCACTATCTAACTGTATGATTTGTTTCATTTCAATTTCATCATTAGTATCTCACTGGTGAACATTTTCCAGAAAGAACTTGGAGTTACATTGACGCCTCCGAGCGGAAAAGATAAAGCTGAAGCCTGGCCAGGTCTCCAAAATGTGCGCGAATTGGAGATAAAATTTGAAGACAAGAAGAGGTATTTTGTTTATCATTTTAAGAAAGAAATCATGTGCTTTCTTTAGATGATGCCACACTTTCAATTATTGTTAGCAGTATCTCCTGTAATGTTATAGGCAAAGATTTAAGTATCCATCGGCACGGGCCGTATCCACCGTGCCGTATTGTGCCAATAAGATACCGGCACGATACAGTTCCCGTGCCGATGGCACAGTTCAAAAAAAAATTTTTCTTTAAATTATTAAGTAATTTTTTCAATAAAATTCAGAATATTTGATAAAGATACATAATAAGCAATTAGAAAATTTTGTTGCTAAAGAAAATAAATATTTCATACAATTATGTGTCGGCACACATGTATTTTTTGTGACCGGCACTCACCGGCACGGCTCGACACGCACCGTGCCGTACCGTGCCGGCAAGTTTTTGGCACGATCCTGTGCCACGGCACTTAAATCCTTGATTGTAGGTATCTAATTCTTAAATCAACAAATTCAATATGTTGTAAAGTCGCACATCTCCTAATACTCTGCTTGAAAATGTGGAAACTGGAAACACAATGAAAATTTCATACAGGTGAATAAGAATTTAGGTCGAAACTCATATGCCACGTGCTGCAGCGTGGAGCAGCACGGGAGTTTATTGTGGCTATTCTTGCTTCAAACATAATGGCAGAAGGGACACACATTTGTTTTGTTTATTTCTCTTCTATTTATTTATAGGTATAAATTATTAAGATCACTTTAGGAAAGAGAAAACACAGAAGATGGTTTGCTGTTTGAAGAGATTAATTAACAGGCGATAAAGTAATTATCGAAGTTAATTTTTTTTTTCTATACACTAACAGGCTTGCTGGCATCAGGTTAAGCCATATAAATGGAGAACATAAATGGGAAAGACATACAACAGTATATAAACCAAGGAATTAAGTGCCGTGGCACGGGGGCGTGCTGCTCTCCGCCTGGTACGGTACGATACGGGCACGCTTCCGTGCCGACACGTGGCACGCTTGCGGGCCGATGGATACGCATAACCTCTCAGTGGCACGCTCTGGCACGGTTTTTTTTTTTTTTTTTTTTGTTCCCAATAAGTTCTTATAATATTGTTTTGAAATGTTTAGTCAAAAAATTATAAATATTGACTATATATAGTTTATTATATTCACCAATTAACATATTGATAATTTTTTATATATATAAAGTATAATTGTACTTCATAGAAAATAGAAATAATAATATAATAATAAAATTCACAAGTATAATAAGTATTTAATCATGTGTTTATTGTAAAATCATGTGTTTAAAAAAAAAAAAAACTGTACTTCATAGAAAATAGAAATAACAATATAAATATTGGCTATATATAGCTTATTATACTCACCAATTAACATATTGATAATTTTTTTTATATATAAAGTACAACTGTACTTCATAGAAAATAGAAATAACAATATAATAATAAAATTCACAAGCATAATAAATATTTAATCATGTGTTTATTGTAAAATCATATGTTTTTTTTTAAAAAAAAACTCGGCACGCTCGATACTCATTGGGTATCGCTCGGTCTCGAGCGATACCCAATGAGTATCGCCAAGACGGAGAGGAGGTAGATACCCCTGTACCGTGCCCCTATTGTAGGGGCACGGTAGAGCGGCACGGGGCGGCACTTGATTCCCAGATATAAACTAACTGGTAGGACAAATGTCGAAAGTAGCCTAAGATGCTACAAGATATGATTATCTCTATTATTATCTTCCTTTATATTATATATAGTTGACATACCGTTATGCAGTTCTATTGGAACATATCATCATGGCTGTTGTCTCTAATTGTAAATAACACGGCATTTGCTCTCAAATTCCTGAAAATTATACGCCAATAACTTATCAAAGCTGCAGGAAATAAAATAAAGAGACAATGAAGTATTGGACTACTAGTCATATAACATTGCAACCAATCAGCTTAGTGATTGGAGCTCTTATTTGCAGTCTCAACTTGTCGTTCATGCGGAACCTTGCAACCTTGTTATCTTTATTCTGAAATATTGTACTACAATGAATATCATGTGTCATTCTGATCTGTCTTGTTCTCAAAAAAAGTTCCTATTAGCTGAAATTCTGATGAAAAATTCCCGTTAATTGTCGAGGCAGTGACAACCTTTTTTTTGTTTGGTCTCGTACAGGCCTGCTTGCGATATTGCAATCTCTGGTCTCGGGTGGATAGCTGTGGAACCATTCTGTGCACCGTCAGTCATGAACGGCGAAACATATAATTCTGAGGGAGAAGAAAATGGCGAACTCCGTTTAGCCGTTCATGTGCCGAGGCCGGTGGAGGTCTTCGTCCGGCCCTCCTTGCCTGTAGGCAAGGCTGCTGCAGAGTGGTATCAGTACCAGGACTTGTCAGAGAAGGAAGAAGAGTCGAGACCTAAATGGTACTACTGATTTTTCATTTTTTTTTTTCTGACTAAAATGCAGAAAGCCTCCTTGAACTTCTAAAATTACACTTGTTATTATTATCACCCCCCCCCCCCCCCCCCCCCCCCCCCCCCCCCTCTTTCGGGTAGGGATTATGAAATAAGAATTGTGTCGTTCCGGGGTCCAAAGTGATAAATCTTGTTTAAGTTCTGGGGACTTTTCTGCTTTGTAAGCTACATTTGTTATTATTTTGGTATGTAAGTGTTGTTTTTTTAATTGTTTTGCCTTTTTGGATCCTGTTTCTGAATTAGTGATATTTTATTTTCCCCTCTATCTGGGACTTCTTTTTTTTTTTCTTTTAAAATGGTCATTTTATAGAAGAGTAGTCTAACTTTATATTTACCAGTATGCAACTCTAGAAGAATACATTTGAAAATTAAAACTTTGTAAGCATGCTTTGCTGGGATACATATGCAACTAGGGATGTTAATGGATACAGATATTTAAAATTTAATATAAAAAACGAAAATCTGATGGATCTAGATTCGGATATAAATTTTGGGTATGAATTTTAACTGTATCCGAATCTGTTTACATTTTATATATATTAATATATTATATTTAAATTTAAATTTTAGATTTAATATAATATGCTTTGAAATACTAGAAAAAAAAAAGGATAATTAATTATTTCGGATTTGAGTTTTAAATTTTTAGTCGGATTTGGCAGTTGGATCCGAATTCTAATTTTGGGTTTGGTAGTCGGGTTTTTAAAAATCCGGCCAGTTGGCATCTCTATATGCAACCCTATTTTTAATACTCAGGTCAGAGTTGAGAAGAAAACATATAAAAATATAACTATCTATTTTCTGGAGTGATTATAAAAAATATATCCTACACTACTCATAGTAATACTTGTAACTTGTGATATTACTACAAAAACAAACAGCATATTTCCTATCCTACCCCGCAATAAAATACAATAATAAACCAGAAGCACAGGGACTGTAGGTGTAATAAAATACAAGAAGAAAAATTATCTGTGTACTCAGACCTATATCATAAGAAGAAAAGAAAAGTTGCAAGAACAAGTTGTTCTTTCCTTTGTTTCACAACAAGATGATTGGTCCCCATCTTCGAAAAAAAAAAAAAATAAAAACAAACAATATGGATGATTATAATGGAATCTCGACGGAATCAGACAGGTGCTCCGTAATTAATGATCTTCGTGAGGGCGCCGTTGAGAGCTGCTTTCTCCTTCTTGACCTGAGAAACCAGCTCGGCAGCCTACAAGAAATTCGCCATCATGTTGTAATTGGAAGTCATTAGAAGCAGATTCTAAGGAAAATATGTTTACTTTCTCTCGTCAGATTGAAACGAAAACATCCATGATTTCATCTGGCAGGCCTGAAAAGAAAAGACATGTCTGGATACCCGAATAGTTTTTCTCGCTGAGTTGAGCAACAATTCAGTTATTCTCCCAAGAAAACTGACAATAATGACCAAGGTTGAAGGCAAGGATTGAGTATCCATCAGTACAGTCCGTATTCACCGTGTCGTATCATGCTAATAAGATACCGGCGCAATGATGGCACAACTAAAAACCCACTTTTGTTTATATTACTAAGTAGTTTTCATAATAAAGTTCAAAAGATTTGATAAAAATACATAATAAGTAATTAACAAATTTTGCTGCTAAAGAAAATAAATATTTCATGCAATTATGTATCGGTACGCAAGTATTTTTTTGTGACCGATATTCATCAGCACAACACTTGACGGCACGCATCGTGATTCATGGTTGAAGGGTTTCAGCATCGACAATTGAGTGTAGTAGAAAACCTAAGAACTAGAATGTTTCAATCGGCAGATGGATCCACATCGCATGAGCATAAACTTACAAATGTACTTGGTTTGTTCGGTTCCGTACTTCAAATAAACCGGCATCCAAATTCAACATTTGTATTCTACTATGCCAGCATCCTTTTCCCGAACTAGACAATTCCATTAACCAACATTCTATTACAAGCCCACGCTCATCTCATTCCCGTTTCTCAAATGGCACTTAAATCCCTAATTATACACTTCTTGTGGCCAAATGTTTGTTAAATTTTCAAAAATTTAAATGCAATTATGCACGAATATCTATATACTATTTTCATACCCCGGTGGTTAGCACTAATGTAAAGAGACTAAAAAGAGAACAGCTATTGAAACTTGAAAACTTACAACATAAGAGGCGCCAAGAGATGTTATCTAAATTTATATTGTAACATGAACTCAGGTAAACATAAAGCATCAAGAAATGGAATCTAAATGTAAAAATAATAAGGGAAACAAATAATACCGATAACAATGGAGGTGTGTCATAAAAAACACTAACCTGTGCTCGAAGTGGAGATGCTTGTGTTCTAGAGAGTTCACTAAGAGCAGCCTTCAGGCCTAACATAAAATAAAATTTTGTCATAGCAAAACTTTTGTAAAGAAAGTCCACCAGCGTTAGGTTAATATTGGCCGTCTTGCGGAACCAGTTCAACTTCTTTTATATTTTTTCCATTTTTTGAAGCTTTGAGCTTGAAATATCTTTTCACGAACTAAAATGCCCATGGCATGATCTTTAGCACATAAATTCATCGCAATATCCATCATAGGCACTTCATCCATGTAAAGAGTTCAAGCCAAAGTTGTAACAGGAAAACAGGTCTGGAATT
Source organism: Tillandsia leiboldiana (assembly GCA_029204045.2). Classification (NCBI taxonomy): domain Eukaryota; kingdom Viridiplantae; phylum Streptophyta; class Magnoliopsida; order Poales; family Bromeliaceae; genus Tillandsia; species Tillandsia leiboldiana. Next base: position 9,585,278 of record CM055080.1, on the reverse strand, counting down.
GCAAAAATCTCAACTAGATGATGTCAACATACGGATTCTTACTTACCCATTGCTTGTTTTTCAATACTTCTTACATAACGCAATTCTCTTTCGATAGCACGACCTTCCATCCTGCAGTTATCATGAAGCAGTCAAAGACAGGGCAAAATAGAGAATTATGGATTTAAAAATAAAAGAAACTAAAGTGAGAGATGACTAACATAAGATCTGTCCTTCCTTTTCGAAATTCCTTCTCTGCATTAGATGCCCTCTCCTGGAATTTAAGGTGAAGAACATTAGTCAAGACCAATCCCATTGTGTTACTTCTTCAGGTAAAGGAAAAGAAAAGGCAAAAAAGAGAAGCTGGATAACTGTCTATGATGATGTAATTTTGCTATGTTCGTTGTAAGTACTGCCACGATAGCTCAAAGCTGTTCGCGCATTTAATGTGTTTATGTGTGTTAAACACATGAGAGATACTAATTCGGAGCAAAGCATTCCCGCTACAAATCTATCACAAGAAAAGAGGCACCCACATAAAAAGTTTAAAAAGAAAGGCATTAAACATAGCGACTCTTGCTGGGATTCACATTGCAGCTACTACTACGATAGCAGGTTCCAAGACTTGGTGAAAGGGAACAAAGGCTCAAAACTATAAAGATTAATTGATGCTCTGCATTCACCAAGTCAGTTCCAACCTTAGTTAGTTAATTCGCAATTTTTTTGCGAATTATTGAAAATCCGAATTAAACGGTCCGTATGCAAATTTTTCTCAAAAATTCGGAATAAAACGCAAATTTTTGGGGTAGTTTCAATAATTCACGAATAATTCAGCGGACGCGAATTATTCGGCCAAAAATTCCGGCAAATTTTTGGGGTAATTCCAATAATCTGCGAATAATTTGGCGGATGCGAATAATTCGGCCAAAAAATCGGCCAAAATATTTTGATAAAATTTTTGTGTTTCCAACTCTCCGTCCGCTCGCCCTAAAAAAAAAAAAAAAAAAAATCTCTTGCCCAAAAAAAAATTTCACTCACCACCTACTTTATATTGTAGCTCTATTTTTATATTATTAAGAATTATAACTATTTATACTAGCAGTATAAATCTAAAGAAAAAAAAAATTTAATTTAGTAGACATATAACTTCCGTATAAATCACGTAGCCGAATAATTAGCGAACCCGTTTTTTTAAGCCGTATTTTTCAACAAATTTAAAAATTGGGATAAGAATTTTATTCGCATTATATCCATACTGAATTTTTGCCGAATCCGAATTAACTAACTATGGTTCCAACTCCTATGATTATGTATCAGGTGCAATAGTCAGAATGGACAACACGACTTAAATTAATGAATTATAACAGTGAGTTTTTTTTACCCCCTGGACTTCAGGGAAAGGTAACAAATAAGGGAGTCGCATCAAAACTACGGAAAAAATAAGGCTTGTGGCCCAATAACAGGTTTGATCTCTGAGAACCAGGCATAAATGAATGATAAGATCTTCTGAATGATTTGTTGAGTTCAACTTCAGTGCAAACTATCTTAATGAAGGAAACAATGCATTTCAAATAATGCATGTTTTCATCGTTATTAGTTCTCTGGGAGACACCAAACTTGTGAAATATCAATGCTATTCTTAAATGTATTGGAAAACAATCAAATAACTGATTACAAAAACCAGATGTATTTCATAATAGGCAACATGAAACAACCAATATAATTTGATCTAAGTAATAAAACAAATTCCCACATATAAATCAAAGGGCATGCAGCAGAAGTTCATGAAATAAATATACTCATATTTCAACATGACTTTTTCCTGTAATGACAAAAACATAAAATGATGAAGATTGCTCAGGCATGAAATTACAAACCAAAATGGTTTCGGACATCAACCGTAGCAACATAGAAGTGAAACTGTAACATACTGACTTGGCATGAATGAAGAGAATTACCATCAACTTTATTCTTTCATTAGTCAAAAGATTGACAGACTGTCGCAACCCATTCACCTTGGTTTTAGCACTAGAGAGCAGGACCTACAAATAACAATAAGGTCGTCAAAAACTCACATCTGACTTTCATATAAATCTCAACTCTGATACATGACGCATAAAACAATCACAGCGCATTTATAGAACAAGATGACTCATTTGGTGACGTGTAATGATCGCATCCGCGTGATCTTTGCTGGTTGGCTAGCATACATGTAAACAGCAAGAAGTCTCATCTAGTGAAGAGCACAGTTGACTGACTTTGCAAGACCTTGGCTAATTTGCCAGCATTGCTATTGTCATATACTATGTCCATATATTGCATAATCTGAACTTGCCAAATAAAATTAAGAGCTCCAAAAGAAGCTGTAACGTGAATGCAAAATTGCTTTGCAAAGTTGAGAATTTCATAGATTGAAAAATTATTGCTCCAAACCAACCTGATAAGATCAAAGAGAGAAGTTTCTTCCTAAATCAATTCAGCCTGGGACTCAAAACAGTAAGAACTAGGACTGTATAGATTTCGTTTCCATTTTTGCAACTCTTTGTAGAAACTACAAAGTTCTACTCTTTAGCATTAACCTACCACTTTCAAGGGTTGCAATTAACATTCCTTTGTTTTTCTAAATTTTTTCTCTCCAACAGGAGTTGGACTATTTGAGCTTCTGCAAGGTTCAGTTGGACTGCTTTGGATCTAATAAGCTGATTGAATGGATTGGTGAAGTTGTTTGTCCCTTTGGATGAAGATAAAGAATTTTAATCTTCACGCGATCTTTTGTTGATTTCAAAAAGGGAATCCAATCAATTTCCAATTGATATTCCAATTTTTCCTATGTTCAAACCATTGATTTGACTTAATTTGGGTAAAATTTAAAGCTTTAAATTTGTTTCGGCCTAATATTTTTGTCATTTTGCATTGTATTCTTCTGGTTTCGGTTTAAACAAAGTGATTATTCACAGTATCACTCCTGATACCCAGCCATATTGGTTTCACAGCAGGCGAGCAACCTCTAGCAACCATGACAAGAAGAAAATATTTTGACAGTACAAAATAAACCTTCAATTTGCTATATTTATGCTCTTTTTATTCTTCTTCTTTTTTGACTTATTATTTTAACAAATGATACATGTAATCTGCAGTATATTACAAAAATAATCAACTTCCAATCTAATTATCTTTGCAGTTTAAAATGTCCACAAAATTCGATGAAAGGAAGTTCATCAAATGATGATAATGAATATTCAAGTACGGTAATAATTTATAACTACATTAAGAAACATAAAAAAGTGAAAAGAAAAACACAATGTAATTACCAACAAAAATGAAGAGCAAAGTAGAAACTCGTAGTGCCCACCTCTTCGCTCACAAAGAGCCGCCTTGCATTTTGAATAAAAAAGTTTCTTGGACCTGCAAATTGAAAGAACAAAGGAAGTGAGAAACAAACATTTGTATCAAAGTTAGGCAGAAGAATCAATTACAATCAACAAAATTAAAGCCTGGTGGCTAATCTGGTAAGCTTTAGGATTGCCAAGTATTAATAGCTTCTAATATTGTTCTAATAGAAAGCAACATTCAGACAAATCACTCAAAAAAAAAAAAAAAAAAGAAAAAAAGAAATAAGATCGCTGGAGTAAAAAATGTGAAGATATTCTGAACCAAATTGACAGTGAAAGTCAAAAGTCTGTTGTGTTCCATAAAGTAACAAAGCAAGTCGAGATCAATCGCCTCAACCTCTAGTGGAATATTAAACAATGCTATTGAAAAGATTAAAGGAAATTTTAAATAGTACGAGACGACAATATAATTAAAACAAAATATACACGAGAAAAGACAGATTTATTTTTTTAGAGTTAATTAATTAAAATATGAAATTACTATTAGATCTTCAATTAACCTTTAATAGATAGTGTCTATTAAAGGTTAAGTTGCAAAAAACAATAAGTACGGCATTTCTATATCAAACATCAGAAGAACTACACATAGAGGTCGAGGAGTGGAAAAGTATGTGCTGAAATTTTTTTATAAATATTATAATTATAAAAGTAGTTCTTTGAAAAATTTATTTACAAAATTAGACCTAAGCGGTGAATGAATCACCACTTTCTAAATGTGGCAACTTGTTCACTGCTTAATTCAAAATATTAAAATTGTTTGTGGTGCTCATAAAAATGGTAAACTATTTGCTGATTTATACACCTTTCGGAGTTTGGACTTAGGAAAAATATAATTTACGTAAATGCGATGATCGCATTCTAAAAGCGGTAAATCATTCACCACTTTGGCCTAATTTTACAAATAAAAATTTCAGATGCCTATAGTTACAATTAACAATCCTCGGCCTGTCTAAGCTGGCCTAATGCAACTGTAGACTGTAGTGCCATCCAAACATAATCCACTATACCTAAAACAAAAACTCCGACCACTACAACACAGCCCAGATTTATCCACATTAAAATCAGACTGGCCCAGAACCCTATGACAGGTTCATGCTTGTAAAAACATAGAACTTGAAAAATCTGCACAAGGTCTGGGTTATTTCTTTAGTCAACCCAGCCTAGTGGCCCTGGTCGAAATTTTCTTAGTTGACCAGACCCAGATGCGGTCATTTTGGAACATGCTCAGGCTTAAAATAGGTACATAAATGGCAGTCTAATATGGAAGTGGTCAGAGCCAATCAAATTTAACCTGCTCTGGAATTTGGCCTGGTTCGGATCAACCCAGATTGGGATTTTGCCAAGGTCTTGTAACCTTGACATAAGGGTTTGATAATAAAATTTCGAATACTCTCAAATCCAAATTATTCATCTAGATATCTAAAACAATTCAAGTTCAGTATGAGACTATGAGCTCTAGGCAAAAAGCTTCCATAATCGTGCAAAAATAAATGTTGTGTTAATCTTCAGCTCTCCATTAACAGTGCAATTATCCATGTTAAAATTCCTACTTAAGGCAAATTCGTAGCAACCTTCATTTAGCTTCCTCGGCACAAAAGTATAAATTTGATAAACAAATCCATGTGCCGAATTAGTTGTTCAATCACATGAAATAAAAAGGAGAATACTTTCCCAGCCAAACATTATAACAAACATGTAACAAAATCAAAACAGGAATGTATAAAGCGCGCACTTCTGAAGAAGACGAGCCCCAAACCAGCAGCTATCCCAGAAGAGAGGCCCGGATTTGACGCCGCAAGGAGGACACCCTCTGCAAGCAATGAAAGTGCCATTACTTTCGAAATAACACCTAATAATCATATCAAATGTTAAACAAGACCAATTACATGATCAAGAGTTTTACATGGTAGATATTTAATCGGAAATCCCCCTCAACTATTTTTCCTTTGATTGAGAATCTCTCAACTTCTGATCCGTTCAATTTACGCCGTTTGTATAGATCAAATTTGAAATTTTGTCAAATTTAGCTGATAATGAATGATATATAATTAGAGTTATTAAAATTTTAACAGATCCCCAATACAATTTGGGAAAATAACTCAAATTAGATCAAAAAGACAATAGTTTATTTCAAAATGCCCTAGAATTGTGTGGTTCCTCGCACATTTTTTTTGTTTAATCCTAAATAAATAAACTGCACCTTTGATCTTTCCAAAAGCCATTTCTTCATGAAACTCGTACATGGCCTTAACCGACTCCATGATCTCCTGCGAACCTTACCGAAGATCAAAAAGACACGAAGAGGACGAGAATCATAAGACGCAAACGGTGGATTACGTACTTTGGACTCTCCGAGGTAGTGGGAGGAGAACGACGCGGCGGAGGAGGCGGCGTTGGCGGCGGCTCCCGCGGCGGAGTCCACGGCGGCGTCTAGGGTTTCCTTGAGGTCGACGGCGCGCGCGGCGGCGCGCTCGATCCACTGGCTCACGTCGGCGGCGATCGCCGCCGGGGAGAGCGGAGTCGGCGTCGGAGGGTGGGAGGCGTCGCCGGAGCCGGCGAGGTCGGTGGCCATGTTGAGACGACGAGGGCGGAGCGGAGGAGAGAGAGCTGGGAAAGGAAAAAAAAAAGGGGGGGGGGGGGGGGGGGGGGGGGGAGGGAAGTGGGAGAACGTATAAGGGTTTTTTTGTTTTTTTCTACAAAAAAAAAAATTATTCCTACAAATTTTTAATTAGCAATTTTTTTTGTTTGGAAACTTTAAAATATGCAAATTTATTTTTAGATATTGATTATTATTTACTAACAGTTAATTTTTTACCTGTTTGAATTGTTATACTCTTGCATAAATTATACAAAATTTATAATTTATAAAATAAGTTATACAACTTCAAAAAATATATTTAATAAATAACTTTTGGTCAATTTTTTAATCCAAAAAATAGCTAAATTATAAAAAAAAACCCTCTTACATTTTAAAGCTTATCTTAATTACTCTTACATAAAAAAATATATCAATTAATTTTTCAACACTTTATCGTTACCTCAAATAGATCTTGCTATTGGGTATAATTATTAAATTAGACTATAATTATTTATATAATTTTTAAAATTTTTTATGATAATATTAGTAAAATAAGAGGATTTTTTATATATTTTTTGAGTTGTATATTAGATATATATCAACTCATTTTAGTAAAGTTTTACAGTATATTTTACTAATTTTTAAATTTTTTTAGTTTTATTATGAGATAGTAATAAATTGTAGGATAATAATTAATATAATTTTTATGTAGGGGATAATTGAGATTGGGACTAAAGTGGTAGGGTTTTTTTTTATAATTTAGTCCAGAAAATTAGATATAAAAATTGAGGAGTCTATTTCAAAATTCCCTATAGTCGAGGGTTTTCGATACATATTTACCTTTTTCCCTTTTTTTTTTTTCGTTCCCGCCCCCCCCCCCCCCCCTCACTACTCTCTCCTTCGCCACCTCCGATCCCCGATGCGGCGAGATCGCGACGAACCCTTCGCGGTTCGCGTCTACACGGTGTGCGACGAATCCAAGTAAACCCTAACCCTCAAAATCTCCTCTTCTCCATGCACAAATTCGATCCCATGGCCTCATCTCCCCTTTTTTAGGGTTTTCTTTTGTAGAATCGCGTCAAATTGTTTTGTTTTTTGTTGTTTGTTTGATTAATGTGAAGAAAATAAGGTGATTTTGTGGTTAATTAGATCGATTTTGGGTTTTTGATGGAAATTAAAGTGTGGATGGTTTAATTTTTGCAGGTTTTTGAATTCTCCTCTTATGCATTTGCTAATTCGATTCCATGGCTTCATCTCCCCTTTTTTAGGGTTTTCTTTTGTAGAATCGCATCAAATTGTTTTGCTTTTTGTTGTTTGTTTGATTAATGTGAAGAAAATAAGGTGATTTTGTGGTTAATTAGATCGATTTTGGGTTTTTGATGGAAATTAAATTGTGGATGGTTTAATTTTTGCAGGTTTTTGAATTCTCCTCTTATGCATTTGCTAATTCGATTCCATGGCTTCGTCTCCCCTTTTTTAGGGTTTTCTTTTGTAGAATCGCATCAAATTGTTTTGTTTTTTGTTGTTTGTTTGATTAATGTGAAGAAAATAAGGTGATTTTGTGGTTAATTAGATCGATTTTGGGTTTTTTATGGAAATTAAAGTGTGGATGGTTTAATTTTTGCAGGTTTTTGAATTCTCCTCTTATGCATTTGCTAATTCGATTCCATGGCTTCGTCTCCCCTTTTTTAGGGTTTTCTTTTGTAGAATCGCGTCAAATTGTTTTGTTTTTTGTTGTTTGTTTGATTAATGTGAAGAAAATAAGGTGATTTTGTGGTTAATTAGATCGATTTTGGGCTTTTGATGGAAATTAAAGTGTGGATGGTTTAATTTTTGCAGGTTCTTGAATTCTCCTCTTATGCATTTGCTAATTCGATTCCATGGCTTCGTCTCCCCTTTTTTAGGGTTTTCTTTTGTAGAATCGCATCAAATTGTTTTGTTTTTTGTTGTTTGTTTGATTAATGTGAAGAAAATAAGGTGATTTTGTGGTTAATTAGATCGATTTTGGGTTTTTGATGCAAATTAAAGTGTGGATGGTTTAATTTTTGCTGGTTTTTGAATTCTCCTCTTATCCATTCACTAATTCGATTCCATGGCTTCGTCTCCCCTTTTTTAGGGTTTTTTTTTCCGTAGAGTCACATCAAATTGTTTTGTTTGATTAATGTGAAGAAAATAAGGTGATTTTGTGGTTAATTAGATCGATTTTGAATTTTTTATGGAAACAAAGATGTGGATGGTTTATTTTTTACAGGTATTTGATTGTGAGAAACGTGCCCTCTTTGGGATGCGGCGATGATCTCATGAAGTTGTTCGGATCGTATGGGGTGGTAGAAGAGTACGTAGTTCTTGAACATTTAAAAATCCTAGCTCTAGTTGATGTTCATTTTTTTGTTTATATTTAATTTATTGTCACTTATTAGTTTCAAACTTATTTATTGGGATGGAATTGGAAATTGGATGAGATCAATTATGAGGATATGTGATTAGATGCATACTGATGGTATGTGATATGAATGTGTAATTGTAATTATAATCATTTTGATGTTCTTGGTTTTTCAAACGATACTTGTAATCGGTTAAATTCAGTTTATTGAAGCTGATTTTAGGAGAATTTGAATTTGAAGAATTGTTAAACGTGAGCTTGGCATTAAGTGGTTTCAAGGGAACAAGAAGTCGAGAACTCTTGCTATGGTCCAAAGTTGATTTTCGTGTTCAACAAACGGAAGCTCCAATTTGAAGTTTCTGCTTTAACTGTAGCTATGAAGTTGTTGCAAAAGTTTTAATGCGCAAAAAACAGTTTAGTTCTTCTTTAGACAACTCTATTTAAGTAATATATCTGTGAATGCTTTAGCTGGCGAACAAGCTTTGTCATTTCTAGATGTATGGTTTTAGCTGATGTGACTAATAAATAAAGATCATTAAATAGAATATGGTAATCAAGCACAGGTAAACTATACTTGTAAGGACCTTGTTCTTCTTCTTGTGAATCATTATTGTCATCACTAAAACTATCGAAGCTGCACCGAAACATTTAACCAAGGATCATTTGCATGATTTTTGAGGATCCAATTCATAATTTTGTTAATATATGCTTTTTGCTGGATTTGGATTGCTTAAGAAACACTAAGTACATGAATACGATCAAAGTGCATCAGTAATTCTTTTTTAGTCTCTAAATTCACTTTCTTTGTTGTAAAATTTTTTCCAGATGCAAACCCATGGATGCTGAGGAATGTGAACCGTACACAGATGTTTTCTTTATCAAATTCTCACAGGTCAGCAATGCAAGGTGACAAATGTACTTTTTGATGTTATGAGTCACCTATTTTACAAATCTCTCGTATAATTTGGTGGATTGTGGCGATACTTTATGATGTTAGTGCTTTAAGAAGCCAGTTTCTGGGCTGATTTTTACTTTGTCCCTAAGATGTTATTATTCCTGGTTTAGATCTGCTGCTTTTTGTTTAAATTTAGAACTTATTAACGGCCGGAAAAGAATACAAGGAAACCAATCAAGTAGCCTATGCAAATTATATCCTTTATTTGAGGTTTGTTGTTTCAAAGGCTACAACTCTGAGAGCTACTAGAAAATTTTTAAATTAGTATAGCATAAGAAAGCAACGGCGTGAAAGAAACCAACAAAAATAAGGGAAAACTTTTTACTATTACTAGGGAGGTGATGGTCTATAATTAACGTCTTAGAGGAAGGAATTTGATTTTGCTGCTTATATCTATCTGATTTGAATAATTTTCTCCTTTACTTTCTCTTATGACATCTGCTTGGTTCTTTCGTCCATTCTTCTCATATGCTCGCATTTTTCAAAATTTAAAAGAAATAATTTAGTGGCTCGGGGCCATGTTATCATATATGTTTTATCTGATACAAGTGAGTGCTTCTGAATTTATTAAATGTCTGCTCTTGTTGCAGGTTTGCGAAGCGAAAATTGGATGAGTCTGTATTTTTGGGTAACCGACTGCAAGTGTCATATGCGCCTCAATTTGAGAGTCTTTCGGATACAAAGGAGAAACTTGAGGTCAGGAGGAAGGAAGTTTTAGGCCGAATTAAATGTAAGACATCTGTGGTCCTTGCACCAATCAGTGATATTGCATGATCAATCTCACCAATGGATGTAGCATCTCTTGATAAAGTAACTTCTGGTTTATAAATAGTATTGCGGCCATTTTGCATAAAAAAAGTCTTTAGGTTTTGCATCATCCATCTATTTTTATTCGACTTTTGCAAATTTTGGCCAAAATATACTTTTATGTTGTTGGGCCCAAGTCTCGAGTGTAGAGATTCATTGCAAGGTGAGTCAAAGGCATTAGTTTATGAAGAGATTCTGCCCAAATGGCGGAGATCTCGAAAATAACAAAAATGTTATTTTTGCCGAAGCTTTAGAATGATTGATTTCTGGATCTTTTAAAATTTTGATTACTAATTTGGATTTTAAACTTCAATTTGAATATGATTCCGATTCCAATTCCTCTTACAAACCAAACAAATTAGGAGTTTTCATTATTTTGTTTTTGATTCCGATCAATCTCCATTCCTATTCCAATTTTGATCAATATTTTGAACCAAGCATGCCCTTATATTTAAATTCAAAGTTGAATTTAAAATTCAAAACTTGATTTCAATTAGAGAATGTAAATTAAAATTTATATGAATTGATATTGATATGCGGGGTACTTTGGAAATAAATTTGGTTCCGCCTGGATTCTATTTTCCTATCTGGCCTGGGGATTAGATGAGAGTTGGAGTCAGAATGGGACTCCCGCTTGAATCGTCTATTCTGATCAAAAAGTGCTGAACCAAACATGCCCTTAATTTTCTTTTTTTCTCCTTTTCAGCTGCATTTGGGTCAACATCTCGGGCTTCATCAGATGGTGGTTCAGAGTTTCAGACAAGCTCTAAAAAAAGGTATTGATATCGTGTGAATTAATGGTGCACTGGTTCTTACTTATTGGATAGCAAAATGTGCCGTTCATGCTTTTAGGTTTTATACTTTTGTCATGATAATTGTTGATTTTATGTTCTCTCCAGGGATCGAACTTCTCATGCTGAAGATTTTCCTCTCAATCATGTGTCCTCTAACAAGGTATATTCTCCTTTGGCCATTTAGAATGTGTCACAACTTGGTCTAGACGTCTAGTATGGCGATACTGTCTCAAAGTAAACTAGGATAAATTTTGGCTGTACTAAAATGGACACCCATCCACACAATTTAGTAACAGGTTGCTGAACTTTTAACCATTGCATATTTTGATTTCAGAAAATTCCATCAATCTGCACCACACCCGAAAGCCATCGGAAATCTGTTTTCAGGCTGAAAAGGATTTTCTCCCCTTGTGCTTGGTTCCAAGCGGAAAACAATTTCACGTGTTTTAGGGGAAACAGTTTTACAACCACCAGACACAAATACTCCTTTTCATGTAAAAAACACTTTGTTCTCTGAAAACCATTTTCGCCGGTTTTGTGGAGTGTCGAACAAACACTACCTCGAGTCTTTCTATCGAAAAAACGACACTGAATATTCCATCAAAAAAGAAACCATTAATAAGTTCACTCGTAATCTTGTGGGGGGGGTTAAAACTTATGTTTGGCATGGCCCTCCGGCATAGTTTTTATTTCGATTCTTGGTGTTATTTATGCGGTCGAGTCCAAGTCTTTCTATTCATATAGCAATTTAATCGTCACATTCGCATGCTGGCTTTTCCACTAACAAAACAATGATGTTACGAGATCTGTAATAGTTTCTTATTGGATTTCAGGATTATTTCCCTTCGCCATCGATGAACGAGACTGTAAGATTAGTTAGGGAAAAGCTTGATAAGGTGATTAATACTCTCTCTCTCTCTCTCTCTCTCTCTCTCTCTCTCTCTCTCTCTCTCTCTCTCTCTCTCTTAAATCTATGCAACTTCTTAAAACTGCTCCTGGATATCTCAGATTCAAACTACTGCTGAGAATTCACAAGCTCCTGTGGCCTTTAAGAAACCGAGGGTGGACAACCGAAGAAGAATTTGATCATCATTCAAAAGCCATTTAAAAGGACACTGAAAGCATGCAAAGGAATGCTGTGAGCCCTAGCAAACTCTCTTTGTGTATGTATGTATATTTTTCATGTATTTAGGTTTTAACTTATTCCTTAGATTCTTTGAATCCTTGACATATTAAAGCCTCATTTCTTTTTTAATATTTTAGATCAACTTTGCTGGTTCAAAATTCAATTTGTTGTTGAATTTCGAATTTAGGGTTTTCAAGTGAGCTTTTTCTTTTTAGGTTAATTGCGCGGGGCCCACTTGAATCAGCTATTTAAACTTTCAGGAAAAAAAAAGAAGAAAAAAAGTGGGGTAAAAATGTATTGAACTTATCTGAACTATGGATCATTTTGAATTTATTTGATTTGAGTCAATCAACGATATTTTGATTTAAAAATTTGAATGCGTTGTTTTTTCTTGCAGGTTTAATTAATATATTTCATGCAATTTTTATAACTATAAATTTATCGCAGTAAGTAATAAGCTTACAATTTGAAGCTAACAATATTATTGATCCGACTCAAATCAAACAAATTAAAAAATTAGATAGTAAAATTAAAATTTTGAAAGTATAAATAGTGGATTCAAAATAGTCTCCACAAGCATAATTTTAATGCAAAATTACTGTATTGTCCCTGATTAGACTCTCTATCATCTTAATTACATAGCACAATTTAATTGTAATTGGTTGGGAGTGTATCCTATGTCATTGTATTTGTTACAATAAAAAAGAAGTTTAATTTTATAAAGTTATTTTATCTGGACAAAACACTTAATTAAGGGCCCGTTTGTTTCGGGGCTAGAACCAGGAATAAGGGGTTTATCCTCCTTATTCTACCAAACGCATCAGGAATTATCCGGTACAGCTAGTTCCAGTACAAGCAGAATAAGCTGGAACAATAATTCTTATCCATTATTTTATAATTTTTTTATTTTTACCAAACTATCCCTCCTCCCCTTATTTCTCTTTTCTCAATACGCTCTCATTATCACAAATCCCTCTCTCTTCTTTTTCTCTTTTCTTTCATCCCACCTTCTTTCTCTCTTTCCAATACACTCTCATCATCACAAATTAATATTATAAAATTTTAAATTTTAAAATTTAAATATTAAAATTTTATATTTGAAATTTTAAATTTAATTTGAAAAAATAAAATGTTAAATTAAATATTATTTTTAAAAAATATAATTTAATTATGATTTTGATTTTATCTTTATTTTTTTAAAGCTTTAATCCATTAATTAAAACAAACTAATTAAATTTTAACAGCTTTTATCACATATTAAATTTCGAGGGCAAAAAGGTAAATTACCCCAATCTAATCTCTTTATTCTTCTTAGCCTCCATTCTCATACCAAACACAAAATCTCTTATCCCTGGAACCATCCCAAACGTTTTTTTACTCGAGTTCCGTACTTTATACTTATCCCAGGATTAGCTAGTTCTACCTTAATCCATTACCAAACGGGACCTAAAAGTCCTTAATTTTATAAAGTAACACCATTGCTCCTCAATCTTTACCTGATTTTTTATTTTGGTCCTAAATCATCACTAAATCCAAGTGGGCTACTATGATCCTAACACTGCTACTCTTTAATTTAAGACTAAAAATTTACAAAAACTAATGACTTAGTACTATTAGAAGCATTCCAATCCAATTCTTTTTTCTCTATAAATTGAAACATTTCACGATGTTTCTTTTTGGTGTTTTTAACTTGGTTTTTTAATTCTCATCACTCCTAAGTCGAAAAAATAAGAATATGAACGAGATAATTCAATCATCGTGTTTAAAATATTGTGACTGAATCAATGTATTCAACTTAACATACCGAATGTGGCGCTGGTATAGTAGAGAAAGAATTATTTTTATAAATATAAATTTATTAAAATTATTTATAAAAAAAAAAAAATTTGAGGGGGCTAAATGTGAAAAATCCCTCACATGCCTAGAAATGCTGCCAGATTCTGGCTGAATTTTTAAATATACTTATCTAAACCCGATAACAAACTCGAAACCAAATCCGAATATGGATTCGAATGATTTTAAAAATTTATATATATATATATCTGAACCTGATCAAAAATTTGAAATTAAAACATAACCTGAAAATATGAATACCAAACAATTATTTTTCTTTATCATATTTCAAAATATATTATATTAAAATTAAATTATTAAAATATAAATTTAAATATAATATTAAATATTTATACATATGTATATATTATAATGTAAAATCAATTTGAATTCAGATCGGATTCGGATTAGACTAAGTATTTAAGTATCCATCGGCACAGTCTGTATCCACCACATATCGTATCGTGTCAATAAGATACCGACATGATATATCTTCGTGTCGATAATATAGTTCAAAAAAAAAAAAATCTTTAAATTACTAAGTATTTTTTTTAATAAAATTCAAAAAATATGATAAAAATATATAATAAATAATTATAATATTTGGTTACTAAAAAAAATAAATATTTCATATCATTATATGTCAATATACATGTATTTTTTTTTTTATCGATAATCATCTGCACTGCTAGGCACGCATCGTGTCGTATCGAGCTGCAAAGTTTCCTGACTCCATTTCGTATTATAGTACTTAAATCCTTGGATTAGTTACATATAAAATTTATATTCAAATTTAAATTTACCAAATTTTTTTTTTTATATTCGTATTCGAAATTAGTATTAAATAAATTTATTTGGTTGAAATTTCAATTCGAATTAAATTTTAAATATTCCTACCCGTTGTCATCCCTTTGACATACGTTGCTCCAAAGAGTACTCTCTCTCTTCCCCACAAGCAACCAATGAGACGCCTCCAAGTGTCCGCCACGTGTCGATCCCACGCTCGTCGTAATCAAACCACCGAGCACCGACCAGGCATTTTGGTCCACCAACTAAAAGGTGACCTCACCTCCTTAATTCCCACCACTGGAAAACTATTCCCTACACCCGGTGTATCCGTACACCTCAATGCACCATACTTTGTTTTTGAGCCTATTTTGGTTTCCACGAAAAAAAAAATTCCCAAAATTTTTCATCAGTTTCGTTACAAAGAAAATTAGCTTTTTCAAAAAAAAAAAAAAAAATTGCAAATTTTACGAAAAACTAATGTTTTTGTACATTTTTCAAAAAAAAATTACAAAAATGAAAACACTAATTTAAAAAAAATTCGTTTTTCTTAAAACCAAATAGACAAAAAAACAGAAAAAAAAAAAAAAAAAAATCTATGAAAAACTCTTTTGTTGGAAAATATTTTTCCACATTTTCCTAGAGAACCAAATAGCTCCTAAATTAAACTCTTGGTCCTCAAGTTAAAAAGCTTGTGATATTTTAATCTTTATATTTTTATTAGCTAATAAACATGTAGCAAATTGATTTAAATTATGAACTAGTTTAAAATAATTATTCAATCTCTCAAAATATATATATATAAATTGATTGCACCCACACTTCCAATAGTTTATCATAAAATTTTGTTTATAGTTTGGGTGCACATGGTGTATGCAATAGTTTCTATTTACCCCAAGTTTCAAGTTTCAAGTTTCAAGTTTCAAGTTTCAACTACTCACCTCTTCTACTGTAACTCCCCGTACATACTACATCCTCCTATTAAGAGCACTCAAGTGGTCAAGTGCATGGAACACCTTTTTCTACACCTTTTTCCTATAGATAAATAAATAATAAACAAAGAGAGAGAACCTCTATATATTGAAAGGAAAATTCTATGTGTACACCCGTAAGGGGTGTACATCTCACATCCCTATCCATCTAAGGGTGAGGGTGTGATGATGGGTCACTTGATGTGACCCGTAAAAAATATCGCCACCATTAAAATGGTGGAGATGTATGATGTAAACCCCTTCGGGGTGTACATATAGCATTGCTCATATCGAAAATGCATTTTGTACTTGATGTGGCTTCTTGTCGTGTTTTGAATTTTTTTTTTTTTTTTTAAAGTAATATATTATTTATTTTATTTATTTTTAAAATAAATTTAATTAAAATTGTGAAGTATCTGGACTTCGAATTCGGGTCTCGAATATCAACGACTAAATTTTTTATTACTTGCGTTAGAAACGGTTGATTATTTTAAAAAATAAATTTTTTTTAAAAAAAAGGTAACATGCTATCCGTTTCATTTATTTTTGAAATAAACTTAGTTGAAAATGTGAAACAACTAGATTTCGGGTCTCGAATATCAATCACTAAGTCATTTGCCACTTGTATCAGAACCAGTTGATTTACTTTGGAAAATGTTAGGAGAGGTTTCTTTAGAAATCTTTGAGCCAGTGTTTAGTTTGGATACAAAGGGGGCCCAAACAAAATTGAAATAAAGGATTCCCCCTTTAACGGGTTGTCGGGAATAGATGCGGGATTGGCGTTCCGCCCCTCCCCCGAACAAGACCGAACAAGTCTTGGGAAGGGGCATAGATGATGCCCCTTCCCAAGGCAGTTTTTTTTATTTTTTTTTTATTTTTTTTTAAATTCAAATTTTTAAATTTTAAAAAATATTTAAATTTTAAATTTTTTATTTTATAAATTTTAATTTTTTAAATTTTATTTTTTAATAAATCTAAAAATTTTATTTTATTTTATTTTTATAAAAAATATATTATTAATTTTTAAGTTTTAAAATTTATACAATTTTTTTTATAAATTTTTTAAAATTTTTATAAATTTAAAAATTAAAATTTTTAGTCCTACTTAAAATTTTAAAATTAACTTTTTTTTACTCTCACTTAAAATTTTTATAAAAATTAAAATTAATAAAAATTAAAATTTGAACAAATTTTGAAACTATAATTTTTAAGAAAAAAACTAAAAAGTGAAAGATATTTTCGTCATTTAACACAAAAGTCAACTCTCTATTACTCTTATTCTTCAATCACTACCAAACACTATTTTTTTTATACCTGGTACTAACCTAATACCTAACCAAACACAAATTCACATTATATCTAATTTATTTCTAAATTTATATTTATTTCTAATACTACTAATTCTCTCTTATACACGAACCAAACGAAACCTGAAGGTCCGCTTCTCCTCCTTAGGCTTTATGCTACATGAAGAGTAATGCTACACGTTGCATTTTCCATGAATTTATTGTTTTACAGCTACATCCACTCAAGCCAAATTAAATTAAGTTAAATTAAGTGTACTGTAAATGGATGGAACTTCTGTGGTTGGGAACCTCCCATGATCTGCTGGACCATTATAGGGAGCTCCCAAATCACATATCATACATCTTACAATATATATGTCTCTAAAGTTTGACTACTATATTTATAAAAGAGCAATGCTACCTGTACACCCCGAAGGGGTGTACATCATACACCTCCACCATTTTAATGGTGGCGATACTTTTTACGGGTCACATCAAGTGACCCATCATCACACCCCCACCCTTAGATGGGTGGGGTGTATGATGTACACCCCGAAAGGGGTGTACACATAGCATTTTCCTTTATAAAAACACTAAATAATTAATACTTATAAATTTTTTATTGTTAAATTACTCTTTTGATTAATTTTATCTCTTAGATCATTCTGTTCCACCAACCATTCACTTAACTCAAGAGTCTCACCATCATCCTAACCACACATATTTTCATTTAAGGACAAAATCTACAAATACCAATGACTTGTACTTTTAAAAACATAGAAGCTCAATTAAGAATGAACCTCATCTTTTTTTTTTTGTTTCTACAAAAAATATAAAAAAAAAAAAGCTATATTACAGAAAATTTTCCAGTGAAATCCTACTTTTTTACTCTCTTTTTTTCTGACTTTTAAAAACCTGCACTTTTCCCCCTCCTAAATATGAAATTATGCACTTACCACTTACCGTCATCATTCTGTAAGTGATTCTGTCATTCTGTGACCACATTTGTTGTATTGCAGCAGCATCGCTGCAGCCATTGGAGATGAAACTTTCTCATCAAGAGCATCAACCCTTCAACCACTTACGGATCGATGACGGTAGGGAGATAAGTATATAATTTCGTAATTAGGAAATAATAAAGTGTAGATTTTTTTAAAAAAATAAAAAAATAAAAAAAAACAAAATTTATAAGAAAATTTTCTATAATTTAGCCAAAAACATAATACAAACAAAAAATTAACCATAATTTAAAAATAAAATTAAAAAATATATATAAAATTTTGGGTTAATTGCATACGACTTCCGATAAACATATCAAATAACAGATATATCCCTCCAAAGTTTAACTTTTCATATTTATTCCTTCAAAAATTTCAAGTTATTTATATATATCCCTCCGGTTTATTACCGTTAGTTCATTGTTTATTTTTTAACTTTCAAAATAATATAAAAATGTATGAAAAAATAAAAAAATAAATTTATTTCACTAACTAACTAAGATTAAATATTTAACCTATAATTAGCTAAATATTTAACCTATAATTAACTAGATTTTTCTAGCCGAGACAGACGATATGGATATATATATGAATAATGTTGAATTTTTGAAAGAATAAAGGCTAAATTACAGATATATACCGCTTTTTTATTTTGCCCAATGTCTTTCAAAAGTTTACATTTTGCCCCTTCGTAATTACGAAATTATTTTTAGAGAGCAACGGGGTTAACAGAATAGGCAAAATAACGTAAATGTCCTTCTCTCCTTCCCCGTCCACCGTTCCTTCCCTCGCCCCCTCCCCGGCGGACCCCGCCGCCCCCTTCGACGGGGGTGCAGAAGCGGGCGTGGACGTCGTTCGGTATGCGGTCGGCCTCGGCGGCACAGAAACGGGCGTGGACGTCGGTCGGCATGCGGTCGGCCTCGGCCCATGCGCTCCCGCACGCTTGCAGCGCCCACACGCGCACGCTGCGCGGCACGCTCAGCCTGCTCTTCTCCACCGCCGCCACCAGCGCAATCTTCCCTCTGCCGCCGCCCTCCCGATCATCGTCGAGCTCCACAATGCTCGGCGATCGCAGGAACCGCCGCATCGACCGACCACGCGTTCGCCGCCACGTCGTACATTAACACAGCGAACGGCGGCAAGCTCATGCAGTAGAAGCCGGTGGCGCCGTCGGCGAGGAAGTTCTCGGAGGTCAGATTCTTGACGGCGAAGGGGGAGATGAGATCGTCGCCGGCGACCACGACGGTGATAGAGAAGGGGTAGGAGAGGGGATGGGATAGAGTTTGAAGGGTATTTTTGGTATATCACCTAAGAAATTGACAGTTCACTCACGAAATGCTGACGGCGGGAGGGTAAATGCACAATTTCGTAATTACAAGAAAGCAAAATATAGACTTTTGAAAGGCAGAAGGCAAAGTAAAAAAGCGGTATATTATAGAAAGATTTTCTGTAATTTAGCCACGAATAAATATGAAAAAATTAAATTTTGTATAAATATATGTACTATTCGATATGTTTATAGAGAGCGATATGTAATTAACCCTAAAATTTTTTTGACCAAAGCTTTTGATACAGTTGCTTCGAAAATTCAAATCAAAGTGCGCATGCCAAGCTGCCTTTTTTTTTTGTCTACCGTACGGCCATCAGGCCCTCATGTGTATTAATTAGCTAGGCCGTGCAAATTAACAGTTCACATCCCACGTATATAAACTTTATAAATCCGAATTGTAATTCTGGTGAATATCATATTCATTGCAGGTGGGTTTCGATTTAATTAATTAGAGTCCAAATCAGATGATGTATCTTAGAGCACTATTGATCCACCAATGAGATATAATTAACCTCTCATCTCTTAAACAAAAATTTGCATAGTCCTAGACTCCTAGTCCATGTGCATCAACCTAATAATAATAACAATTCACATCCCAAATTTTCTACCCTTAGATCAATCTCTTTGATCATTTTCACCCGTTAGATTTTACTATTTTTCTAATCACTTATTAAATTCAAGGGGCCCACTATTATCTCAACCACATATCTTTTAATCCAATGGTTAAAAACTTAATAGCACTAGTGACTTTGTACTAGTAATAGTATTCCAGCCTAACTCTCTATGGCTTCGCTTGGTTGAGGTATAAAAGAGAATTAGTTGTACCAGGGATAAGTATAAATTTTGGAACAAGCTGGAACTAATGTAAATTTGTGTTTGGTTGGATTTTAAGTTAGTACCAGGTATAAAAAAAAATAGTGTTTGGAAATAATTGAAGAATAAGAGGAATAGAGAATTAACTTTTGTGTTAAAAGACTAAAATATCCTCTCCTTTTTAGTTTTTTTTTCGAAATTAAAATTTCAAATTTTATTATTTATTAATTTTAATTTTTATAAAAATTTTAAGTGGGAGCAAAAAAAAAAAAGTTAATTTTTAAATTTTAAGGGGAGTAAAAATTTTAATTTTTAAATTCATATAAATTTTTAAAAAAATTATAAAAAAAATTGTATAAATTTTAAAATTTTAAAATTAATATTTTTTTTTTAAAAAATAAAATAAAATTTTTAGATTTATTAAAATATAAAATTAAAAAAATTAAAATTTATACAATTTAAAATTTAAAATTTAAAATTTAAAAATTCTAATTTTAAAAAATAATAATAATAAAATCAAAAGAGGCATAAAAGAGGAAAAAAAAAAAAAAAAAAAAAAAAAAAAAGGCAAAGTGCCCCTTTCCAAGGGACTGCCTTGGAAAGGGCTTTATTTTGGGTTGTTCGCGAGGAGGGGGGGAATCGAAATCCCTCCCTAATACCGGGTTGTCCCGGTTTTTACCGGAACAACCCGGTAAGGGAGGAATAGACCACCTACCTATCCCCCCATTTCTGTTTTGTTTGGATACAAATGAGGGATATTTCTCTTTGTATCCAAACCAAATGCCACCTATGAGTCTGGCTATTATACTATTAATAGTACCAACTTATTAGTACTATCAAATTTTCTACACTTAGATCAATCCTTTTAATCATTTTCATCGATTAGATTTTACTATTTTCCAACCAACCACCTACTGTACCCATTCACCTATAATTTCTTTCCTTTCCCTTCTTTGAGGTCAAACATAAAAGAAAGAGAGGGGGTGAAGAAAAGAAAAACTTGGCATGGTGTGTAGGTGTGAGAGATGGGCATGAAGATGGTAGGCCAAGGAGATAGAGCTGGGTCTAGGATGTGTGAGGAGGTGTTGATCATTTCGGGGCTCTTCTCGATCCAGTGTGTTCTGGGCCTGTACGTGGTTGTCTTGACCGGCATCCTCTCCGCCGGCGTCGACCCGCTGTTCGTCGTCACCCTCGCGGCCATCACCTCCGCCATCGTCCTCCTGCCGTTCGCCGTCGCATTCGACAGGTCCCTCCTCCTCCTCCTCCTCCTCCTATTCAATTCATAGTTAAAATTCAATTATACAATTTAAATTTGAACTTATAGATTTGTAAATAAAAATTAAATTTTGAATTTAAATGTGTATGTAGTTTGATATCTCATGCATGGTTTTATTTCATGCAGGAAGAAGTGGCCTACAAAGTGTAGTACTATTTTGGTGGTGCAGTTTGTGTTGATGAGTTTTGGAGGGTGAGATATATATTAACAAAAAAATAAATAAATAAATAAATAAATTTTTATTTGGTTTATTTAATTTAGGAATGAGAGCATAATAAATTAAGGAAGCTAAGGTGTTGTTTTGTTTCTCCAAAATTTGTGAAAAAAAAACTGGCAAAATTATAGAAAATTTTTCTGCAAATTTTTTTTTTTCACTTTTCCTTCTTATTTTTAAAAATCTATATTTTATTTTTTAAAAAATTCAAATTGTTATATTTAGCGTCTCCTGTTAGGGTTCAGTTACTATTCCGTCCATTTTTTATAATTTATATTAAAAATTATTTTTTTTTTATAAAACAAGTAAAGATAATTTAATCATTTCATATTTTTTTTATTAATATCGTAATCTCTTGAAAATATTTTTAAAAATTTTAACAGGTTAAAATGTAGAGTTTTGAAAGTCAGAAAAAAAATGAATTTTTATAAGAGATTTTTTTTGTATTTTAGCCCAAAAAAAAAAAAATTCCAAAACAAAATTTTTTCATGATTTTTTTTTTAGTTTTTTTTTTCCTGTTTGGCTCTCAAAAAAATTAATTTTTTGGAAAGCTTCTTTTCAAATCTTATGAAAAATTAGTGTTTTTTTTTTCTAAAAAAAAAGAAAAAAATAAAAACTCTAATTTTTCATAAAATTCAAAAAAAAAAACCCTTTCCAAAAAAAACTAATATTTCTTAGAATCAAGCTGGTGGAAA
Source organism: Tillandsia leiboldiana (assembly GCA_029204045.2). Classification (NCBI taxonomy): domain Eukaryota; kingdom Viridiplantae; phylum Streptophyta; class Magnoliopsida; order Poales; family Bromeliaceae; genus Tillandsia; species Tillandsia leiboldiana. The sequence continues at coordinate 9,563,062 of CM055080.1, read as the reverse complement.
ACTAAAAAATATTTTCCATAAAAAAATATTTCTATGAATTTTTTTTTTTCTATACTTTTTCAAAAAAAAACCAACAGAACCCAATAAAATATTTTGGAAATATTTTAAGGCATTTTTTTTTTTTTTGGCTAAATTATAACAAGCTCCTTTACAATTTAGTGCTTGTCTCAATTATTCCATCGGCAAGAAGAAAAAAAAAAATTGCCTTAATTATTCCCCTTTATTTTTTTATTATCTCAAATAAATTCGGCTATTTAAAATAATTATTGAATTCAGCTATACAACTTTATAAAAATAAATTTATAAATAAAATTTGTATTTCTAAAGTTAGATTATGTAAGTAAACGGTTAGAAACAATCGCCATCTCTATAAAATTATTATTTTACTTTTTCTAATATATATCATTACGTGGTGATCACTATTTTTTTATTTGTTCTTAAGTTAGGGACAAAAAATATATTTTGATTTTTTAAAATTTTAAATATACCCTTCTAATGTTATCAACTTTTTTTTTTTTTTATTTGCTGTTAAGTTATGGACAAAATAAGTATTTTAATTTTTCAAACTCTAGTAAAAATTTAATCCGGATTTAATCCGATATCACTTAACATATATTAACAGTAAAATTATTTTTGAATAATAAAAAATATATATATACACGAGAGATATATTTAAAAAATAAATAAATAAATAAAATATTTTAGAAATATTGAAGGGTATATAGGTAATTATTCCATTTTTAAAGCAGGGGTAAATATGATACAATATTTTTTGCTTTTTCTTTATTACTGCAATTTTGATGTATTCATTTTCGTTGAAAATTTTGTTTCAATACCAAACTTTGCCATGTAGCAATTTTGGTTCGGTTCAGTGTTCTAATGAGCAAGTTTAAAATAGCTAATAAATTTTATAAATTCATTGCAAAATTAAAAGAATAGTCCGAGTATAAAATAAAAATTTAAAAAAAATCAAATAAAGTTTAGCAAGCATTAGAAATTAGGCTATATTAATAATATAAATTTCAGAGGAATAAAAAATAAAAATCTAAATCTAAACATTTCAATTATTTGCTTTAATATAGTTTTATAAAGTTAAAATAAATTATTAGATTAATCAGCAATTAACCTTAGGGCGTGTTTGGTTCGGATTATTCTGCCAAAATTACTGTGTTTGATTTATGTAGTCTGGTTAGTAGACGGTTTATTTTATATGTTATATAATATCACAAGTTTACCCTTCCAACTCTTTCATATACTTTTAATACGTTATTTTAAAAATTTTAGTTTCAATTTTTAAAATTTAAATTTAAATTTATATTTTAAATTTTATATTTTTGTTCATATTTTAAATTTATATTGCTTATTTATAAATTAAATCAAGTGCAAATTATATTAAGTTATAATTTAGTAAAAAAATAATATTAAATATGACCACAAGACTAATTTTAGAATAGACTATATTTTATTATCAGAATTACTAAACTTTATAAAGTGGATCAATTATACTAATTCTATATATACACACTTTAATCTAGTATTATATTACCGTATTGAACCAAACGCAATAATACAATATCAGTATTAACCTGATTTAAAAATCTCAAATATCTGATTATATCGAAATAATCTGTAATATTACGTAACGTGAATCAAACGCGTCTTGGATTATCCAAAAAATCGATCTAGTATCAATATATATATATATATATATATATATATATATATATATACCTACCACTCAAAGTTAAGAGGAATAAAGATCTAACTAATAATTCTAGACATTTGTGTTGGCATTTAATACAAATCTATTTAGTTAGACATTGATTATTGGTGTGATGTGCATTGCAGGGTGACCATATTTCAAGTACTAATTCTGCAGGGAATTGAGAAGACCTCACCTGCTATTGCATCTGCCATGCCGAACTTGGCTCCTGGCCTCATCTTCATCATTGCTGCCTGTCTGGGGTGAGAAATTAATATATCTTTTATTGACATTAGTATATGAGATGCATTAAATCTGATCAAATTTTTTACAAAACGACGAATATTAAGGGTTCGTTTGGTAACGGAATAAGACAGAACTAGCTATTCTAGAGATAAGTATAAAATCTGATCAATTTTTTTACAAAATGGCGAACATTAAGGGCTCGTTTGGTAACGGAATAAGACAGAACTAGCTATTTTAGGGATAAACATCAAATCTGATCAATTTTTTTACAAAATGACGAACATTAAGGGCTCGTTTGGTAACAGAATAAGACAGAACTAGCTATTCTAGAGATAAGTATAAAATACGGAACTAGTATAAAAAAAATGTTTGGTATGGTTCCAGAAATAAGAGATTTTGTGTTTGGTATGATAATGAGGAATAAGAAGAATAAAAAGTATCAGTTGTTTTAAATAGCCTTTGTGCCGTCAAGTTTTATTATGTAATAATAAGGTGAGTGAGGGTGCCTCGGAGACGTCGGAGGTGAGTGAGGGTGCCTCGGAGACGTCGGAGGGTATTTAAGAAAAAAACAAAAAGGTGGTTAGGAAGAGTGAGAAGAGTAGTTCCCATTTATTCTAGTTGTACTGAAACAAAATATTTTTATAGTTCCTGATGTGTTTGGAGGAATAAAAGAGATATTCTCTTATCCCCAAATAATTTCAATACCAAACGGGTCCTAAGTGAATCTATTTGCGAACCTAGCTAGCTAGATCGGAATGAGTTTCAAACTATGTTAACTTTTGTTTTTTTCGCGTTCGATTTGAAATCTTATTTATGATAGTTTGTGGAATGTGAGTAATAAAGAAAATAAAATTTAGTGAATCTATTTGCATAAGATTTAATTCTGAGAAAAACTAAATACAAGCTGAATTTAGGGTAACATGTATATATATATATATATATATATATAGTCCGGCTAGAATACTATCGATAGCACCAAATAATTGGTGCTATTAAGTTTTTAGCCCTTAGATTAAAATATGTGCGGTTGGAATTATAGCGAGTCCTAAGATTTTTACTATTCAACAAATCACCCACTAAACCCTAGGGGATTACTATTATTCTAACCATACATTTTTTAATTCAATGGCTAAAAACTTAATAGCACCAATAACTTGATGCTATCGATAATATTCCAGCCTAATATATATATATATATATATATATATATATATATATATATATATATACATATATATTCTTGTACCATCCCAACATTAATTTATCTTTTACATAAAATTATGTTGTACCTAAAATATTCATATATGTTGTATTTAGTCTTTGATTGCTGAAAAATTGGGCTTCTGTGTAAAATAATCTTCTCAGCCATTGTTGGATTAAACTGGAATAAGTGACTTATTTTATAAAATGATTGGAATTGTCCATATGTAAGAAAATAGACTTTTTTTTTTTTAAGGGTTAAGAATTTAAGTGCAGTATATTTGAAAGTTAAAGTGTTTAAGAAAACAAATAAAGACTGAAATACAGAAAGTAAAATACTCACTTTCTATTTTTTTTTTTCCTGACTTTTAAAATATATGTATTTTGTTCTTTTAAAATTTTAAAAATATTTTTAAAGAATTACGATGTTAATCAAATTGACCTAATTACTTGTTCAAGAGAAAATAATAAAATTTTAATTTATTTCTATTATTTTCAAGGATATTTTCAGTATATCAAATTATAAATTACAAGAAATAAACAGAAACCAGAGAGGGGAGCGGGGACTAAGTGCATCAACTTGAAATTTTCAAGAATAAAATATAAATTTTTAATAGTCAGAAATAAAAAGTTAAAAAATAAATTATTTTAGCAAAAAGTAAGTAAACAACTGATTTTTTTCAAGGCAATTTCTAATTTTGTTTGCATTGGAATAGCAATGTAAACTTCTTCTTCTTCTTTTTTAAGGATGGAGAAATTTGAGAGGAAATGTAAGTTCACAAGGAGCAAGATATTGGGGACCTTGGTGTGCTTGAGTGGAGCAATGGCCATGATCTTCTTACAAAACCCTCCTACTACCTCAGCTAAACTAAATTCTCCTCCTCATAACAAGCACTTGGGAAAGAACAGCTACTATGAGTGGGCTCTTGGTTGCTTCTATCTCTTTGCTGGGGTGGTTGTTCTCTCTTGCAACACTGTTTTGCAGGTAAAATCACTGCTTCAATACTGTTAAACTATACGAAATAATCGTTTTCTCTAATTAGGTCTTGTTTGGATTCGGTATAGAAACGGAAATAGGAGGGATATCTCTTTTATTCTTCCAAACGCAGCAGGAATTAATCAGTATAGTTTGTTCCAGTACAACTAGAATAAGTAAGAATTATTGTTCTCACTCTTTCCAACCACCCTCTTATTTTTTTCTTAAATACTCTCCCACGTCTACCAAGGCACCATCTCTCACCTCATTATTACATAATAAAGTTTGAGGGCAAAAAGGTAATTTATCATAATTAAAACTCTTTATTCCTCTTATTCCTCATTCTCATACCAAACACAAAATCTTTTATATTTGAAACCATCCCAAACGTTTTTTTACACTAATTCCGTACTTTATATTTATCCCTGGAATAGCTAATTCTGTCTTATCCCGTTACCAAACGGGCCCTTAAAAACTTAAGTTAGTAGGAAAAATAGTATTTTTACTATTTATATTCAGCACTCTACCTTCCGTCTGGACTCGAGACATTTTAATATGGCAAAGACGTTGACTTAAATTAAATAGAAACAAATTAATAATATTAGAAGTCTGGCGAGATTCGAACTTAGCATTTGATGATTTTGACGCTTTGTTATATTGTATGAAATAATTGTTTCTCCAAAAGCTTATGCTTAATATTTATATTCAACAAACACAATATTTCTTATTCATTATTTCTATTAAAACTATTTCTTCGTTGTTTTATTCAATAAGATTGGTTGTTTTAGTAAGGAAAAAGTGTTTTGGCAAGCGGAATCGTCTCTTCGGTGACCGATCGTATCTAGCACAGTTAGTGTTGGTATTTGAGGTCTCATGTTCGAAGTTTAGTTGCTTCACTTTTCTATCTAAATTTATTTCGTAAAAAAAAAAAAAGAAAAAAAAGTATAACTTACTATCTTTCTCTCTCTAATATATATATATGGTCCGACTATTATACTTTTATAAGTAAAATTTTTTCATATTCATAAGTTTTCAGTTCTTGGATGACTTACTATCTTTCTCTCTCTAATATATATATATAGTCCGACTATTATACTTTTATAAGTAAAATTTTTTTATATTCATAAGTTTTCGGTTTTTGGATGAAGGAATGTGCGGTTTGGATTATGGTGGTCTCCTATTATTTATACTATTTCATCAACAACTCAGTAAACTCTAGGGGAATCACTATCATCCTACCCGCGCATTCTTTCATCCAAAGACGAAAAAGTTATGAGTATAAAGAGATTTATACTCATAAGAGTATAGTAGCCCTACGCTATATATATATATATATATATAGTATCAGTGTGAATCCTAAGCGGCCTAGTTTGAAGAAGTAATTTGTTTGGCTCGCCCGTGTTTATTCTTTTGTTTAACATCCCCCGTGAATGCAAAGCAGTGTTTAAGACTATTTTTGTTGTTTCTTATAAAATTGATTTTTTGTAAAATATTTTCAAAGAATATTCCTTCTTCCTCTCCATTAAAATTGCAATCATCTGTCTCTATCATTTAGGATAATTCCATTCAGCTCTTTATAAACATATCAAGCAGCAGATATATTCCTACAAAATTCAAATTTTTGAATTTATCCCTAAAAAAAATTCTAATAGTTTCAAATATATTAATTCCTGTTGTTAGTATTCGTTAGTTAACGATAGATAAAATACTTAATCTTGGTTAATAAGTGAGATAAATTAACTTTTGTACTCTTCTGACATTATTATTGTAAAATGAAGGTGAAAAATATTAATGTCAATTTTACAAACACTTGGTGGATAATTTTACAATTCACACCCTAGACATCCAAATGGAGATCCAAGCATCAGAGCAATAACAATAAAAATTAAACCACAAGAATACAATGATTTTACGTGATTCGGCTATACCTACATCAACGGAGGAACAAGTAAAGAAACTTTCACTATCAAATCACGGAGATTACAAGAGAGATACAAATAGAAGAGATATCACCTTTTCCTAAAAATAAAGAGAAATTCCAACAATCTCTAACTCTATCTAAATGATGCAAACCACTCCTCACAAGAAAGATCTCACCACTTTCTTGATAGAACCAAGATGAAAACAAAATCATATAATTTTCTCTTTTCTTCCATTTTTTTCTCTTTCTATATTTTTCTTAATATTGTAATCATCCGTACTTTAGCCTTTAAAAAAATAACTCTATTAAAATGGACCGTTGGATCAAAAAAATTATGACATAAAGGCTTACATGTAAGAGGCCCAAATATATAATCAGAAAATATAAAAAATATTAGATTTAACTTCACCAAATTATATAGTCCAAATAACAAGGCCCAATGTAATTAAATCAACAATTATAATCTCATTAACTACCTGACGAAGATGAACGAAGCCAGCGATAAGATCAAAATCCTAGCAATGAGAACTCTTCTTCCTTTTTCTCTTCCTAGTAATGGAGGAGTTGGGGGTTTAATAGAGAAAATTGAGTGGAAAAAGTAAAATATTAGATAGGCAAAAGAAAAAAAGGAGTGAGAGAAAAAAGGAGGAGAAGATACTGCAACAATGGTGTAAGTTTTTATATATCTGTTATTTAATTTATTTACAGAAAATTGTATAAAATTATTCCATCATATTAATACAACTTAAGTCTTAATACTAAGAAAAGTTGTAATGTTATTAGGCTGCAGCATTGGTGAACTTCCCTGCTCCTTTATCTTTGTGTGTTATAACTTCAATGATGGGCTCCTTCTTCACTGCAATCCTAAAACTCATCATGGATGGAAAGCTCAATCTGGGATCATTTGATATTGGATTCGAATATGTTCTCGAAATCATTCTCATGGTACTTGCAGTTTTATTTGATCCATATATAGAGATATTATCTGCAATATTTGAAGTTTCATTTATGCCGAACGAAAAAAGTGTAATGTGTTATATATGTATTTATCCCTTACCCTCTGCATTAAAAATTGCATCAATTAACATCCAACACTTTGTAATAGCACTACAATAAAATTAGGCTATAGCGACACTTTTAAGCGTTTTTAAAATCTAAAAAAAGTGTTGCTGAAAAAAATACTGACACTTATTGTAAGTGTTGCTATATGTGCCGTCGCTAGGGTGTATAGCGATACATTTTTATAATGTGTCCTAAAAATGTGTCCCTATAACCTAATTTTGGATATAGATGGAATATAAATAGAACACTTATACAAAAGTGTCACAAACATGTGTCCCTATAATCTAATTTTGTTGTAGTGTAGATCCCAGAAATTTGAAAAATAGAAAAATTAGACCGTAAAACTTCACTAAAACAAGTCGGCATATCATATTTTACTTATATTATCAAAATTGATAGTTTATTGAGCAATTTATATAGAAAATTTTTTTTACAAAATTTTATAGCTGGATTCAACTATTATCATAATATTCCACAAAATTTGTTGATCCTGTTGCTTAAGATAAATCTACTTCTGTAAGAAATTGTAGTTTAATTACATGAAAATACAGAAGATGAAATATACGCAAAAAATATTTCATTTTCTAGCATGCTTAAAATATAGAACATGCATGCATGAAAATGATTGAAGATGCATGTTTCATTCCCTAATAAATAAATAATGTTGGTAAATTTGTTTTGTGTTCATCTTATGAAAATGTACACAAGGGAGGAGTGGTGGTGGGTGCAAGTGTAGCATTTCAAACATGGTGTGTGGGAAAGAAAGGGCCCGTGCTCGTGTCGATGTTTAGCCCGATCCAAACCGTGTTCTCCGTCGTTTTCTCAGCTGCGTTGCTCGGACAAGTTATCGGTCTCGGAAGGTGATGTTTATGATCTTTATAAGTTTGATATACTATTTTACCAAGATATATGTACTTAGGCCTCTTTTGGTAACGAGAACTAGGGGATAAGGGCTTATCCCCCCTAGCTATATCCAAACGCAATTAAGTAGGGATGGGAACATCTGTTCTCATCTTTCTGGAATAAGCTGGTATAAAACTGGAATTACTATTCCAACTTTTTCCTGGAACAAAGCTTGTTCCCATTTGAGAATAAACTTAATTAAATTAATATAATTTTAATTATTGTTTTAACTCTTTAATTAATCTAATATTTTAATTAATTTAATTATTTTATTAACTAATTATTTAAGTATTTAGATAATTAACTAATTATTTAAGACAATTAAAATTAAAATTTTTAACATTTATAAATTTTTAAATTTTAAATTTTATAGCTTTTAAAATTTTTAACTTTAATTTTTAATAAATTTATCATATAATTTTAATAAATTATATGATAAATTTTTTTAATAATTTTTTTTATATATAAGTAAAATATAAATTTTAATAATTTTTTTAATAAATATTTTTAATTAAATATTTAAAATCATATCAGTAAAATTTTAATCATAAATTAAAATTTTAGTCCTCTTTATTCTTCTTATTCCTCTTTAACTTACCAAATATAATTTTCTTTATATCCGGTATAACTCTTAAACCCAACCAAACAGAAATTTACACTAGTTCCTGCTAATACCATAACTTATACCTATCCCCGGTATAACTAAATTTTTTTTATTCCCGAACCAAACGCATTGAACTCTTACTCTCACTTCTTTTCTTGATCTTTAGTTGCCTCAACATTCATTTTTGAAGTGATTTTTCTTTTTCTTTTTCACTTTGATATACTATTTTGTGAAGAGATTTGTACTTAGGAGAGAGTTTACTTAATAGCTTGACCTCTTACTCTCACTTCTTTTCTTGATCTTTAACTGGCTCCACATTCATTTTTGAAGTGAATTTTCTTTTTTTCTTTCACTTTGAGGTACTATTTTATGAAGATATTTGTGCATAGAAAAGAGTTTACATATATAATAGCTTGAACTTTTACTCTCACTTCTTTTCTGTTGATTTATTTACATATGATTTTCACTTTGGATGTAAACATATCTAAGATGAATTAAGTAAAAGTATTTATTTGTAGATCTAATTCTGCTGCTATTCTTTTGTGCGTACGATCGTCTTTTTTTTTTTACTTATAAATCATTTTCGATGATATAATTTTCAAATCAACAATCCATATCATTAAATATGATTTAAAGTATTTAAAATTCTTAGAAACTGAATTTGAACTTCTTAGTCAAAATCTCCAATTCAGCTGGCCGAAATAAATGACAGAAATAATTGAAATAAAAAAGATAGAAACGTACATAACTTACATGAACTGTGGATCATTTGAAATCGACTACTCAACCTTTCAAAATTTTGATTTTATTACTCAACCTTTTAATTTATTTGATTTAAATCAGTCAACGACACTTTGACTTTAAAATTTGAATGATCGTTTCTTTTGACATATTTAGTTAGTATGCTTCCTGCAATTCTCGCAACTATAAATTTATTAAAGTAAATAATTAGCTTAAATTTTATAGTTAAAATATTAATAACAGACACAAATCAAATAAATTAAGTAAAAGTAAATTCAAAATAATCCATAAGTCAGGTAAGTTCTGTAAGTTTTTATCTATAAAAAAAATACTAAGTTCATGTTGGTTTCTCAAACTCACTTTGTTTAGAACTGATCAGAGTTCATATATAATTTAAATCTTTTTAACTTTGTTTTTAAAATTTATTTTATGCAGCTTAGCAGGTATTGTGCTTATGTTCTCAGGCCTCTACATTGTGTTATGGGCAAAGACCAATGAGACTACTCCTGATCTGTTTGAAGTAACACCTGCTGCTAATGATGTAGAGAAGCACCTTTTGTCCTAAAAACTCTCACATATATATATATATATATATATATATATATATATATATATATATATATATATATATATATATATATATATATATATATATATATATATATATATATATATAATTAGGCTAGAATACTATCGATAGCACCAAGTCATTGGTGCTATTAAGTTTTTAGCCTTTGGATTAAAAATTGTGTGGTTAAGATGATAGTAGTCCCCTAGGGTTTACTAGGTGGTTTGTTGAATAGTAAAAATTTTAGGGCCACTATAATTCCAACCGCATATCTTTTCATCTAACGGCAGAAAACTTGATAGCATAAATTACTTGGTGCTATCGATAGTATTCTAGCCGGACTCTCTCTCTCTCTCTCTCTCTCTCTCTATATATATATATATATATATATATATATATATATATATATATATATATATATATATAGAGAGAGAGAGAGAGAGAGAGAGAGAGAGTTATAGGCTGAAATGCTATTAATAACACTAAGTTATTGATGCTATTAAGTTTTTAATCATTGGATTAAAAGATGTGTGGTTGAAATGATAGTGGACCTCTTAGATTTAATGTGTGGCTGGAAAAATAGTAAAATCTAACGGGTAGAATTGATTAAAGGTGTTGATCTAAGAATAAAAAACTTAATAGCAACAAATGCTTGGCGCTATCGATAGCATAGTAGCTGGGCTCTGGGCTCTATATAAACCCAAGAGGCCCACTATCATCTCAACCACACATCTTTTAATCCAATGATTAAAAACTTAACAGTGCTAATGACTTGAAACTATTAATAGCATTCCAGCTCTCTCTCTCTCTCTCTCTCTCTCTCTCTCTCTCTCTCTCTAGATCTCTCTCTCTCTCTATATATATATATAATATCTTTTCTGTGCTTTTGAAAGTAAGGAGATTTTCGTACTTGTAAATTATTTTTAATGATGGACATCCGAATCGACGAATAGTTTCGTTAGACATGATCTATACTATTAGAATTATTTAGAAATTAAATTTTATATTTTTTCAACATCATTTATCAAGCGATCAATTTCAAAAACTACTATTTTAACAACCAATGTGAAATGTTTGTAAGTTCAACTGTGTAGAATAATCCAAATTAGGTAAAATTTTATTAAAAAAATCTACTTAACATCAAGAATAAGATCAATACTTCGGATTTGAGATTTGAGTTTTTTATCACTATTTTTTATGAGATTTTTATTTTTAGCTGTTTATTTTGGGGCTATACGAGCACTAGGTAAATGAAGTCAAAAAATTATAGTTTTAATATTGTAAATCAAGTTTAACGGAACTAATCGACAAATCGAATGTCTCATCATTAAAAACAACTTACAACTACGGAGGCCTTTATATTTTCGAAAGCATAAAAGCCTGGCTTTATATATATATATATATATATATATATATATACTTTGATGTAAATAAATGTGTGTATATATATATATGTTTAATTTTCTTATTAAGAACTAATTAACTTTGTTGTGTAATGTAAAATATTTACCCTTACTGCAAATGTACATATGTTTCTTCTTTCCTTTTCTCTCTCTCTCTCTCTCTCTCTCTCTCTCTCTCTCTCTTTCTCTCTCTCTTCCTTTTTTTTTTTTTTGCTAAAATATAGATTTTAAAAAAAAAATCGGTAAAACTCAATCATAAATAAAATTAAAAATTACACTATATAATGAAGGAAAAATAAAAAAATCAAAAAAACCAAACTGGTTTGTTCATAATTGAACCAGTTCAGTAATTCGTTGATTAAATAAAAAAAAAAAGAATCTAATTAGTTTGTTCAGAATTTGATCGATTCATCAGTTCGCTAGTTGAACCGCGAGTTTTCAAACTGTTTATTAACTTGGTCATGGTCGATCCGGTCGAACTGTCCAGTTCAACGCGGGTTTTAAAAATATGGCCTTCTACCTACACATAAATAGAGTCAAGCTAAAATACTTTTGGATGCACGAAGGTCATCATGCTTTTTAATTACTTTTGCTGATACGACATCTGAATCGACGATCGACTCTATTAGATACAATCTATATTAACATTTGAAACATCAAGAAATTGAATTTATAGTTTTTCAATATTATTGTGTAGTAAATAAATGGTCTAAAAATAACGGCTGAAAATAAAAATTCTCATAAAAAATAAGATAAAATACTTAAATTTTAAATGAAAAATACTGAATATACACTAAATAGTGTAAAAAGCATTTGCAATTTTGAATTGATCATCTTTAGCGCAAGTGGCAAGAGCTTGATAGTTGGTACACGGAATTTCAAGTTTGAAATTTTATTGCTTTATATTTCTAGCTAAATTTATTTTTAAAAATAAACGAGGTAGATGGCATGTTACCTTTCTCTCCAAAATAATAATAATAATAATAATAATAATAATAATTGAGACATTTTGATCAGTAGATATAAGACGTTGAAAATTTATAAAATTTGATTCCTAAATAAGTTTAATAGTGTACATTATGTATAATGGAGTCGATCATCGCTTCAGATGTCTTTATTTTAAAATTTTAATAAGAGTTATTGTATATTCTTTATCTTTATTTGATGTTGTTACACATTTTCTACCAATGAACGCTGTAAGCCACTTATTATATGTCCCATTAATAGTCTCACATTGGATGTGAATAGAATTGTAATTGGGTATATAAGAGACATGCACAATAGTAATAATAATAATTGGGCTTAAGTATTTTGGGCTATATTTTTGGCCCAACAAGTTATTATTGTTAGTGAGTCGGGTCGTTATATTTGGTATCAGAACCAACCATCAGCCGAAAGTGTGTGACAAGTCTCGGCTGAGCTAGGGTCTGAAAGACAAGGTGACAGATTATGTCAGGAGTCTGAATGATCGATGAGACTAGCCTAAACGGAGGGAGTCTGCATATATAAGAGACATGAACACTAATAATAATAATAACTAGATTTAAGTATTTTGAATTGTACTTTGAACCCAACAAGTTATTATTGCTAGTGGGTCGGATCGTTACATTATAGCAAAATAATATCCCAATAATGATAATATCCCAATAATGATGATTTATAAAGCAACAAATCTAAGTAAGATTTGTTATTTATACATCTAATTAGAATATTTTTGGGAGCATAGTACATTTTTGTTGTTCAAAATGGTAATTTTTGCATATTCCTAATGCTTAAACAAGTATATAGTTTTCTGGTAATGGATACTAGACTTTGTCCTTCTCTCTCATATGATATGAATGGGGATAATTTTGCTATATCTGTGCTACTGCTTATTTTGTTACTATTCCCTTGGTAGGATGATAGGCCTCGTTTGGTAAGGGGGATAAGGGGGGAATACCCCCCTTATCCCCGTGTCCATACCCAAACGGGGACAGATTTTTGCGGAATCCAAGTTCTAGGCAACCTGGAATAGCTGGTATGGAATCGGGAATTCCCATTCCCGTAAAATGGTGGAATTAGAGGAACCCAAGAGTTGGAGCGGGGTTCGAGGCAACCTCTTCTTCTTGCTTTACTCTTCTCCCCAACCTCTTCTTCTTGCTTTACTCTTCTCCCCTCTTCCGAAATTTTTTTCTTCAGCACTTGGATCTCTCCGATCTCCGATCTCCTCGCGGCCCCCCTCTCCGATCTCCGATCTCCGATCTCCTTCTCCTTGCCGCGGCCCCCTCTGTGGCACCTTCTCCTTGCCGCGGCACCCTCTGCGGCTACCCCCTCCGATCTCCGATCTCCGATCTCCGATCTCCTTCTCCGATCTCCTTCTCCGCGCCGCGCCCCTCTGCGCCCCTCTCCGCGCCCCTCTGCGGCCCCTCTGCGCCCCTCTCCGCGCCCCTCTGCGCCCCTCCCTCGCGGCCCCTCTGCAGCACCCTCTGCGGCTACCCCCTCCGATCTCCCTCTGCGGCCCCTCTGCGCCCCTCTCCGCGCCCCTCTGCGGCCCCTCGCGGCACCTTCTCCGCAGCTGCGGCCCCCTCTGCGGCACCTTCTCCTTGCCGCGGCACCCCCTGCGGCTACCCCCTCCGATCTCCCTCGCGGCCCCTCTGCGGCTACCCCCTCCGATCTCCCTCTGCGCCCCTCTCCGTGCCGCGCCCCTCTGCGCCCCTCTCCACGCCCCTCTGCGGCACCCCCTCCGCGCCGCGCCACTCTGCGCCCCTCTCCGCGCCCCTCTGCGGCCCCTCTGCGCCCCTCCCTCTGCGGCCCCCTCTGCGCCCCTCCCTCGCGGCCCCCTCTGCGCCCCTCTCCGCGCCCCTTTGCGGCCCCTCGCGGCACATTCTCCGCAGCCGCGGCCCCCTCTGCGGCACCTTCTCCTTGCCGCGGCCCCCTCTGCGGCACCTTCTCCTTGCCGCGGCACCCTCTGCGGCTACCCCCTCCGATCTCCCTCGCGGCCCCTCTGCGGCACCCCCTCCGCGCCGCGCCCCTCTGCGGCCCCTCTGCGCCCCTCTGCGGCCCCTCTGCGGCCCTCGCGGCACCTTCTCCGCAGCCGCGGCCCCCTCTGCGGCACATTCTCTTTGCCGCGGCACCCTCTGCGGCTACCCCCTCCGATCTCCCTCGCGGCCCCTCTGCGGCAACCTCTCCGCTGCGTCCCCTCTCCGCGTCGCCACCCCCTCTGCGACCCCTCTTGCTTCTTAACAGGTTGTGATTCTTTTTCACAAAGGTATGCCCCCCTATCAGTGCCTTATTCAGTGCTTCGATTCAATATTGTTTTATCAGTGCCTTATTCAGTGCCCCCCTATCAGTGCCTTACTCAGTGCCTTATTCAGTGCTTCTTATAATGTTGATGGCATAATGTGTGCATGTCATTGCCATAATATGTGCTGGTTCTCATGTTATTGCCAATTTGGTAGATTTGCCTGTTAGCACTGTGTTCCAATGTTGTTGCATTTCATTGGCATGAACTATGGTTGGGCGTTGGTTGTCACCTAGTTGCCAGCATATGTGATGTTTGTGTGTATGAGGCCTATTCCCTGTTGCCATTTTTTTTGACAAGTGTGAGTATGCAGTCTATCCCCTGTAGCTTCAGATATGGACGATGATGATGATTGCCATAGGTATTTGATGGATTGGCATGTAATTACTGCACCCCCATACCAATTGGCAATCAATTGAGTCAAAAAATATTTTATAAAAATTATTTAAAAACGGGTGATAGGCATTATACACACGAACAACACTTAATTGCAACATGGTGACAACCAGCACACATTAAAGGACGATGATGACGATTGCCATAAGTATCAGATGGACGGCCACTGGCTTATAAAGCCAATGCTACCCCATACTATGTGGCAATCAAGTGAGTCCAATACTTAATTACAATTTCCCTCTATTTCTACTTTATTTATTAGTATCAATGTGCCTTCAAATAAATTATATAACTTTTATTCCAGATGCGTCCCTTCAAGAAACACGCTAAGCATCAAGCAAGAAAAAGCGTGGCTTTCGACCCACTTTCTAATTTCGTAGCATCTGAGGAGGGTCCTTCTGGGCAGCGTGCCCAACCTCAGACCCAAACACATAATTGGAGTGATAATATGGACACAATATTCATGTCTTTGCTCACTGAAGAGCATACACTAGGGAATTATGTGAATGGGTCGTTCACTACAGTAGCGTGGGTTCGAATCAATGCGGCATTCAATGCTAGGACCAATTTACAACTCAAGAAGGACCAATTAAAAAATCGGCTAAAAGTTTTAAAACGGACATTCACTCTGTATAACTATTTAGCCAACAAGAGTGGATGGGGTTCGGATTGTATCCACAATATCCCGACACCTAGTGATCCAACCGACTGGGATGATGTGATAGCGGTATTGACCCTATCTTGTAAATCAAAAAATTTGTTCGACACAATTGTTTCGCGTAATATATGAATATTTGACATTATACATATCTTATTCCTATTCAACAGGGAAATCCATCATATGCAAGATGTCGAGATAGGCCATTTCCGCTATATAAGGATCTAGAATTCTTGACAGAAAAAACCACGGCCACTGGCCGATATGGATTTGCATCCAGTATGCCTGCAGCCCAAACTGTTGAGAGTTCATCCTCATCGTCCCCTGGTGAGGATGATACAAATCTTGGAATAAGAATGTCGGATTTTAATATCTCACAAAATCCATTTGAAGCAGGTGCTTCTGCAGCCCCTCAATATGCAAATATAGGGGCGACACAAACCTCCGACTACCCATCTTCAACTCGTGACATCCCCAATGTCGGAGGTAGTGCAAGCGGGAGCGGGCATAGCTCAGGAAGCAAACGACCACGCTCTCCACCACCTACAAACCCTCAACCCAAACCTACCGCGTCCTCTGGGGGACGCCGCCGCAAACCAGATGCCAGTATTAGTGTATTATCTGAACTTGTTGATCTAGGCAAGCAAAAACTTGAACTGGCACGTGAAATGTATCAATATGAAAAGGACTGCAAAAGTAGTATTCCAACAATTTCCATTTGCATGAGCCAAGTCTATGCGATGCCAGGCATGACTACAGAAAAAGCACTGTATGTAGGGGAAGCACTCAAAGATCTTAATAATCGTGAACTGTTTATGACAATGAACGACGAGATGGCAATATCGTGGGTTGAGCGTCAAGTGTCAATCCAATCGTCTGTATATAGGCCATTTTTTCCTGGACACTAGTTTTTGTTTTTAATGTGTATGACTTTATTTGAATGCTGTTAGATTTAATTTTTAATCATCATGTAATATGCTCATAAGACATTTCAATTATGTTTGAATGCTGTTAGATGTACTCTTTAATCATCGACTATATTAACAAGCATGCTTGAATTACTGTTATATTACAACGTCATATGTTGCGCTTGTCAATGTTGAATATATATTGTATTTACAGTATTAATGGGTGATCCGAATCATGGTCATGTGTTTTCCTCCAAAATCAATACCATAATAAGGGAGCTTTTAGATGATGATGACGACTATTGGGATGAGGTATTAGCGATGTTGGTTGAGCAAGGTTACTTTACATCTACCCATACTGTCGACAAGCAACCGTGTCGAACCCGCCCATTCACAGGGCACCAGGTGATATGTGATATATTGAATGGCCATCCTGACCGTGGGTACGACCAGTTTCGAATGCGAACAACGACTTTCATCGCACTTCGCGATGAACTACTCCAAAAGGGATTGTTACAAAACACACGCCATATGACAATTGAGTAACAGTTGGGAATTTTTATGTTTTGTGTTGGACATGGGGTGGCTAATAGGGTAATGGCTGAAACATTTCAACATTCGGGTGAAACTATCAGTCGACATTTCAACAATGTGCTTCGGGCGATTGTGACGTTGAAAGACGATTACATAACATTTCCGGCGAATAATGTGTCGGTGCATGCCCGGATTAGAGATAATGTCAATTTTTACCCATTCAAGGTATGTATGCTTTTATATTTTTTAGTTCACTTATTTATATGTCACCAGTGTTCATTATAATAATTGCCTGCATGTTGTTTCATGTTTATTGCCAGAATGCAATTGGTGCAATAGATGGGACACATCTTCCGGTGGTTGTCAGCAAGAGCAAGCAACCGAGATTCCGGAATCGCAAAGGATTTACTTCGCAAAACATGATGGCTGCAGTATCCTTTGACCACAACTTTCTATTTGTCTGCACTGGTTGGGAGGGATCTGCAGCTGACATGAGAGTACTCCGATGGGCATGCGAAACTGGAGGATTCACTGTGCCTGAAGGTATATTGTACACAGAAATTTATATTTTGCATTTCTTTATTGATGGGGAATATAGATTTTAACATTGTAAATATTGTGTAAAATTTATAGGCAAATATTATTTGGTAGATTCTGGCTATGCAAATACAGACAGATTTCTTGCACCATATCGGGGGGAGCGTTACCATATTAGCCAATTTGAGGGAAACACACGAGGTCGCACTCATCTAAGTCCGCGCGACCTATATAATCATCGACATGCACAGTTGAGAAATGTGGTGGAGAAAACATTCGGTATTTTAAAAAAACGGTTCAAGATCTTGACTGTTGCAACACCCTTTCCATATAAAGTCCAATGCCAGATTGCGATGGCATGTTGTGTTATACATAATTTTATTCGACGACACTCCGGTGCGGATGCCATATTTAACGATGTGATAGAGGAAGAACCAAATGTAGAATTAGATGTCGAGGAAACGGTTCATAGTGTTGGTACTACTGAGTCAAACAGAGGCGACGCGTTGCGCACATTTATAAAAGACGAGTTATGGAATAATCGCAGTTAGTTATATATTTGATTGCAATGTAAGAAATGTGTAATATATGTGATTGTAAAGTTATGTATGAACTGCATTATGTAAACGACTCTTCTGATATGTGTATTGAACTGAATTATGATTACAATGGGAATGTATGTAAAGGACTTTTTCTTATGTGTATTGAAGTGAATTATCATTACAATGGGATTGAAAGAAATGGACTTTTCTGATGTGTATTGAACTGAAATATGATTACAATGGGATTGTATGTAAATGAGTTATTATTTTCTGATCTTTATGACCATAATGGACTGAATTGTATGTGATTGAATCTGCTAATTATTAGGTTGGTCCTATAAATGGGGCAATATTAAAAAAGTATAAAAATATTTAAAAATATTTAAGAATGATACAAAATTTTTAAAGGAAAAAATTAGAATTTGCTTATCTTTTGATTAATGGCTTATTAGCGATAAACAATCAAACATTTTAAATATTTTAATATATAATTTTCTATAATTTTTAAGTACTTTTATTTATTTATTATATATTTTTAAATATTTTTTACAAATTTAAATAATATTTTAAATTTATTATTAGGTTGATTAATATAATAAATTATTTTATTTATAAATTATATCATAAAGGGCAAAATAGTCAATATACAAATTTATCACTTATCAATTCTTCTTATTCCTCTATACTCAACCAAACACAATTTTTTCCTATTCATCTTATTCTCCTTATTCCTATATAATTTACCAAACACAATTTCCTTTAATCCCGGTATAACTCATAAAACCAACCAAACGCAAATTTACACCAATTCCAGCTAATACCAGAATCTATACCTATCCCCGGTATAACCAAATTTTCCTATTCCCGTTACCAAACTTTACCTAAAAGAAGTTTGTAGAGCTAATTTGCATCTTGATCCTTTGTTATATTTGATCTTTTATCCGAAGAGAAAAATAGAAACGGTTTCGATCCCAGCACATCCTTCTTCTCCGATATGTAGAAATCGAAAAATTGAGTTCTCTACACACCCAAAATTGCACAACCACCGTAGAAGACAAGAACGGAAAAATAAAAAATTCACAATAATAATCTTAAATAATTCCACATATGAATCTAATAAATTTCACCAATAATATTCAAAATATCATATGATGAAAAACTAAAAAATATTAAATAAATCTTCAACCGAAAATACCTTACAATGAATATTCATAAGAGAGAGAAAAAGTAGATTGGAGGTCATCCACCTCAAACCTAGCAACCCTCTTTTACATTTCTCTTGCTCTTGAGAGAAAACACCATATACGGGAATAATAGAAGAAGCTGGAAAAGAATAACCTATTTTTTTTTCCTTTTAACTCTAACCTAAAACTCATGTGGTCCAACTTGGTCCACTTAATCCAAAAGTAAGCTATATGATTCATCTTGAATCAACTAAATCAAATAGAATCCTATGAATACACTTATTAATTTAGTAAATCAAAACTAAAAAAAAAAAAAAAAAAAGTTTGACACTATTTTTTAATACTATATTCTTGCTTGGTAAAATATTTGAGAATGTTAAAAAATCATTCATTTGCATTCCTAGTTTCTTTCTTAACTACACACATAACTTTATAAATGTGTTAAAGATGACTATAACATGTGCATAAGAAAGAAATTATTAAGAGACTATTGGACAACCAGTTGACTTTAGAATTTAGAATTTGATGAAATGTTTAGTTTACTTATCACCAAGAAGGCCAAACTATTTGAGAAGAATAGTATACTTTTCCTATTCACTTATGTATCTCAGAAGATCTATTGGATGAGATATGTCGAATATAAAAATATAAAAGCACCGTTCTCTGATAAATAGCTTAAGTTATTGGCGAATAAGGATTGCTTCGTATAATTTAACAAAATCATGTTTAAACATATTGATTGACATCATAACTGAACCTATCTTGTTTGAAACATTTGTATGAGTTGTATGACCATATAAATAAGTTATTTATATCATTTTTTTACACTATCTTTCTTGAAATTGAACCTAGAAGAAAATATTTTCTTTTATTGCTTTGTGGTTCATGTTTGCTTGAGGTTTTGAGTATGGGTTAGAGATACTGTAGTTATTCTCGAGTCGGGGTGGAATAGTACCGGATTATTGAACTCTTGATATGTTCGATAGCTGTGAATTTTGGACAACTAGGTTGAGTAGTGGTTATACATCGGTTTGGGCCGGAATTCCATCATAGTGGTTAGGGTCATTCACTTGGGTCATAAGTTTGACTTTTGCCGACTACATACTCGACCTGATTACTTTCCTCGAGTAGGTCGCTCACCTCAAGTGCCACTCCGAAGTTAGGCGGCTTGATTTATTTTGGGTATGGTTTCACGTTGATGATCCACGGGTTGTTGATGTGATCAAATGTGATGCTAGTGCAGGCGGGACTAGGCTGCGTGCCGGTCGGTTGATTGGGTTACTCTTGGCGGTATTGTAGTTGATGCATACATCCCTTTTTACTGTTCATTCACAACATTAGAGATATAGTTTTACTTTTCAGCAGTTTACTTTCCCTATTCTTATTGCTCTCTCCTATTTTGCATTTGATAGACTTTTTGTAGAGTCCTCTGTGACTGTAGCAGCGATAACGGACCAAGGTAAAGGGATCGCGAGTTAGATAGATCTCCTTTCAGTTTCTTTTGTCGTGGGCTGTAGTGGTGGACCCTATATTGTTTTAGCATTTCAGACTATTATACTTTTGGGATTGATTTTTCGCCAGCTGGTTGTCTCTTTATTATTACTTCTGAGAGATATATTTCATATATTAGAGTTTTATTGTATAGTTTTAGTCAGATATTTATCTTTAGTTTCAGCTTTGTTTTACTTGTTTTATGGTTTTTTATAGGGTTAATTGCATACGGATCCATGAAAACATATCGAATAGTAAATATATTCCTACAAAATTCAACTTTTTATATTTATTCTTTCAAAAATCCTAAGTTATTTATATATATCCTTCTGGTTTATTATCGTTTATATTTTAACATAATATAGGTGAAATGTCTATTTTGCCCTTATAAATATATAACCCTCTAAAGCCATAGTTATAATATAAAAATGGTAAAAAAGTAAATTTACTTTTTTACCTAATCAAGATTAAGTATTTAACCTATCATTAACTAGATCACGATAGAGATATATATGAATAATATTAGATTTTTTAAAAAATAAATATAAAAAGTTAATTTTTATATGAATATATTTATTATTCGATATGTATTTAAATATATATATATAATTAATTCTTTTTTATACTTGAGCAGATTATCGACGTTTCGTATATCGCGGATCTATCGGTGATTCCGAATTATGATTTACTCGAGAGAGTTGAACCTGCAAAACAAAAAAATATATATATATACTTTTGCAAAATTCCAAAATTAATAATTTTTTTATACAAAATTGTCAATTATAAATGGCTAAATTACAGAAAACCTCCTGTCATATCCCGCTTTTCCACTTTACCCCCTGTCATTTAAAAGTCGACAACCTGCCATCTCGTAATTACAGAATTGTGCAATAACCTCCCCGCCGTCAGTTGACCGTCAGTTTTTTTGAAAATATATTTTCATATACCCAAAATACCCTCGGAAAATATTCCCTAAAAAAAAAAAAAAAAAAAAGACTTCGAAAAAAAAAAAAAAAAGACTTCGAAAAAAAAAGGGTATTTTCGTCAATTTACCATTTCTGTCAACGTCGTTGCCCCCTAAAGACATTTTTGAAATTACGAGGGGACAGATTGTTGACTTTTAAATGACAGAAGGAAAAGTAGAAAAACGGGATATTAGAGGGGATTTTATGTAATTTAGCCATTATAAATTATATAAATTATAAATTAGCTTTGTATGGAAAAGGCCCTGGTTTCCCTTTCTCCCACCTGGCACGGTGAAAACCGAAAAAGAAAATATATAAAATCAAACCAAAAATAGATGGAAAGAGACAAAAACAAATACAAATAATTTTTTTTTAAAAAAAAAAACGAAAAAAAGCCCGAAACATCAAGGGGTGGTGCGATGTCGGCTGTTTCGCGAGCAAGGGTTTCGTCTCCTCCTCTCGACCTCCTCCTCCTCCTCCTCCTCTGATTCCAATCCCTTCCTCCCGCGATCCCCCGATTCCCTTCATCCCCCACCGGTAAGTCTCCGAATCCTCGCGATTGGATCCTTTCTCCGCTAGATTCCGCAAAATTTTGAGGTTTTCCCCGTCGATTTTGGCCTCGGATTCGTCGAGTTCGGTCCGGGGGTCGGGAAATCCTAGATCTCGCGCGTTCTCCGTGTTGTGATCCATTTTTGGGTTTGGAAAAGGGTAGATTTTGCGATTGGAGTGGGGATCTGTGGTGGTTTCGATCGGATCTGGGGGAATCACTCGGGATCCGCTCGATTTGGTGGTGGATTTGATGGATTGATCCGTTGTGGTTTGAATTGGGGCTAGGGATTGGTTTGTGCGTTTAGGAAGGGGGCGGAGAGGAGATTAGGTTAGGGCCTGTCGGCGGAGTCGGTTTCGGTGTCGGATTTGATGGTGTCGCCTTCGCCTCCTTCGCCGCCGCCGCCGCCGCTGCCGGTGGAGGATCAGACGGATGAGGATTTCTTTGACAAGCTTGTGAACGATGACGAAGAGTTCGGCGTCGAGGGATCTCATGCCGTATCGAAGGATATGGCTAGGGATTTCTCCAATCTCAGCCTCGGCGGCATTGGAGCCTCTTTGGATGATTTGGGTGATTTGGGTTTCCCCTCAGAAATCGAAGCCACAAAGGAAAGCAATGGCCTCGCTCCTGCCTCGGATCCGCCTAAAGATGATGGCGTTCTGAAACACGAGGAGAGTGGCCCCTTTGGTTCGCAGGAGAGCATCGGAGAGGTTGAATCGCCCGGCTCGGTGGTTGTGAAGGGTGATGGATCCAAGGGAACCGGCGTGAAGGAGGTCCAGTGGAGTGCGTTCGCATCCGATACACAGCCCTTCAGCCAAGGAGGGTTCGGATCCTATTCAGATTTCCTGAAAGAAGATGGTTCTTCGGAGAATTTGAAAAGTCATACCGACCTCAATGGCGGTTTCATGGAAAACCCGGTTGAGAATCAAAATCTTTATGGTAGTTACTATGATCAGCAAGAAACACAATATCACGGATCGACTAATGAGCTGGTTCCTGATGCAAATGATGCACAGTATTGGGAGAATCTTTACCCTGGATGGAAGTATGATGCGAACACTGGGCAATGGTATCAAGTGGATAGCATTGATACTACTGCTGCTGCTGCTTCTTCTACGAATGCCCAGTGGGACAACTATAATGCTACAAGTGTAGATTCCCAGGTATATGGTCAAATCTCTACTGCTACTACTGCTGCTCCTGCTAATGAGTCTTTTGAAATGAAATCAGATGTTTCTTATCTTCAACAAACGACTCAATCCATTTTAGAGACCATTGCAGAAGAGAGTACCATGAACAGTGTTACTAATTTGAATCAGGAGTATCAGGCCATCACGGAATACCCACCGAATATGGTGTTTGATCCTCAGTACCCAGGATGGTATTATGATACAAGCACACAACAGTGGTACACTCTGGAATCATACATGCAGACCACACAGATGACATCTAGTACAGTTCAGGACCAGGTGAATCAAGACTATAGTGCTTCAGCTGGCTTCGGAGGACAGCATCAGAATCAAAATTCTGCTGAAGTAGGTCAATTTGAGCAAAGCACTATTCAGGGCATAGGTAACCAAGAGTTTGGAGGAGATTGGAATGCTTATGCAGGTAACTATAGTCAGCAGACAATGTGGCAGCCTGAAGCAGCTGGCAATAATAGTACTGAAAGTTTGTCAGGAAATCAGCTATCTAGGAGCTTCTATGGTTCTACGGGAAATTCAGGTGGTCAGACAAACCAACAAATGAGTTCCAAAACTTTCGAACCTGTTACGACTAATAATTATGGAAGCACTAATGGTGTGGCTAGGTCTCAGAGCATGTACCAGTTCAATCAGCCGAAGCCGGAGCAGAATCAGCAAGTTCATTTATCAAATAGTTACTATGGCAATCAGAATTCGATGAACTTCTCTCAGCAATCATTTCAAAATGCAAATCCACCCTATTCTAAGTTCTCTTATATACCTCATGAAGGGAGGTCGTCTGCTGGACGGCCAGCGCATGCTTTAGTTGCTTTTGGATTTGGTGGTAAACTCATAGTGATGAAAGATGCGAGCTCTTTTACCACAAAGCTGGACTACGGAAATCAGGTTTGGTGCTAGCACTTTTCTTGTCTAATAAACTAAAATGCAACTATTATGGTGTAGAAGCTTTAGTTGTACTTTTTCTCTTCAGATTTGTTAGGTTAGGTTTCCTATAGCTTAATTTTCTTATGTTTTTTGTTATTTTTAAGGGTACTTCTGGTGGTATGATCTCAATACATAGCTTATCAGAGATTGTTATGGATAAAACTGATGCTTCCAGCTTTATAAGTGGTGGTGCCTTCGGTTATTTCCAAGCTTTATGCCAGCAATCCTTTCCCGGTCCACTTGTTGGTGGGAATGCTGCGACAAAGGATGTCAACAAATGGCTTGATGAGAGGATCATGAGCTGCGAATCTGCCAGCACAGATTTCCAAAAAGGAGAATTTTTAAGGCTGCTTCTTTCTTTGCTTAAAATATCTTGTCAGCATTATGGAAAACTTCGATCTCCTTTTGGGTCTGGTCCGTCAGTAGAGGTACCTTTGCACTTAATTTTTTAAAATTTTGAATGCATTACTATTACTTTCTTTTTAATTCTTATCTTAAAGCATGTGCTATTTTTTTTTGATGGGAAACAATGTTTAAAGAGTGGAAATGGATTGCAAGTTGCCAACATACCGTGTGTTGCTCATGAGTTCATTTGGTGCATATGATGTCCCCATAGAATATAATTCTAATATTTAAGTACAACAAAAAGGTAACAGTATGTGATAGACTGAAAGAGAATACATAAAAGAGTTAGAAAAAGATGGGAAGAAAATAAATTTATTATTGACCCATTGAAATAATACATTATTTAGCACTATAACACAATAAAAGATTGTATCAAACCTTCAGATAAATTGACATAGGGAAGTATTCTAAATGCGGAATAGTCAATAATCAATATAAGAACTACTGATGTTTCCGATTTTCAATACCTTTATACATGATATCCTTAAATTACTCATATTTATCTATATAGTGCAAGACAATAGGAAGCTGACTCGTTGATAAATAACTATGCTCTTGGGGATGTGTCTGTATGGGAATGTTAATGGATATCTGTATATGTGTTCCAAGGATTTAAGCGTCCATCAGTACGGGCCGTATCTACCGTGCCGTATCGTGCAAAAAAGATATCGGCACAGTACAACCTCTGTGCCGATGGCTCAACTCAAAACTCTCTTTTCTTTTAATTAATAAGTAATTTTCTCAACAAAGTTCAAAATATTTGATAAAGATACTTAATAAACAATTATAATATTTTGTTGATAAAGAAAGTAAATATTTCATATTACTATGTGTCAGCACACATGTATTTTTTTTTACCGACACGCATCAGCATGACCAAACACACACCGTGTCATACTGTGCTAACAAGGTTTTGGCACGATCCCGTGCCACGGCACTTAAATCCTTGATGCGTTCAACTGTATGAAAGTGAATAAACTACTTTTTAGAACAATGATGCTAAAGAAATATGAGGATCCCTCCTGCTGTAGGTTGTTTTGGCACAATCCTGTGCCACGGCACTTAAATCCTTGGTAATATCCCATTGCTTTGTTATTCTTGATTGTAATCCTTTATGGAGTTTTATCCGTGATTGAATTGTGATTGCTTCCCATCTTGGGGCACCACACATCCTCTTCAACATTCTGAAGTCATTTACTTAATGTAGCTGAGAATGAAACCTATGGTGGCTAATTTAGATTTTTTAGGTTTGTGACTTTTCAAACTATCGTGGATTGTAAAATGTCACCTGGAATAAGAAGCAGCATTCAATATGGTCACTTTTTGACATGAACACTCTAGTCTTGGAATGAGTGAGAACACATCTCAAATATAATTCTCTATGCAAAACATCTCAAAATAATTTCTGATTGCATCTTCCATGATTCTTTTGTTATTCTGTTCATTCTACTTCCTGTTTCTTCTCGTTCCATCCCTACTTCCCTTTCTCTCTCTCTCTCTCTCTCTCAACCCTTGTTGAGGACCCTCTCTTAATTTACCCATTTTCTAATATATTATCCTACTCTATTCTCTAAATAAAAGCAAATCTGTCTTCGAGTATATGAATTCACAATATATTTGAATTCGTCAAACTTTCAAGACATATGCTTTTGGTGCCTTGAGCATACCTTCATTCAGGGAGAGATGGTGGATTTCTTTGCTTTCTGTAGTATTTGTTTTTTATGTCCAAAGGATTCCTTGTACTCACAAAGGTGGTTAGAAAGAATCTTGACTGCCCTTTCTATTTCTGGCTATAAACTTGTTAATCATCTTACATTGCTTTTAAACAATGACTTGACCCAAAAGCTATTGGACTATATTTCCGAATAAAAGTTTCATAACACGGAGTAGTTTGATTTCAAATAGAAGCAGTGAGATACAACTTTATGACACACTATTTAACCGATTACTGGATAAGATCCATTTGGTTGTTTATAGTTTCTTGTTTTATCCATTAAATATATATATTTAGGTTTTTTCCTGCTAATATGTTCATAGTCCTTTTGTAGTTTCCCACTTGTTTCATGTTCAAACATTTGTGTCCTTATTAATAACATTTTTGATGTTTTCAACTAAATTCTGTTCTCATTAACAGGAAAATGATGGTGCAGAAATGGCGCTAACTAAGCTCTTTGCGTCTGCTAAGAAAGCCGGTGCTCAGCTCATTGATCATGGCTCTTTCACACATTGTATGCAAAGCCTTCCCTCTGAAAGCCAGATCCGGGTAATACTTTTTTCTGTCCATGGTTATTTTAAAACTGTTTTAGAAATCTTCGAGTACTTTATGCATATAGACCACTTTTTTAGGCTACTGCTGTTGAGGTACAAAACCTTCTAGTTTCTGGTAGAAGAAAAGAGGCTCTCCAGTATGCACAGGATGGTCAGTTGTGGGGACCTGCCCTTGTTCTTGCCGCCCAGCTTGGCGAGAAGGTTTGTGCAACTACTATGGTTTTCTGCAATTAGCACTTTCTTTATCGGTGGCTTTGTTGATCTGATTTTTTTTTCCTTTCTTTTTGTTAGTACTTTGGTAAATGCACTTTTTCCTTCGTGGCTAAAATTACCTTTTGCTGTTATCTAATGTACTCTCGTGTTACCCATGAACTTTGATGCAGTTCTATGTTGATACTGTGAAGAAAATGGCTCATTGCCAGTTTGTGTCAGGATCACCTTTAAGAACCTTATGCCTTCTTATCGCTGGGCAACCTGCAGATGTATTTTCTGCAGATAGCCCAACCATTAGCTCTTATGGTGCGTTAAATGCTCCACAACAGCCTATGCAGGTAATTTCTCTGCTGTTATTTTCTTCTTTGACAGTTGATTCGATGATTTGCTTGAACTCAGCTTGGGATCCCCCCACCCCCCCACTTCAGTGGATTGTTTTAGAAATACTTCAATGCCTCTTCTGTGCCACTTTATCTTGCCTGTTTTTAGTAATACTACATACCAATTGCTGATTAGTTTTTAGGTATTATGTTTTCTTTGAACTAGCGAGCTTATTTGCTGTTTTCATGTGATTATAGAATCAAACCAGTGGCATGTTAAATGACTGGGCAGAGAATTTGGCCATAATTACTGCGAATAGAACCAAGGATGATGAACTTGTGATGATTCATCTAGGAGATTGCCTTTGGAAAGAGAGAGGGGAGGTACGTATATTGATTGCCTTTTGCCTAATTACACCTTCTTTTGGGATATTCGCTTGTATAAACTCGCAGAATTATCTGTATCCCTATATGCTAGTTTTCAATTATAATGTGTTTAAGGAGGGATATATAAGAAATGAAACTTTGATGATGTTCCAACTTAAGATATAGGTAATTTATACATACATACGACTGCACTTTAAGGAGCGTATACAGAAATTCAGTTTTCTACAAAGTATATATGTAAATTGTAAATAGATGATTTTTCGGGGATACATACTTGAAGAAAGCAGGAGCGCAAGCCAATCGACGGGGAGAAGGTTTTCTGACTAAAGTTTTGTGATATATTACAGCTACATGTTGTTTGATGCAGGTAACTGCAGCGCACACCTGCTATTTAGTTGCGGAAGCAAATTTTGAATCCTACTCTGAGAGTGCAAGGCTCTGCCTCATCGGTGCAGATCACTGGAAATGTCCTCGAACATTTGCAAGCCCAGAAGCTATTCAGGTGCTTTATCTTTCACTTGTTTGACATACTTTGGCTAATTTGAAAATAATTTCCTTCTTTATTTCTTAATATGCTAAGAAGTATTCTTCATGGGAAGACTAAGTTTTCTATTTAGATCTTCCTTCCAGATCGCTTTTAATAGTATTCTAGCTCTATTTACCTCATTTCTGACGTGATGATTTCTATGTTTGTCTCTTTGGATTTTTGTCAAAATTGGAGCGGGAAATAAAGAAATTAGATTTATCATAACTGCAGTGAACCTTTTTTTTCTTGTCCCCCCCCCCCCCCTCTTTTGCCTAAAATTTCATTCATTGTCATATTGATTGATTGTCTGATGGCAAGATACGACTTTGTCATATGTAATTGGCTGAATTGAAAGGAGACTCCTGCGAGGCCTTGTTTGGTATTGCGGAGCCAAAAGCACCGGCTTTTATGCTTTGAAAGGCCCAAAAAATCCAATAGTGCAATTTGCCCTCCTTCAATGCTATAAAATTGTGGTGGGAACCGCCATTGGATAAGGAAGCGGTTACGTGCTTCTCCGGTGGCAGTTCCCACTGCAATTTCATTGCATTGGAGGAGGGAAGATTGGAAACACTTTTGGATATTTGGGGCCATCGAAATCATAAAAGCAGGTGCTTTTGGCAGACAATCCCATACTAGGCCTGACTGCCATTTAAAGTAGACCCCTCATTTTTCTTTTTTGGAGTGACACCCCGCAACCTTTGATTGTATGACTTTTGATTGTATTCCATCAGCTGAATTGTGGACTCCGTTAGAGTCAACGTCTACACCACCTCTTCAGTTGACGGAATTGTGAATCTCCTTTGATAGTTGACAACCAGCAATTGATCGAATCCCAAATTCAGCTGATTAACTAAAAGTCAAAATGAAGAAATTTGCAGGGTGTCAATTGAAAATTTGAAAGAAATAAAGTTTGGTGTTCTGTAGTTTAGGGGGTTCCTATACAATTTTTCCTATATAAGATGTACGCGCACTTCTGTTTTGTTTGCCAAGGTTTCTTTTTTTTTTATATTTTGTTTTGTTCTCGATGAATTTCTTACAGAGAACAGAGTTATATGAATACTCCAAAGTGCTC
The DNA here is from genome assembly GCA_029204045.2 of Tillandsia leiboldiana. Lineage (NCBI taxonomy): Eukaryota > Viridiplantae > Streptophyta > Magnoliopsida > Poales > Bromeliaceae > Tillandsia > Tillandsia leiboldiana. Next base: position 9,533,374 of record CM055080.1, on the reverse strand, counting down.
GGCAATTCTCAGTATATCCTCCTACCATTCCAGCCATACAAGCTAATCTATGCCCACATGCTTGCCGAAGTGGGGAAGATTACTGCTTCATTACGGTAGGGTTTCTAATTATTTTCCCATTTCTTTGATAATACATTCTAACTTATATTTAACCTCTTATGATCTAGGTATTGCCAAGCATCTTTAAAGATACTAAAATCATCTGGCCGCGCTCCTGAAGTAGAAACATGGAAATCATTATTTTCATCCCTGGAGGACCGAATACGTACCCACCAGCAGGTATAGCATCCATACAATTTAATTTAGGGTCAATTACAAGTTGGTCCATGAAGTTTGATCCCGATTTTCAATTTCAATTAAGTTCTTAGTTTTCCAATTTTAACAGTTTAGTCTCGGAGCTTGTTCGCCATAATACTTTAGTCCTTTCATTACTCTACTGTCTAAAAATGCACTGGCCTGCTACGGCCGAATCAACCTAAACCAGTATGTGAGTTCACCACAGCCCCAACCTCAAACTGATATTTCATTCAGCAAATGCTAATAATGATGGTGATTTGGCATCTTTTTTCATGTGATAGCTTAACCTACGACCATCTCTTGGGACACTCTAGAGAGTAAATTATTAATTGAAATTGAGGATGTATTGAAATCAGATCAAATTTTGAGGACTACATATGTAATTAACCCTTAATTGTTGTGTATATAAATATCCATTTTAAAAGCATACTAATATTTCTTTTCCTGTTCTTCAAGGGTGGATACAACACAAACCTTGCCCCATCTAAATTCGTTGGGAAAATCTTTACCTCAATCGACAAGTCGATCCATCGCATGATTGGGGCACCGCCTCCACCTCTTCCCCCAATGCCTCAAGGCAGTGTGAATTATAAAGAAAGCTATGCGGCGGCCCCACAAAAGGTTGTAAATAGCCAATCAGCGATGGCGATGTCATCTCTGATGCCGTCAGCATCGGTCGAGTCAATAAGTGAGTGGACTGGGGATAATAGTGCCGTTAGGAAGAGTATGCACAATAGAAGTATTTCAGAGCCAGATTTTGGTAGAAGCCCGAAACAGGTCTCTCTCTCTCTCTCTCTCTCTCTCTCTAGTACAAAAAGATGCGACTCAAATTTGCTTAAAGGTAAGACTGTTCTCAGACCCCTTAACTATAGGCTTCTTTGAAATAGAATCCTCAGCTTTACTTTTTCTAATTGATACTCAAATTTTTTTTTTTTTTTCTTAGCTGATTTGGCAACTGTTCAATTGAATTGACAATGCAGTCTGTGAAATCAAATTAATCAAAACTCGAGTGTCCATAAGAAAAGGTGAGGGATTTTTTCAAAATGGCCTATAGTTGAGGGGATCTTTGCACAATTACATTAGAATCGAGCTGCACTGTTTGTTTTTCTTCTATTTCAATATTATTTGTCAAGAAAATGAAGAAGACTAAAAATCCTCCTCTTTGCTGACTTTATGTTGTATTTATAAATAGAATGCAGGATCGGATGGTACACAAAGCAAAACATCCGAACCGGGTAGTTCACGTTTCGGGAGGTTTGGCTCAACAATTCTTCAAAAGACCATGGGTTGGGTCTCAAGATCCCACCGACAGGTACTTTCTTCTTCAGCATTCATCCTCTCTCTCTCTCTCTCTCTCTCTCTCTCTCTCTCTCTCTCTCTCTCTCTCTCTCTCTCTCTCTCTCTCTCTCTCTCTCATTTTGGTTTATATATAATTATGAATTTTGGCTTCTTTTCTTTATGTTTCTATAGGCGAAACTTGGTGAAAGTAACAAGTTCTACTACGATGAAAAGCTGAAGAGGTGGGTGGAGGAAGGTGCTGAAACTCCAGCCGAGGAAGCTGCTCTACCACCTCCTCCAACAACAGCCTCCTTCCAGAATGGTATGCCGGATTATAACACAAATTTTCGTGGTTACAATTCAGTTAAAAGCAAACACCACACTGCTAATGGAATCCCCGAAGCAAAACCCCCAAATCTGTCTGAACTTAGTCCGGGAATCCCGCCAATTCCGCCTAGCCAGAACCAGTTCTCAGCTCTCGGCAGAGCGGGTGTTCGGTCGAGGTAATCTTTTGTCATACCATGAACTATGGGTTAATTGTTTCTGGATGCTCCTCTCTTCAACTATCCTCTTATTAAGATGCTGCAACATAAAACCTGCTAATTTCTCATTTTGCAATTCCGGTTCATTTTTTTTTTGTTTTTGAAATTTTGGATCGATTTTTTTTTTTAAGACAAACAAACACCTTTGGCTTCTTGATGATATGCATCAGAGTTATCTTTCTTTCTTGATGGAAAGCCAGTAGGCAACGCAGAAGAATTAAGTGATTTTTTTTACCCGCTATGGACCATAATTTAAAACTTTTTTTTTTCCTCAATAACATTACTTTTTTTGTTCGCCAATAACAAAGTCATCGGTTTTTTACTCTCAGATATGTGGATACATTTAACAAGGGTGGAGGTGGTGGAGCTGCGACAAAGCTCTTCCAATCACCTCCTGCTGCTCCATCTGTAAAGCCTGCAGTAAATGCTAAGTTCTTCGTTCCCTCCGCTCCTGTCACTGTTGATGAAAACAAAACCAATCAACCCTTAGAAACCAGCCAAGAACAGCCCACCACCTTGGAAGAGCCGTCCACGTCAGCAGTAACTGAAGCCTCATTCTCTTCACCGGCATCTGCTTCATCGTCATCATCATCATCATCGATGCAACGGTTCCCGAGCATGGATAACATGACTCCTTACGGAAACAGAAGGCAGGGACCTGTGTCGGAGCGCGGGAATGGCCCTTTATCAAGAACTCGAGCTGCTTCTTGGAGCGGAACTTATGCGGACTCATTCAACACCGTGAGCACGGAAACTACGCCCTCGATAGATGGACAAACTGTTCCCACCAAGTCCCTGCATTTTAGTGGAAGCTCTTTGGCAGACGATCTTCATGAGGTGGAGCTCTAGCATTTCGGCATTCGTCTTTACGGGGATGACTGCGCTTAATTATTGAAGCCTTTCTCTCATCCTCTGTCCCAAAATCTCCCAAGAAAGTCAAATGGGGGACGAGTCAGGTATCGATCCTACTACCGGATTTGTTGTGACAGATCTACTTGTTTGATTAGAAATCCGAAAGAAAAGAAAAAGAAGAAAAAAAAAAAAAAAAAAGAGGCACCACTCCGGGGTGCTTCATGTATTAAATTCCAGATTTTTGAGTTTACCTTGTGGTTTAATGTTTCGCAATGTCGAAAGTGGTGTCCTTTTTACATGAAAAAAGAAAAGCATGTGGACGCCGTTGTACAGATAATTTGTCAATTTATTTGAACATCAAAAGTCCCATTATATTGTTTTTTTAAGAGAACAGGCATCTGGGAAAGAAAAATTTTAGAGAGCAGCGCGACGTTGGCAGTTACAATCTTTCTTTGTAAACCGAACACAATAATCAGTTCTTTACATGTCTGAATTTTTTTCAAGCCTTGTCTCTCTAATTGGATCTTGCAGTTGCCTCATTTTCGCTACTGAGTTGTGTTTTTCTATGAAGCAAATTTGTACTAATGCAGTTCTTTTTCATTTTGGGCATTATTTGGCTTATCCTTGATTTTAATTACTGATTAGAGATATGTTCGTTTAAAACCAGATGTTGTTTTTTGTTCTTTGAGAACAGGTTGTCTTGTGGTTCGCTAAGCTTGCTTGTGTTGAGCTCCCTTGGCTTTTTGCGGTTTTTACGGAATCTGGAAATGGAAGCTACAGGTTTAGACTTTGCAGGTTTTTAGATGATCTGGAGAGACAAACCACAAGTTTAGAATTGTGTGGACTGTTTGAGTGTTTCTAGTTGATGAGCTTCTTTGTAAGTCTTCTTCTTGTTTGGAAAAAGTTAAAAAAGAAGGCATTTTGTTGGGGGTTCAGCTTCTGCTTTTGCTTCTGTAGGAGGCTGCCCGGGAAATTGTAACGCCCCATAAGGATTTGAAAAAGTCATATATATATATATATATATATAAAAGGATAATTGCGTACTCCTGAAATCTAAAGAAATATTTTATTTATTTCTTTTATTTTTTTTTTTTTCAATATACTCTTTATACGTTCCACCGTTATTAAAAATATTCTTACCGTTTTTTTTGTTAAGTTAATTAGGGTTAAACTAGAGTTAAATAATAATCGGAGTTGAAAACTATCAAATATATCTATTTTGTTCCTATCTACCAAAATATTTTTCTTCAGCTGTCCCCCCTCTTCCTCTTACAACTTGTCCCGATACGAGCCCTAAATCGCCTTGCTCGCAGAGTTCTACCCGCGCAAACTTCTCTTCTCCATTGCCTCAAGACTCAAGTGCCTTCACCCATCAAGAGTGCCTTCAAGAATCATCACCATTTTCATTGTTTAGGGTTTTGCTCTACACATCGCCTCGCAAAAAAAATTTAAGGATACATAAAAAAAGTTGATTATGATAGAAGGGTATATTTGAAAGGGCAAAATGATAATTTCACACAAATAACGGCAGCTTCAAACGGTACACTAACAGAATTTAGCTTCAGAGATATTTTGGAAAGAAGTTGGAACGTAAATTTGAAAACAAAAATTTTTTTAAGAATATATAAAAAATTGCCATATATATATATATATATATATATATATATATATATATATATATATATATTTGAACAATATTCACTTTCACTTTTCTTCTTGTGGTAGGTGGAAATTTCCAATTAGGGGAAATCATTATTGATGGATCAGAGTTAAAAATTTAAAATGTTAATTTTAAAAATTTAAATTTAACAGCGCCTGTTGCCGCCGGCCTCCACTCCTCGGCCTCGACCTCGACCTCCTCCAGGCCGTGCGCGCGCACCCCTGGCCACTGGAGCCGCCGGAGGTGTTCCGGCCACCCCGGCAGCGAAGGTGAGCACGGCCTTCCCGAGAGTGTGTTGGTCACCGTGCTCACCTTCGCTGCCCTCGATGTCGGTTGGATTCCGAAAGCGCAGGAATTCGGTAAAATGCTTTAAATCCCACTCGAAGTTCTAAGTTAAGTTCCTTTTAGAAATAATTAAAATAAAAATAAAAAATAATAAAAAAATAATAAATATAAAATTCGAACCCCAACTCGATTTATGATTCATTATTTCCATCTTATTGGCCTTTGTTCTTTATTTTTTTATCATATATATTATTATTTATGCAATAAAGTATGGTTAAGGGGCGGATTTTTTTCAAATTACCCCCCTTAAAAACTGAAATTTGCAAAATAACCCTCCACAAAATAAATTTGTAAAACTAACCTTCCTTTTGCCACCTCGGCGCCACGGCGGTCAGACAACGTGACGGCGCTGAAGCGCTCAGCGCCTTCATAAAAAACCTGTGAAGACGCTGAACGCTTCAGTGCCTTCATGCAATGTGTTGAAGGCGCTGAAGCGTTCAGCGTCTTCACAAGAAAACATGTGAAGGCGCTGATCGCTTCAGCGCCTTTATGATATATGCTGAAGGCGCTGTTTCATTCAGCGCCTTCAGCATACACATAAGGCGCCGAGGACTTAGACATTTTTCGCCGCGAAAAATGGCTAAGTCCTCACTGTTGTAAGAAAAAAATGGCTTCTCTGTAAAGGCGCTGACTCGCTCAGCACCTTTAGTATAAAACACTAAAGGCGCTGAGTCACTCAGCGCCTTCAGTGCAGAACACTAAAGGCGCTGAATGGCTCAGCGTCTTTACCTGGACCTGCACACATTACTTAAGATCACTTTAAAAAAATACCAAATTTGTACAACAAGTTGCAAGCAATGACAAATAACATTGAAAAAGCAAAAACTACATTCACAAACACCAAATAATCAACCAACAATCATTTCATTCATAAATGAGAGTTGAGTAACATCAAAAAATGAAATTTACAAAAATGTGTATACGACAACTTCGAACTCAAAAGCTCAATTTTGAGCACGTCCTCGATCTCGACGTCTTCGCCCACGCCCACGCCCACGTCCACGCCCACGCCCTCGCCCTCGCCCTCGCCCACGGGGAACAGCAAGGTCGATGATAGGTATATCATCGAGATGCTCGACTGCTGCCGACTGATCGAGCTCCTCGATGATACCACCCTCATCCTGCTCCGCAATATGCTCGATCTCCTGTGGCGATGATGACGATCGACTACGGCGTGAATATGTCGATGCAAAAGATGTCCGTGAGACTGGCGGCGGGAGCAATGCTGACGTCGAAGAAAATATCATCGATGCCTGAATGGTAGGAGATGGAGATCGTGGCACCTGAAAGAGTGTAAATAGTTTGTTAATATGAATTTGAAAACTTAATTTGAATTCTATGCTAAATAGTACCTGATGACTCGAGGTCGCTCCTTCATATGAAGGCCGGGCTGACTCTCTGACAGTAGGTTCAGATGGTACATGCTGTAGTACCATCTGAATATTGTCGTTCATTTCTCTCAAAGTCTGAACAATAGTATGAGTTGGCGGTGGGTCCTGCACTATCTGGCCGACAATGGTATGAACATGTCGTAGTGTGTCGGCCTGCATTTTAAATTAGAAATTAAAATTAAATTTATATGAGGAAAGTTGAATATATTAAATTTATATATATAAATTATAATACCAGTGTTCTCTCGACATGCCCACGAGGATGGAAAGTCAGCGGAGGACGCTGTACTGGATGAGATATCCATCGTCGCGTAATGCTCCAGTACCACTGCATGTATATGGATGCCGCTTGCAGTGGGTCCTCACCAGCAGCCGGGGCTTGATCAAAAATGTGATCAAGCCTCGCGGACCACCTCTCAATGTGGATAGCATGAAATGCGATCCAATCCTCATCCGGACGCCCACGTGATATGATGCGTTGGAAGGACTTCACATTGAGAGGTATATGCTGGAGAAGACCGAACTGCCGCATGACTCGGTCCGGCACGTGCATCTCGACGATATGAAAGCATATCAGGACTGTCCTTGCACGCCAGACCGTTGAGCCATGCACACAGAAATCCGGTAATGTCTCTATAATCTGATCTGTGTAGGGCATCCATATAATCTGTTAATGGACAAAATGATTAGTTAATATAGAAGTGTTGAATAAAACATCTACATACTTAAAGTATTCAATAAAACATCTACATACCTGCGCCTCTCGCTGCTGATCTAGTTCGTCTCTGTAGAACTCAATGTCACATGTCCTGACATTGGTTCCAAAACGTAACCCTCCAGTGTTGCCCCATCTAGATTATATAAAACATATATTAGTTGCAATTACAATTGAAATACAAAAATCTACTATATCAAATAAATATCTTACCGGCAACCCAGAGGTCGATCGACTATGTCGGGCTGATCTAGGATGCCTGTAGGTCGGCCGATATGAAGATGGTCCCAAGCCCAGATCTGTAAATTCACGCCAACATGTTAATATAATAAAAAATATATATATTACCAATATATAAAGATAATACTGAAATCAAGAAATCATATTTTATACCTGCAATAGGGTACCAAAACAGCAGCATTCGGCCTTCCCGTTCACCGCGGCATCTGCTAGTGCCCGATATAGATATGCCAGAGTCGTAGCACCCCACGCATAAGCGCCGCAGATATCAAAGTCAGCTAAAAGTGGTAGCCACTTTAGATGAATTTTGTATCCGCTAGGGTTTGGAAACAGACTACCGCCGATCTGATATAGAATATAAGCACGGGCGGTAGCTGCGATTGTTCCGGCGGGGCATCTAGAGGTATATCATGATAATTCTGATATAACCAATCTAGTGAAACCGTATATCTCTGGATGTTATCAGGTACCGCCCCCAATAACTCCATACACAAAGAAGGCCAATCGTGAAGGGTGGAACCAGAGACCGGCGCACCATGCACACGGAGACCAAAAATAACCGCCACATCCTGGAGTGTGACGGTCATCTCACCGTGGCGGAAGTGGAAGGTCTGGGTCTCCGGTCTCCACCTCTCTGCAAGAGCGCCCAGTAGAGCCTGATCCAGCACCAATCGTCGCAGTCGGGATAACCCGTAGAATCCCGACTGGCAAAGTAGATCGATTACCGCTGGATGATCAAGCTCCCACTGGTTCATCTTGCGGCCGTGCTCTGCGAACAGGACATGACGATAACCCTGTGATGCAAAAAAAAATGTAGTTAGCTCTTATATGAATTCAGCTTATTTATAAAATTTGAAAAAATATAAATTTATAGCTCTTACCTCAGTCCTGATAAAGGCGGACCTATGGCGATGCTGGTCTACCAAGACAGACGCATCAACTGGCCCCGCGTCCTCGTGATCTGCCATCTGCAATAAATAATCTACATATTAGTAACATGATAGCTAAAAATAATTAAATATTAAGACAAGATAAATATAATTGTGTAAATCATACGCCGGCGTCCTTGTTGCACTATTGCTGTATTTTGTGGACAAGTGCTCCTATAATGGCCTGCCTGCTTACAAATGGAGCATTTTCCTCGTCGGCCACCCCCCTCGTCCATTACATTACGAATACGTGTAGATCGTGGACGACCTTTCTTCCTTCGTAAAAGGGGCGGTACAATCGGGGGACCTTGGGGTCGTGGCCAGTGCCGTCTATCAGGAACATGATGAAATTGTGGTGCGTACGCCGCACGATAGCAGTCTGTACTATACCAGTGTGAAGTAAAATTCTGGTAGGCTAATCTCATATGTGATCTACTACAAACTGCTAAGACATGCGAGCAAGGTATTCCTGTTAGATATAATTCACAACATGAACATTCGACATTTGTTCCATTGATGATCACTTTGTAGTCGAAATCTCCAGTTTGAACTTCAAATTCTGTGAGTCCAACACCTTGCGGTTCAAAATTATCCGACGGATGTAGCTCTTTCTCAATAAATACCGTCACAACACCATGATGTTCACATAATCCAATCATTCCCTCCAATGATTCATCATCTACTACTTCGTAAACTAAATATCCACTACCGATCGTGGGGCAACTAATAGTAAATTTTAAACGAAATTGTTCTCTTGTACAATTTACTAAATGATACATTCTCGTCTCGAAACTAGTATATGTAGAATCAGAACGTATCACGATTAACTTTTTTTGACCGCCGATATATCGTGGACCATTCTCATCGATAATTAACTGTCCATCCCAATGAACACTTATGGGCATGCGACGATTAGCCATTTCAACTACAAAACAAAATTTAACCACTTCAAAATACTACTTTTAACTTTACAGTCGGAGACCGACAGTGAAACCTCTCACTTTGAGCGATCTCACAGTGAGGGGATCGCTCACTGTGACGGTGAAGCTCTCACTGTGAGGGGAACTCTCACAGTGAGCGATCTCTCACAGTGAGAGATCACTCTGTCACAGTGAAGCTCTCTCACTGTGAGAGAGTGATCTTCACTCTCTCACAGTGAGTTCACAGTGAGAGAGCTTCACAGTGAAGCTCTCACAGTGAGAGAGCTTCACTGTGAGAGACTCTTACAGTGAAGTTCTCACAATGAGAGAGCTTCACTGTGATGTAAAGGATGTGCTTCTAACCCTAAATTACAGTATTGTTTAAATAAACTTTGTAGCAAAATTAGCTTCTTATTGTTTAAAATATTTTTTTTTGGGAGGTTAATCACTGTGAGAGACTCTCACAGTGAAGCTCTCTCACGGTGAGAGATCAAGCTTCACTGTGATCTCTCACAGTGAGAGATCAAGCTTCACTGTGAGAGCTCAAGTGAGAGCTTCACTGTGATCTCTCACAGCGAGAGATCAAGCTTCACTGTGAGATCAAGCTCTCTCACAGTGAGAGATCAAGCTTCACTGTGAGAGCTTCACTGTGATCTCTCACAGTGAGAGAGCTTCACTGTGAGAGAGTGAGAGCTCTCACAGTGAAGCGAGATCACTGTGAGAGAGTGATCTCTCACAGTGAGAGATCACTCTCTCACAGTGAGAGAGAGAAAGAGAGAGAGAGAGAGAAGAGAGAGGGAGCGACCTCACAGTGAGAGAGAGAGCGCGAGAGAGACGGCGACGGCGAAGGCGAAGGCGACGGCGAGAGGAGATCGGCAATGCGACGGCGAGAGTAGATCGGCAATGCGACGTCACTGTGCTCGGTGGGATTGAAGAAGGCGACGGCGATGAAGAGATGAAGAGAAGATCGGCGGGATCTCACTGTGCTCGGCGATGAAGAAGGCGACGGCGAGAGGAGATCGACGGCACTGCGACGAAGAAGGCGACGGGCTTGATGAAGAGAAGAGATGGGGAAGATGAAGAGATGAAGAGGAATGCTGCGCGCGGGGGTGGGTATGGTGGTGAAGAAGGGGCTGAATCGGTCAGCGCCTTTAACATTATAAGTTAAAGGCGCTGATCCATTCAGCGCCTTTAGTATAAAACAATAAAGGCGCTGAGTGGCTCAGCGCCTTTAGTGTAAATCACTAAAGGCGCTGAGCAACTCAGCGCCTTTAGTGTTTTATACTAAAGGCGCTGAGCAAGTCAGCGCCTTTACAGAGAAGCCATTTTCGCTTATACTGAGAACTTAGCCCTTTTTCGCAACGAAAAATGGCTAAGTCCTCAACGCCTTGTAGCGTATGCTGAAGGCGCTGATTCATTCAGCGCCTTCACAAGTTTTTTGTGAAGGCGCTGAACGCTTCAGCGCCTTCAACATGTACCATGAAGGCGCTGATTCATTCAGCGCCTTCACAGGTTTTTTGTGAAGGCGCTGAACGCTTCAACGCCTTCAGTATGTGGCGCTGAGGTGGCAAAAGAAGGGTTAGTTTTGCAAATTTAAGTTTCACAGGGTTATTTGGCAAATATTGGATTTTCAGAGGGTTAATTTGAAAAAAAAAATCCCTTGGGGGGGTTTTCTATAATTGTTGCCCGTGTGCCTCTCCGGCGCGTATATGAACTGTGTATGACCTCTAGACTAGTTATTTTTTAAATTTTGATGCGAGATTAACAGTCAACTCAGTCGAGACTCGTTACATATTTTCGACTTGATTGACTTTAATACTAAATATAATGATCCGGTCCGACACACTAGCAATAATAATACGTTGAACCTAAATTACTATCTAAAATGCTTAAATCTAGTTGTTATTATTATTATTAGTGTCCATTATCTTTTATATACCTAATCAAATCTCATTTCCATCATAAGATATGGAACTACTAGGACGCCATATTTTAAAATTTTAAAATTTATAATTTAAAAATTAAAAGTTAAAATTTAAAATTTAAATTTTGAAAATTTCAAATTTTAAATTTTATCTTAAATTTGAAATTTAAAATTTAAACTTTTGAAATTAGAAATTTAAAATTTAATATCTAAATTTTAAATTTTAAACTTAAAAGGTTTAAATTTAGAAATTAAAAATTCAAATATAAAATTTAAAATTTAAATTTAAATTTTTTTTTAAAAAAATAAATTCAAATTTAGATTTCAAAAATAAATTTTAACTGCTTCTAATTTTGTGTCTTGAAAATTAAAACTAGTCGTCAAACGCTCTATTGAACTGAAAATTACTTTCCAATCCGAAATTACTTTTTAAAAGTTAGGCCAAATAACTCCCTAGTTCTAGTGCGGTAACCTTTCAAATTTATTTTACAAAAACTAGAGCAAACACCCACTTAAACTTTCAAATTTATTTTTCTTCTTCCCACTCTTTTCTCTTGTTGCAGGTTCATTTTTTTTTTTTTTTTTGTTTCCTTTTTTCAATGGGAACAATATTTTTTTTCAGGAAATTCCCAATTAGGGTAAACCATTATTGATGGATCAAAATGTCATAGAAGGTAGTAGGTGGGGTAGCAATGTAGAAAACCTTACATTGATGGATCCTGCACGCAATTTGAGACACCATTTTTTTTTTTTTTTGCTCTTTCACCTTTTTTTTTTTTAATTAAAAATTTTTAAATTTTAAGATATTTAAATTTATAAAATTTAATTTTTTTTTATTTTATAAATTTTAAAATTTTTAACTTTACTTTTTAATAAATTTTAAAATTTTTTAAAATTTATTAATTTTAAAATTTTAAAATTTTAAAATTTATACAATTTTTTTTTAATTTATACAAATTTAAAATTAAAATTTTTAACATTTATAAATTTTTAACTTTAGAGAATTTTTAAATTTTATAACTTTTAAAATTTTTAACTTTAATTTATAATAAATTTATTAATTTAAAATTTTAAAATTTATACAAATTTTTAAATTTATACCAATTTTAAAATTTTTAATTTTAATTTTTAATAAATTTACACCAAATTTTTAAAATTTTAAAATGTATACTAATTTTTATATACAAAATTTTGAATTTTTAAAAATTTATAAAGTTTCAAAATTTTAAAAAATATAATATCATTTATAAGTATTTATAAATATTTAATAAATAAATTTTAATACAGCTTATTTTATTTTTAATTAATTTTAAACTTGCTATAAGACTGATTAATACAATAAAATAATTTGATTTAGATTTAAACCTCCAAAGGGCAAAATGGGAAAAAAAAAATTTAATCCTCTCTATTCTTCTTATTGCTCTTTAACTTACAAAACACAATTTTTCTTATCCCGATACAATTTTTATAATCAATCAAATACAAAATTATTTTTGTTTCTGCTTGTATCTAAACTTATATCTATTTCAAAAATAACCAGTTTTTATTCATACCCGAACCAAATGCAATTTTAGAGATTTGAATATCTCGACTCTCCTCTTTTTACTTTTATTTTTTTTTTTTGGCAAAATAGGTTTTGCCATACATTTCTCTTTAGCAATGTATGTAGTAGATTTCTATTAATTTATATAGAGCCCGACTATTATGCTATCGATAGCACCGAGTATTTAATACTATCAAATTTTTTACTCTTAGATCAATCTTTGATCATTTTTATCTTTTAAATTTTACTTTTTTTTTCAACCACCCCCCATTAAAACCAAAAAAAAACTCACTATCACTTCAACCACATATTTTTTAATCCAAAAATTTAAAATTTAATAGTACCAACAACATGATGCTATTAATAGCATTCCAGCATATTATTAGGTGGACGTTGGGAACTAAGAAAATTCTTTTAAAAGATTTAAAACAAGAGCAATGCTACATGTACACCCCGAAGGGGTGTATATCATACACCTCCACCATTTTAATGGTGGCGATATTTTTTACGGGTCACATCGATTGACCCATCATCACACCCCACCCATTGGATGGGTGGGGTGTGTGATATACACCCCGAAATGGGTGTACAAGTATCATTTCCCTTAAAACAAATATTTTGTAATGATGGTATGTGCATTTTATTATGGGAAATGATACTTGTACACCCATTTCGGGGTGTATATCACACACCCCACCCATCCAATGGGTGGGGTGTGATGATGGGTCAATCGATGTGACCCGTAAAAGATATCGCCACCATTAAAATGGTGGAGGTGTATGATATACACCCCTTCGGGGTGTACATGTAGCATTGCTCTTTTATTATTTTTGTTTTACTTCTCTCTCTAATTTTTTATGTGCTAAAAGTATTATATTTTATTTTTTAAAATTTTTTTTATTTTTCGTTGGTACATTCACTAGCCAAGAGAGATATAGAGGTAGGGATGTAATGTAGACATGCCGGGCGAAACGGCCGAAACGAAGGTTAATTTTGTTTCAAAATATATAAATTTTAGAAAATTTAAAATTAAAATATTATTTAGGCTAAATTACAAAAAAAAAAAAAATTATAAAAATTTATTTTTTCACTTTTTTTTTTTTTGTTGTCTGACTTTTAAAAATCTACACTTTGCCCTCCTCATCATTCCGTAAGTAATTCTGTAACCACATTTGATATGTTGCGGCATCATCGCTAAAGTCATTAAAGCTGAAGCTTACTCATCAACAGTATCAATCCTTCAACTACTTACGAAACGATGACCGCAGAAAAATAAGTGCATAATTCCGTGATTAGAAAAAAGAAAAAAATATAAATTTTTAAAAATCAGAAAGAAAAATATAAAAACAAAATTTTATAAGAAGGTTTTTAATAATTTAGCCTATTATTTATTTATAATATATTAGTGAAAAATTTCCACATTTTGAAAAATAGTTATAAAATTAATAAAATTTTCAAGTTTTTTTTTTTAAAATTTTAAATATTTTTTGGATCAAAATATCCTTCCCCAACCGTCAATTCTTTTAGGCCGAGCTCAGGACTGTTGGTTACTTATCTAAGGATGTTAATGAGTACATATACTCAAAATTTTATCCCGAAATAAATTTATCCAATATTAAACAGATAATAATTCAAATATGAATATAAAAAATAAAAACTCGACAGATTTAAATTTGAATATGAATTTTAATTATACCCGACCCGAATCCGAATTAATTTTATATTATATAATATATATGTATATAAATATTTAATATTATATTTAATTTTATATTTTAAAATTTTAAATTTAATATAATATATTTTAAAATATTTTAAAAGAAAAAGATTTTTTAAGAATTTAAATTTAATATAATATATTTTAAAATATTGTAAAAAAAATAATTATTTCGGATCAAATTCGAATTCAAATTTTAATTTTTTGGTAGGATTCAAATTTGGATATGAATTTTTAAAGTTCGAATTTGGTATTCGGGTTTAGATTCGAGTTCGGATTTTTAAAAATTCATCCCGAATCCGACCCGTTGACATTCTACTTCTATCTTTTGTTATAATGCGTTATGGATATGGAAGATATTCCATTTAGCCATTACGATATGATGAAAGATTTGAATCATCATAATATATTGAGATTACAAAATTATTATCAAGAAAATTCGCTATTAATTACGCAAAAGCAGAAAACTTGTTCCTCCTTCAGAAGAATGATGAATCTCATACCCTCTCAAACATTAATACGGTAAACACTAAACAACTTAATTAAGAGTTCGATACTTTGGATCACATTTTGAATTTTATTTACTTACAACATTTCATTTTTCAGGGACATTTTGGAGGGTCTTTTGTATTTACACAACGAAAGTCTATCATAACAACATGCATCTGAATAATACATTTGTCAGAGAGTATGATAACAAAATTTGTGTGAAGCTTTTCTACTTCAAAGGTAATATTATCATATGGCAAAATTACACAAAAAAAAATCTGTAAAATTTCTCTTTTTTACCTTTTAAAAAGGTACAGTTTACTCCATCATAATTACATAATTATGCACTTACCTCCCTACCGTCATCGTTCCGTAAGTGATTTAAAGATTGATGCTGTTAATGAACAAGTCTCAGCTCTAATGACTGCAGCAATGATGCTGCAGCATATCAAATATGATCACAGAATCACAGATTCACTTACGGAACGATAATGACAGAAGATAAACGCATAATTCCATAATTAGTTGGGGACAAAGTATAGATTTTTAAAAATATATAAGAGAAAGTTAAAAAGTGAAATTTTACAGAAAAAAATTATGTAATTTAACCTAAAATTCTTTTTCTACAATACTTTTTTGTTTTTTTCACTTGTATTTTTAAATTTGAGCATAAATTTTATGAAGCAGGGAGGCATACAACAAAATATGGGTCAAAAGAAGATACAACAAAGGAGAAAAAAAGAATTGGAAGAACCAAAAAAATCTCATAAAAGAATGTTACGAAGTTCACGAATATCAACCCAGCAGCATAGTTACAAGTTCTTAGATGGAAATTCGATCAAACGGTTAGGTTTTTTTTTAATCTATGTGGCTATTTTATATTCAAGTAATTAATTGGTTTGTCTTAAAAATAGGACTACGATTTTTCTACATCCAATATTTTGGGATGATGCATATAAAAGACATCATCTTTTTTGGCTGACGAGTGTATCAGACTCGTGTGGCATTAGGAGCAAAGTTAATTGTTCGACAATTTTGTTCGACATTGTCGAACGAGAGAACGAAAGAGGAGAGATTAACTATAGCATGGCATCACCACACCATATGATCTCATCAGGCTGATCAATAACTTTCTCAAGAACTATAGTGACTAGACGATTTCAAGGTACATGAGCAGGACATCTGACTGTGTTTTTTTAAACTATTTCTGACTTATTATAATAACTTTTTGTTTTTCAACTTGCAGCATGAATATGGAGCACATAGAAATGTGTTTTTACATCATGTGGGGTTTTGAACTACATGGTTGAAAAATCAAAATTTTAAAAGATTGAATAGTCAAACTCAATATGAGTTATAATTTAGTAGAGTTATGTATATTTTTACCGTACAAAACTCATCTAAATTATGGACTATTTTGAGGCGACTAACCAAGAGGGTCGATTCTAACAAGGCCAAATAAGAGGATACTATCAAGTTTAAATTAAAAAAGAAAGGCCCTACAAAGAATTTTCACCTTTAAAACAGCAATTGCATATATTGATAATTTTGGCATGAAAATGAAAAAAAATGCTGAGTAAAAATTGATGTAATTTCCTTAGTCACTAACCTTCCGTTGAGCTCCGTTGGTTTTTGCCGTTTTTGAGTAATCTGGAAACAGAAGCTTCGGGTTTAGACATTGCGGCTTCTCAGGAATCTGGAGAGACGAGCTGCGAGTGTCTTGTTGTTGTTTGGAAAAGAAAACAGAAGGCATTATGTTGGGGGTTCGGCTTCCGCTTTTGTAGCTTTTCATGCAACTTTGTGGAACCATACTCGGACCATATATTGCAGCAGTTCCACACCTGCTTTAGAAACAAGGAAAGAAACCGGATAAGAAAAACAAGTACTCAATGTACTTAGTGCTATTGATAGTATTGTAGCCGGACTGCCAATATAGATTCATCTTTCTTAACATTAATTGGAAAGTGTGTAATAGATACTATATTACACACTTGGATATACATTTTATATACACTTGGATATATTACACACTCCGTAAGTCACTATGGATATACATTTTATATTCATTTTCCAAGCAACTATATCTGACTGACCAGCATCCAAGCAAAGTTGGGGATGTTTCGGTTCATTCTTAATATAGCTGCTTTTTCAAATCACAAGTGACACCGCACTACACAAATGGAGAGAAGCAGCTTTTTCCTTTTTGGCCCCAAATTCTCTCTCGAATCAGCTCGTCTCCACTTCTCATTGAAGCTTCCCAAAGGAACGAAGACGAATGGTTCAGGAATAACCAAATTCACCAAGGAATGAAGTTTGGGCAGTCTGGATTCACTTGTATGGTGAGCTTCATTCTCTATAATTCAACATCTTATCCATACTTTTGATTCGATGCCACCACAAGTATCCGATCCTATCCGCTTCTCTTACAAAAGATCATCAAAAGCTATATTTTCCATGACGAGACCTGCGTAACCGTAATAAGCCAATGCACAAAATAGTTTCCATAATAATGAGTGCTCCATGTCACATTTTAGACGCATGAAACATTTCACAGCAAAATAACCAACTTGAAACTTTACCTGATAGGATGAAAGTAATGAACACGGATATTACAAATGCGTATCCAAGATCTGAATGATGTGATTTACCAGCCGTCCTTTTAGGAGTGCCTTTTTTGCAACATAATCTATTTTCACTGCGTATGGATATGCCAAAAAGTTAAATGATGCTGTTTGTCATTCTCAATAACAGTTTAGTGAAAACATGAATATTTAAGAATATGATACTCGACAAGAAAACATGAAGATACAGGAAAAGAATAAGAGACAGTATTAGCCCGGATCCATTTGTCAAAGAGCAGAGGACGGGATTGTGGAAATAGTTCATCCTTGCAGGATCACGTCCCTTTGTCTTTCCACCTTAATTTAATAGTATTTATCAGAAGATTTTGAAGAAAAAGCAAGTAATGTCGTTTAAGATGCCTAGAGAATAAGTAGATCGAGAGAGAATAAACAACATTAAGGGGTGTATTTGATTTGATGTAAGTGAATGGGGCGAACTTGAGTTTTGGCACAATTCAAAAGTTCTGGTGTTTGGTTTGGTGAAAATGGGCCAAAATAGTGAAACTGACCTACTCTTATCATCTCCTCAATTGATCCGAAGTCACTTAACGCTGAATCAAAACCATCAAACAACTAATATAGTATTAGATCCATTAATGAAACCATTGGATCTTGACTTCCTCTAAGGCAACTTTCATTAAGGTATCCATTGATGTAACCAATGGATCTTGACTTCCTCTAAGGTGATTGTCAGACAAACAAGCAATTAAATGAAAGTGGCCGACAAAAGTGACTTTCTCTTAGGCAACTTCCCCACCTAACTGAAACAAACAGCCCGTTGAAACCAATTACAAATCATTTATATGAGCAATCCTTGCAATTCAACATGAGGTATTCAAAAGGAGTTGCCACACTCTTTGTGACCATACCTACCTTCCGTACACTAGAGGCAGTTATCATGATTCAGGCCTGCTCCCGAGGAAAAAGATAATCCATCAGATACCGTCATTGATCATAACGAGTGAAGCCCTTGTTCGACATGATCTAAAATACAAAATGCCATGAGAATACAAAATATTAGAAGAACAATCAAGTTTATGCATGCATTATAACGAATACATTGTAAATGGATGGTCAATTTATAACAAACTGTAGTAAAAGCATTTTTAAGAAAGTATGCACGCAAGATATAAATAAGCTGCATAGGACTCATAATTGATCACTATAACAAACCTTCTCGCCAAAGTATCCACAAAGTACACAGAAGTAGTCCACAAGCATTCTCACTAATATCAACATCTGTGCATTTATTTTTTAAAAAGTTATACTGGAATATCCTACATGTCTTTAAAATGCAAGAGTATTCAAGCATCCAAATTCCTATGTATATTTTTTAGGCAGAATTACAAAAGAGGCAAAATTACAAAAGTTCCCTGCACTTCAACCTGTGCCTCGATTACTCCCATCATGAAAAATTGCATCAATTTCAACCCCTACACTTCAGCACCATCTCAACTAGGACCAACTTTTTAAAGACGACTAGTGAAATTTGGACGAAAAACTTTACGAAAATTAGTAGATGACAGTACTTATCTTCAATGGAGCAGAATCACATAGACTGAACCAATTGCCAAATAAACTGCCAACTTTGGAAGCTTTGGTAAAGGAGAGGACCTCTTTTATCTAGTTTAGATATAAAATGAATACGCAAACTCATCCCGGTGAAGTTTTGCATCCAAATTCAACAATCCCAAATTTTCAGTACTTTTTAGGACAGTGGTAAACTACAAGGTTGAAATGATGCAATATTTTTTGGCAGCGATTAATTGAGACATGGGGCTAAAGTGGAGGGTTTTGTAACTTTGGCCTGTTCCTTCTCTGTACTGTAATAAACTCTTCTCAATACATATAGTAACCCCTCTCTAGTACTTTCTGTTGAAGTCAAAAGATACAAACGCAAACTGAACTCAAGAACCTGGTAATACATAAAGTCAACACTTTATTTTAGTGGAAGAAGATGAAAATTAAGACAACATCCAGAGTCGCACTTACAAGAAAGAGGAGAGTTTAAGCAGGTTTGTAACACCAGAAGAATCAAATGCTTACACGCCAGCAGTTAAAATGCCGATCCCTGCAAAACATTTTTTTCTTATTAACAACAAAATGTTTAGTATATAGATCAAGAGAAAGGAATAAACAATTTATTTTTATTAATGTCAGCGAGAAGCTCTACGTGCAGTAATGAATTCATCCATCCGCCACATGAAAAACTAGCACACATAACTCCTGCATGTTATTTCCATCTTAGAAACTTTGCTTATTTATATAAGCATACATAAATATCCCTGCAAAATCTAAATTTTCACATTTGCCATTCAAAGATATAATTTCTTACAAATATGGCCTTCAGTTACAAATTTCAATAAAATCATTTCTCGTAAAAAATCATCTTCCCCCATGTATTGATTAATACTACAACTTAAGGAAATGTTTTGAAAGAAACTGCAACATGAAGGGGTATATTCACAAATTCACGTAATACGAGAGTTTTTAAGAGGCGATTTTTGCAGGGATATAAATGTAAAAGCCTAAATCTTTTAATACACTGGAAGGATGTGCAACAGCACAATCAACAATACAACTGATAAAAAAAATAACATTCAAAACCCATTCCAGCAGTAAATGAGCTCCGAAAGAGATATCAAACCATTGGGAAATAACGTTGAGTGGCATTTTCGTGGTCACTGCGGTAGAGAGTTGGAGGTCGTCTCAATGCAGAACATGCATTAAGACCAGTTCCAATGTGCTCGAAAATCAGAGTTTAACCATCATGGTCTATACTAGGGATGATTTTCCTAAGTAGACTGAATGTCGATGCTGAAGTTGGAGTATGATCTCCAGAGAACTGTGTTAACTCATTTTCCAGTACAGAGTAAGCATCAGCAAAAGCCTGAAACAACAACAATACAGTTACACTGTGAGACCTAATAAATGTTTAACCAAAAAGATTTATACAAATAAACGCATCGTGAATAATCATCATCTCTACAAGCTTTCCTAAAAATGTCATTATATACTAATGCTCACACAGTAGAGTTGTCAGCAAAAGATCCAGAAAGGTAACTATGACAGTTCAGAAGGCCTCATTAGAGACTTACATCTGAACTGAAATAAAGTAGTAGGGGAAGAAAAGAAAGAGACAAGTTTAAGCAACAATTTACACTGCTAAATAAGGGGCTTAAGATTTTCTATAATGAATTTTTAAATTTTGAAAAGACACAAAAAAAGTGAGACCAATGAATATCTTGCTACAAACTCCTGAAAGAGTATTTCAGATATTACAAAGCAGGCAGGCGAGAAAAATTAAAAGCGAGATCAACGAATATAATAAAGTTACTGCAGTATGTCATGAATATAAGGATATTTTTGAGAATCAAAGTAACCAAAAGATAACGGATTCATAATGTAGAGAATTCTTTAAAGCAATCTGAAATTCAATTGTTGTTCAAATCTACTGGAATAATCATATGAGCAGAGATACGAGGCAAATAAACACAGATCTTTAACATAAAGACAGAACCAACGTCCTATTATCACATTTCTTTCACACGTCCATTGTAGACAAGTGAACTGACCTTGATACACTGATGAATACGGAAGCAGTTCCTACCAACATTGTTATCTGAGTACAGAGGATCATCAATATGAATCGGATCAATGCTGCAAAATGTTGGATAGACATGACACATGAGGTAACATTACAAGAGTAAAAAAAAAATGAAGGTGAATTTGTATTTACGTAATCCGTTACTTTCCTAACCTGAGCCCTCTTTCCCGGTTCATATAGAGGCCACTTCCTTGGATAGAAATACGCATTTGGCGTGGATCAAATACATTCCTGCAATTCATGTTAAAAAGAAATCTCCACACTCGATTACACATTGGAAATTCATTCATTACCAGAATATTTTGCAACATTTAATACATCAGTCTTCAAGTGTGCAAAGAAAAATTGAGTTACTTATCCTCACCCAAAGAAGTAAAGGAAATCCATCAAAAGGCTGCCCAGGTTCTGCAGAGGAAAAGAGAAAAGTTACATGAAGCTCCGCGTGAAGAAGCTAATGTTGCATATATTAGATCATCAAACTACTTGTAAGACTGGTCCTATGTGACTATATATAAGCTAATGTTGCATATATTAGATCAAACTACTAGTAAGACTGATCCTATGTGACACCCCCAGAATTTAAAATAGTCCTATATATAAAGTATAGTAGGGTTAAACTTCTTAACCTGGTTATACCATTTTGGGCGGTGGCTAGGCCCAATAGGTTAAGAGGGTAAGCAAGCTTAGGGTTATAGTTTTAGGATGGGTGACCCTTGTGAAGGGGGGGCCACAGTTGGTATCAAAGCAAATCACCAGCCAGAGATGTGAGATGAATCTCGGCAGAGCCAGGATCATACAGCGGGCAAGAGCGCAGACTGTTGTGGGTGGAGTGCGGCTCCGCTCAAGATCGGCTAAGGTTAGCAAAACGAGTCTCACATCGCCTGATACTTGTGAGTGTGCTTGAGCTATCAAAAACGTCATAGCTCAGAAGGGGAGAGGGGAATGTGACATCCCCAGGATTTGGAAGTCTTATATATAAGGTACAATAGGGTTAATCCTCTTAATCCGACTATAATATTTTGGACGGTGGCTAGACCCAAGAGGTTATGAGAGTTGAGCGAGCCTAGGATTAAGAGTAGTTTTAGGATGGGTGACCCTCCTAGGAGGCGGGGCGTTACATCCTATCTATTTAAACAATTCTCGACTACTCTATATAGTAGGAGAACTGAAAAGAAAAATAGATGAACAATCATATGAATGTATAACTGACATTACCTAATACCTTTTCTAACTGCACAATGACAGCTAAGTAGCATGAGACAACTCTTCCTAGCAATTTCAACACAATTCATTATTTGTTCATAATTGTGTCATTTTAAAGTACCAAGGGTAATAGAGACATTTATATGTCACTAATTTTGCCCTAATGACCCTTAAAATTTTATCCACAGTATTTCAGAAATATACCTAGCATCTAAAAGGTCGGAGACTTGAAAATAGAGACATTTATAATTATTCCT
Organism: Tillandsia leiboldiana; assembly: GCA_029204045.2. Classification (NCBI taxonomy): domain Eukaryota; kingdom Viridiplantae; phylum Streptophyta; class Magnoliopsida; order Poales; family Bromeliaceae; genus Tillandsia; species Tillandsia leiboldiana. The sequence goes on along the minus strand of CM055080.1, from coordinate 9,510,844 downwards.
CTGGTGACCTTCAGTATTTCATCTACAGTATAGCAAGAATATACCTGCAATCTAATAGTTTGGCAGTATCCTACAGACCAACCACTTAAGTTGAATAAAATCAAATTTTTTAAAAAATATCTGTTAGCCCTACAGAATAGAAAGTGAGTTTAAGAAATAAAACTTAATAGGAGATCAACCGAATTACATTTGAAAAGGCTAAATTATCCTGAAAATAACAGGAGTACAAATATTAAGCTTTCTACATTGAATCCATGTTATGAGACATTACCAAGCACAAGGAATTTGCTTAAGGGAAGAGTCATCTGAACTATGTGAAATATTAATCGACCTCACAAATCTCTACTACAGATGTAGCTAGTTAAACTCTTCTGATAAATTCAATTGGTTATAAATAGACTTTACTAGGCCTCTACTGCAGATATAGCAAATTAATCAAATTTTACAAAGTTACTATCCTTTTTTCATCGAATAAGTTAACATTTTATATGTGTTATAAAATAATACTAGACATGTTAAGTGCTTGTACTTCCACTTATTAACTTATAATTTAAATTGACGCAAGCAAAAGTTAAAATTGACCTTAATGTAGGAGAACTATGCATTCAATAGATAAGAAAATAAGATAGCTACTTCTAGTATACATTACCAATCTATATTTACACAGAAACAAAACAGGGCTTACATAAAAACTACACAACACCATTAAGGAAAAAAGACATCCTTTTGCATTTTGCATATTACAGCATCGAGGCTTACTTGGTTAGTCGGCTGGCCGACATGACGTTCATGCTGAAGAAAGCGAGTAATCAGCAAGATCTGCAGAATGGAACGAAAGAAAAGTGAGCAGCTAAATTTATTTGTGATTGCAATATCCTTGAAACTAGAGATATAGGGACCCATAATAACCCAAGTGCAATTATACTGCTTAATTTTAAACCTATAATAAACAAATAACCTGAAAGCCAAATGAAGATTTCACATTCTTATCTTTGGATAGATGTCATAACTAAATTCATTTTGTTAGGTAGTAATTGTATGTTACAAGGTATTCCTTATTTGTCTCTTCTTGGGGCCTTCCTCATCTCCAAGAGATTAAAAAAGTATGAAGGTAATCCAAGTAACCTCCTCAAATTGAACATCAGTGAAATAAACGGGTAAATTCAGAATCAAGAGATGTCAGCATAATCTTTAGGGGTATATGATATAGCCCCTTCAAATATAAAGAACAAGCCAAGGAACAGTGTGAGAAAAACCACAAAGATATCATTCAACAAAAATAGAAATAAGATTTATAAATATTAATTAATTTGACATTTAGCTCTAATGAAAATATTATTGAACAATAAGACATGACGAAGACTAAGTACTCACCAAACAGTAAGAACTTAAACCACCAGAGTAGGAGTGATCCAAACTACGGTCGGCCAAAAATTTTTTAAGAACCAAAGCAAGAGGTATGGAAGCGGGAAACTGTTGAGTGAGATCTCTAACCTGTATAGTTTTATACCAAAATGAATTTAGGGAAAAAAAAAAAGGAAAATAGAAAGCAAGCCCTGAAATTTTAAGCAAACCTATTCTTCAAACTAATCAGTCTTTCAAATCTTTATTCATAACCCAGTTCTCTAAATATCCAAATCTATAGCAAATGGTGGATTCCATTTTAGGGAGCTAGTTGCTGAATAACAAATAGACAGCAACCAAAAGTTCTTTGGATCTAAAGTATAATAGAAGGGTTAATTAGAAATTCACCACTTGATATTTAACTCGAATTACAATTTTCAATGCATAAATTGCACCATCAGTCCCCAAAGTTTCAGTCAAGTTTTATTTTGGCCCTCAAACTTTTAAGGTCGGCATAGTATATCTCTTAAAAGAGCTTTATTTTTAGTCACTCTGAATATTCGCTATTGAAGGTAAACTATTGCCTACACCCAGTGCATTTGTATATATATGTACTATGCATTTATTGATTCTTTATTCCATCACATATTTCAACCCTACTACAAATTAAGTATCAATCATTTTACTATTTAGATTTTAGACTGTTAAATTGAAAGTACCAGCGGGATGAAGAATTGGCAAAATTTGTGGTGTATGAGCATAAGATAAGCTTGGTGCAAGCAATAACTTTTATTTTAAAGGACTGCAATGAAATATTTTGCAAGTTTGGGGATAATTTGGAAGTTTGAGGACTAAAATGAAACTTGGGTGAAAATTCAGGGACTGTTAGTGCAATTTACCCAGTTTTCAATTGTACCAATTTAGCCAACAGTGCAATTTACCCAGTTTTCAATTGTACCAATTTAGCCCCTAAAGCTTGATCTTCAAATGAATTTCATCCCTAAAGTTTGACCTTGCTCTCAAATTCATCCTGAAATTAACTTTTACAAGTTTTGATGACATGGCACATTTCAAATGGACTATCAAACAGATTTAATTATTATGCAGAACCAAGGATTGTCATGCCAACAGCATGGCATAGTACGGCATGGTGGAACAGGGCCTACCAACGCCGGCACACTACTAGCACACCGGCATGCATTGTCATGGCTTTTTATTATACTATTATAAAAAAAAAAAAAAAAAAAAAGCTTCATAGAGAGGCCATAAAAATGGCTCAAGAATTAAATCTCACACAATTTAATTACAATAGAGCAACAAAGATCTTAACAATCGGAAAAAAAAAAAAAATCATTTTACATATGTTACGAAAGTATACAAATGAAAAGAAAAATAAAGTCACAATTGCACAAAAAATTATAAAAAAACAATACCATGGGTAAATTCACTAAATCTAAAAAATTAAAAAGATAAGGAAAATCTTCTTATTTGTGCTGTTTCACAAAAGTTTTCTCACTATGCAATGGACCACACTAATTGCTCCAAATGTTAAAAAATTCACAACATCTACTACGAATGTCAAGTATGAAAAAGCCTCTAAAACTTTTCACCTCAAAAGTTTTTTAAAAAAAATGAAAGATGCTGAAAAACTTCCAACAAAAAAAAAAAAACATAGTCGAGGCTGCCTGTGCCATGTGCCAGCATGATCAACACAGGGCGGTGTGGATTGCATGGGCAATCCTTGTGCAAAGCAAACTTCACCTAAATTGTTACAATCAAAACTATGTGGGTAAAATTGAAATCAAGATCAAGTTTTGGGGACTAAATTTGTAGTTAGTACGGAAAGTAGTGACACATATACCTGTGCAATAAAAAAGAAAGCTGGAGATTACCAGTTCAGAAGTCCGGAGTCCAGTGTGTGATGGTGACTTGAAGCTTATGTCAAGACGGATACACTTGACATCAGCAGCAGCATCCTTTTTCATCTTTGAGTACATAGGCCAGGAGCTACTTTCTGGGTAAGAACTATCAAAAAGTGGAACATTTCCTTGTTCCCCAGCGATAGTGATTGAATGATCTTGTGAGGCATCCACTACAGAAGAGTTCTCATTGCAGAGGTTAATGTCACAAGGAACTTCAGCCACAAGCATGATGATAGGTATCTGGAGACCATATCATAAAGTACAAAAAAGATAAAAGAAAATAAACGAGGGCTTGTACATTTACATATCCTGCAAATTCATCTGCATATCCCTGCAAAGACTGAATTCTCATGCATGCCTCTCAAAAGTGCAGTTTATTGCGAAAATGCCCCGATCTCACAGAAGGAGAGTTAGTATAATTCAGAGGGCAAGTTGGTTATCTACTAGAAAAAGTTTATTAAGGAGGGTATCCAAGTACAAGGGTACATATGCAGATTAATACGTATTGAAGGACTAAAATGAAATTTCATATTCTGCAGGGATATGTAATTAGACAATTCTGTAGGGGTTATGTACACATATATATCAAAGAAATACCGAGTAACAATTGAGAGGTCAAAGGGGGCTTACTGCAGTGTTTTCAACTGTTTTGAGGGAATCACCTCTAACCCATTCCTGGTTTGCAAGATACCTTGCTGCATGCTGCAACAAGAACCAGATGATCCACACAACTTTGAAAAAAGGCAACCCAGAAGCATATCTTTAAAATGTATAAACTGCTTCTATAAAGGAAATATCATATGCTAATACTAGTTAAATGTTTCTATGCTATATACAGATGCATCTTCAGATATCATATCTCTAAAGTTAGACATAATATGTAAATAAGGTACACACACATTCAGAAAGATGATTCTTGGATAAATGAAAGGAACTTGTGATGTTGATGAACGAAAGGTACCAATAAAGACTGCTATTGAGAGTTGAGGAAAGTTTTTCTTTTCATTTTAGGTGGGAATCAAAGCAGTTACTCTTATGATGAATGTCATCAATGATGAATGTCATCAATGATGAATGTTTAAATTTTAACTAAAAATTTCTACTAGGCAGAGCAACATGAGCCTAGCTCACAAGGCCAGGGACATTATATGGGAAAACTTGCACATCAAAATTTTAACTTAGTAGTTAGGACTACTTTTAAGTTGTCTTGGACCGCTATGGTGGCACATCAAACTGGTAGGTGAGTGAGAGAGGATACACTTAAACTAACAAGTCTTATAAGGCAAGTGTGGTAAGCAGGGATCACCACAGCACATTATTATGCTGATGGGCATTGGAACTATATAATGTGCCAAGTAGGTGGAGTCTCAAATTCTGATCAAGGATTGTCAAGTTGGTCAGAACAGAAAGAACGTGATGAGTGTGGGGGTCTCATGTTCTGTCAAGTAGGTGGAGTCTCATATTCTGATCAAGGATTGTCATGTTGGTCAGAACAGAAAGAACACGATGACCGTGGGGGTCGAGAGTTATGCTTTGATCAAAGATTATCGTGTAATACAATGGGCACGGGCACATGTAGTACACACTGAAGCTTGCTGGTATATAAAAGGGCCTCAATATGGCTCATGACAATCATGCAAGGGTTTACACTTTACACGTACAATGTTGATGGCCAATTGACACATAAGTATCCCATGGCAAGTATATATATCCATGATTGTGAGCTTGCAGCTAGGATTTAAGTATCCATCGGCACAGGCCGTATCCACCGTGCCGTACCGTGCCAACAAGATTCCGGCACGATACAGCTCTCGTGCCGATGGCACAGTTCAAAACCCTTTTTTCTTAAATTTACTAAATAATTTTCTCAATAAAGTTCAAAATATTTGATAAAGATACATAATAAGCAATTAAAAAAATTTGTTGCTAAAGAAAATAAATATTTCATGCCATTATGTGTCAGCATGTATGTATTTTTTGTGACCGGCACTCATCGGCACGGCTCGGCACGCACAGTGCCGTACCGTGCCGGCAAGTTTTCGGCATGACCCCGTGTCACGGCACTTAAATCCTTGGCTTGCAGTCATATCCTTTATCATGCAGCACACAAAAGCATGTCTAAAATCTTGCACAATTTCTCTTAAAATAAGGAAAACTATAGTAAAAAATCAAGGATTCAAGTGCTGTGGCACGGGGTCGTGCCGAAAACTTACCGGCACGGTACGGCACGGTGCGTGCCGAGCCATGCCGATGAATGTCGGTCACAAAAAATACATGCGTGCCGACACATAATGGCATGAAATATTTAATTTCTTTAGCAACAAAACTTTTTAATTGCTTATTATGTATCTTCATCAAATATTTTGAACTTTATTAAGAAAATTACTTAATAATTTTAAGAAAAAAGAGTTTTGAACTGTGTCATCGGCACGGGAGCTGTATCGTGCCGGTATCTTGTTGGCACGGTACGACACGGTAGATACGGCCCGTGCCGATGGATACTTAAATCCTTGTAAAAAATCCTTGTAGCTACCATTATAACAGAATGAGCAGAATTGAGATGAATGATTGTGATACCTGCAATAAAAGAGTACAACCAATATTCCTTGGGCCAAACTGATATTCCTTGGGTTATAGGGGTCAGTTTGAATATCTAAAGTTGAAACTATGTGGCCCCGACTAGGACATATGCAACATATATTTAAGGTACAAAAGTCAACCAGCAAAATGTAGTACATCCTATACAATTTTTGCATGTGGTAATCATTTCATGCAAGAGAATGTCTACTGTATGAAGTCAAATAACTGATATAGTTTGTAATACTACCAGCTAACAATAATAATCAAAGCAAACTTACTTGAAGGCATGTTTCCTTAATACCATTTCGACCTTCCAAAATTCCAGCTTCTTTAATAGGTTCCTGATAAACAACTCCAATGAATTTTGTTCAGAATGAAGAACATGTGTACAGGAAATATTCATATAATTCTTACCAAGTTCCTAACAGGAGGGAGAGAAACCACAAGATCTACATCACTAATTGGAAGTGCTAAACCAGTCGCATTAGAACCAAATATATTTGTTCGAGAACGAGGCCAAAGAACCTGAAGACAGCGTGCGACCCTCTTGACAGCCCAATTAATATATGGCTTCCTCGTCAGATTCTCAGCAGCAACCTTAGATTTACCATTAACGACGAACCAGCAATTACCTTCGAGTCAAAATGGTAAAATATGGAAGCATGACATTTAAGAAGCATGTATCTTATGAAAAAGCCAATGTTTTGATGTGTTTTGTTTCATAAAAACATCTACAGCATTCAACTCATGTTTGCTTCTAGCAGTCTCCTAGCCTAATGAATGTAACAATCAAGAATGAGAAATATATCAGTATACAGTGAATGAAGTAGATTTCTGTACAAGAGAACATAAAGCACAACCCCTGCTTTATAAACTATATAGCAAAAATTTAAATAAAATCTTAAAAGGCATCACACCTGCTTGCAGAAATAATTGATTTCTTCATGAAGAAGACTTTGCATCAAAGAGAGACATTCCTTTCGAGATGAACAGCCCAATAAATCAGTGGGTTGCAAAGGTAATGAAATGTCTGGCTGCAATATTAGTTGTTGATATATCAGAATGCATTTAACAAGTACATGAAAAAGAGCTTCTTTGTCCCGGTTCTGCAACAACTTTTCTACCCCAAGTAGTACAACCAGGCATTTAGCAAACGAAAAGTCAGAAGGTTTTTCTGCTCATGAAGATAAAATGAACTTCTGAGCCCCAAAAGCAGCAACTCCAGTTTGAAGCTTCTGCTTCTGCTACAGCAGGAAGATGTTGGTAGGAAGCCAGCTGTTTGGGACTTCTTTGAACAGCTGCTCAAATAGCACTTTTATGGAAACTCCAAACCTCCAACCGGACCAAACAGGCCCTAAGTCAAGCAACAATGCTCACATGTTCTTGATCGCGAGATAACTGGGAGATCTTGATAAGGTGATCCCGCAATACAGGACCCTGAATAGATGGCACCATCGTAGCTGGAGGAAGCCCTTCGTTTCCCCAAGGCGCCCAAACAACTTCAGGCCCATCCAAACAAAGTTGAGTTCTATCAGACTTTTTTTCATCAGAACATAAACTCCTCACACCCCAATGCCTAGGGCTTGAACTACCAGACCTGACAACTGGAAAGCCTCGCTTTCTAGATTCTCCAACAGGAGAAGGTGGAGGGGGTCGAGGCACTCGAGGGACACACAGCACAACAGGGGATGGAGGCCGCTTCATACGAGGAACATCCCTCCTAGTAGAAGGTACACATGGACTTCTATGATCATGTGTAAGCTTAAATTCAGATCTTGATCCCCTTCTTGATATACTCGGAACAATTATTGGCCGCAGCATTGAATATGGAAGTGTATCTCCTTTCACTCCTTCAACACTACTAGATGAACTGTGTACAGATATTGAGACTTTTTCTTCTAGGCCATCTGAAATTGAAGAAGAGGAGTTCAACACCTTGCCATTAATATCACTACCTGCCATACTATAACCAACAGACTGTTGTGGTGGTCTGGAAGGTTCAAATGGCGAGCAAAATGAAGTAGCAGGTGGTGAGGCTACATCATTTGTATTAAAGGAAGAAGATAGTGCGGGTACACCGACCATGTCATCAATAGCTCGAGTAATATCTGCTTCATGCCAAGCCCAAGCACTATCGTCTGAACTATGAGATGGCGGCCTAGAAAAGCCGGACCCAACATATTCAGCAGGACTCCAATACATTACTCCGCCACCAAAATATTGGTTATAGTCCCTTCCAGAAAATGCATGGCTTTCATTTTCTTCTTCAGAATACCAAAAACTTTCAGAATCATCAGCAAACTCAGATGTATTTTTCAAATCAAGTGTGTCTAAATTATCACCCGCCCATGCTGAAGATTGCATCCTTGGGTTGTGCATGGAATCATAACATAAAGTGAAATTTTGACTTGGTCTACTGTAGCTTCTAACCATGGGAGGCCAATCGAAACTCAAGGGCAATGGTAAAGAGGGTAAAATTCGACTACCACCTTCATTTGATGAGTTTCTTACTGGATTCTTGGGAAGAAGGAAAGAAGGATCGAGATTAGTGGACCATTCATGGCCAACATCCAAATGCAATCTATCCGTTGCTGGTGGAAGATGCTGTGCATTAGCTGATATAAAATTAAGTGGAGTTACGCTAGGCCACTCATACGATTTTCCCCCCATAGGGTTTCGGTGGTCATAGATGTAACATTCACCACCATCATTTTGAGTCACTGAACAATTATTCCTGACAAGACCTTGAAGCAGTTGTTCTTTATTAACTACACCTTCAAGAGTAACTGCAGGCAAAGAGGGGTCCACACCCTCACATCCAATTGAATTCCTAGAAAATTGATGCTCACATTCCTTGTTAGTTAAGCCACTTTCACAAACTCTTTCTTCCAGATTTCTTATAGAGGAACCAACATTGTTTCCGAACAGTTGATTGCTGCAGATATTATCTTCTATGAAAGAAAAACATGGAGATGCTTGTGGGGTCTCTTCAGATGGTGCAGCATATGGCAAATCACTCTGGACCATGCTAAGGCCATTAAATTTGCTTGAACAATTACAACATTCCGCCGTAGTCAAAGGGAAAGAAGGAACGCCATTATTTAGCTTAGTACTTGTTGGTTTCTCATCTACGCCAACTGGTCCTAGCTCACTCATAGCGTCTGAATCATTTGCGTCAAGCTTAAGAGACATGAGACCAGTTAGTTCAGACAATTCCGATATGCTATCAGCAGTATAAGAGGGAATTGCTTTCTTTATGCCTCCAGACATGGGGATTTGGACTTCTGATGAATTAGAAGCTTTCATTTTAGCTCCTTTTCTTTTGCTTTTCTTCTTAGTGGAATGACCCTTGCCGTCACCCAACCCTCTGCCATGCTCCTGAAATTGCAATAGATGATCCTAGTAATGAAAATAATATATCTTCAAAACATAAAAAAGAAATAGTAGATAACAAAGAGAATTACAAGATCTTACTACCTTTCCTTCATTTTTGTTTGATACAAGCTCCTTTCTAGAGCTTCCATTAAGGGGCCTGCTAGTAACTTTGATCTGCTTGTCTACAGCTAAGAGACTACATTGGGGTGACAGAGCCCCAGAGGTGCTGCTCCCTTCTTTACTTCCGCATCTGTGATCCTGAGAAATCGTCCATAAGACAATTTATTACATCTTTAGAAAAGCACGAGCAGGCAACATAGGTTAATTTAAATCAAAGATCGCAGAACCAACCTTGGACAGGTTAGGAGTGGGATTTGGTTTTCTTGAATTACAACGCTTTTTCTTTCCTTTCCGAGAACCAGTGTTACACTTCTCTAAACTTTTATCTGGATGAATCTCTGAGTTTGTATCTTCTATTAGTTCGATATTTCTATAACTTGTGGATACAGCCATAAGAAGTGCCCGCAGTCTCATGAGTACATAATCTGATAAAGTGCCAGCAGATGCTAGCGTAGTGAAAAATAGTGTGTTGCTTTCAAGTTGGTTATGATTGCATCTTAAGCAAGCAATCTCCTGAACCACTTGCAATCTGTTCAAAAATTTGGCCAAGGTTGGCTGTTTTGCAGAAGATATGATGCTGATGGTATCCATGTTAATGTCCCGATTCCTTCTGAAGAACGACTGCTTTAAATTTTTGTAAGATGCAGTGGGATCATGTCTTATCAGTGATCCAGCTTGGGGATTACGAAAGAACGCTTCATTTCTCAAAAAATTGTTACATCCCTTAGTAACTTCGCCTGCCTGATAATTCCCAGTGTTTGTGGTTAGATTGGATGCACAGAAATAGAGCATGCATTAATATATATAGAATAAGGCAAATGTACACTAAAGTGGATTTGAGCCCAATCTTCCCCTCTCAAAATCTATGTTAAATTGTTTGAATTGACAACCCATGCCACCATTGGTAATGAGAAATCAAAATTTTCGAGTGTAGATAGCCTACAATTTGTTACGCACGTATGATTATATGTCCTTAACATAGACAAAAAGAGATTAGCTAGAAACTGATATCAAGCTTGAAAACACACATTATAAAAAATATAAAATAATTTATTAGCGATGTGCTCATTCATATGTATATAGAGAGTATCTAGCAAAGCATTACTTAGACAAGAAAATATTTTTCAACTATCAATAACATGGGTATCATCTCCTTTTTGCTAAAATTTGCTCCTCAACTGACTGAGAGGACTTTCATAAATTATGGAACTCTAATATTTGATGCGCTGAAATAGAAGAAACCCCCTAAAAAATGTCAGCTTACATGCTTACTATTTAGAAATCAACGAATACCTCCTTCAATCAATTGACGTTTATCAGTTTGCCAATTATCCTGTTCCATCAACCTTCCATCACAAATATGTTAAAGAAAGTAAAAACAACATATAAAAATACTAAATCTCCTCCTCTTATGTTGATAAGCATAGCAAAGGAAGAGAGAAAGGAGAAGGAACGGGCAGAGGAGGAGGCGGTATGACAGGAAGAAGGTGGGCATTCTAAAAATAACTGGATTTCAAACATTGAAGGTTCACGATCTCGCCAAAGGTGGCAACTGGAAGGTACAAGTTTCGCACTACATGGTGCAGATGGTTAACAACTACACACGGAACGGTGAAATTGTCAAAGCCTGTCAAAGAAGCGACATGCATTTTTGCCATCCATGCAGACGCTCACGCACAACTTGCTAGGGACGGGTAAGGGCCCAAGAAGGCCGCACGCCTGCTGATGCTCAACTTTATCTTGCCAGCACATTCTCTCTCTCTTTTTTGTTTTCATTGGTTACTAGCTTTTGTCTCTAAGGTTAAAAAATGAGATGGAGGACAGGAAGAAAGAGGCGGTATTATTGGTGGTGGGAGTAGGAGCAGAGCAAAGAGAAGTACAATGATAATGACAAGGAGAAGGGTGACAATAATAGCTGAGGGCAGGGAGGAGATGGTTGTGGTACGGTGCGATGCAGGAAAATATGGAAGAAGGATGGACTAGACTTGGGGCAAGGTCAGGATCTTATCTCAAGAAGGGCCAAAAAGATATGATTCAAAAATTTAATCGAAAACATTTTTATCCAATATTAATTCAGTATGAGAATATTTATGTCTTATTAATTATATGAAGAAATACAATGTCAACAGCACAATGTAACATGGATAAGAATTACCAACTAAAGATTTGCTTGGTAAGTTATTTGTTGTGGAAAAATTAGTATAAGCAAATAGATGAATATTTGTTTGGCATTTATAATTTATTAACTCTAGAATTGTTCAGTGAATAGGTGATAATGTGTATGAAAAAGCCCATATGTGGGCCTTCTAATCATTTCTTTATCCAAATATGATAAATTATTTTATAAGTGAAACATACTATTCTTAAAATTTTGAATAATTGATATTTAATACAGTACAATAGCTAAAAACCAAACTCCCACGTTGTAAACACTCTCCCCTCCCCTCCTCCCCCAAAAAATAAATAAATAAAAGATAAAAAAATCTCCATATCCAACAAGCTATCATCAAATAGGACTCAATTTTTCTACCCATCGAAAAAAAGATAGAGAGACAAAGAGAGAAAATTGTTTAGAGAGAGAGATAAAGAGAGAAAATTGTTTAGAGAGAGAGATAGAGAGAAAGAGATAAAGAGAGAACATACCCTTTACCTTCTCACACATAGGGACAATTACTGCAGAGCAATCTTCTATTGGAAATAAAGGTAAAAAAAAAGTGCCAGGAATTTAACTCACAACCAAGCGTAAAGAGTAAACATACTCCAAACGCTGGGCTACTCTCTAATTGTTTCTTTAAAGATCGATTTCACTTCGACTTACAATGAGGACCTGACATAGCAAAACTTAGGCATTAAGAACTACTAAATTTTTTTTCAAAAAAACTAGAGGGAGTTTTTGCATTATTTGCAGAGGTGTTCTAATCTACATCCAAACATAGAGAAGTACAGAATTTCGAACAAAATGCAAAGAATTATAAATTATGAAATAATTAGTTATAAAATATAAAATCTTCTCAACATAGACTCATTAGTTTGAGGGTTGAGAACTCTTAGAACCCAGGTGATATTTGATGCCTTTCAGGACAGGTTCTTACAAATTCTTCCCTACAGTACTATTCATTTCTAGTCTAATAACTTCAAAAAGTTCGATCATTTTGTTTGCCTGTAACTTTGATGTCTTTCAGGAAAGGCTCTTACAAACCCTTCCCTAAAATACTATTCATTTATAATCTAATAACTTCAAAAAGTTCAATCCTGATTGGGCATGTTTGTTTATATGTTTGTTTGCCCGTACCTAATTTCAGGTTGAAAATGAATTTCAGTTGAACTAAAGTTCAGGTGAAAATTAATTTTCCACCATTGTTTGTTTGATAGCAAGTCAATAGCTTTGGAGCTATAGTTATCCCACTTTTTTGTTTGTTTTACTAAAAATTTTCACATTAGCAGCAAAAGAAGATGATAAAAAGTTACAACAGTTAATTTTTTATTATTTTTCCTACCCCTTTCTCTCCCTAATTTGCAACTATCCAGGTTGAAGCCAATTCCAGCATTTTGGGAAAGTGGAGTCATGGACGAATTTAATTTTCAGTGAACTAAACAATGGAAGTGGACATTTACAGTTGAAAACAAATTTAACCCCCTCCAATTTTGTGAAATAGACATGCCATCAAAGCAAGAATTTAAGTCTCATGGCATGGGGTCGTGCTAAAAACCTTACTAGGTACGGCACGGTGTGTGCCGAATCGTACCGATGGATGGTGGTCACAAAAAAATATGTGTGTGCCGACATATAATGATATGAAATATTTACTTTCTTAACAACAAAATATTCTAATTGTTGTTGAATATGTATCTTTATCAAATATTTTGAATTTTATTAAAAAAATTACTTACTAACTAAAAAAAGAGAATTTTGAGTTGAATCATCGGCACGGAGATATATCGCGTCGATATTTTATTAACACAATACGATATGGTAGATCCAACTCATGCAGATGGGCACTTAAATCCTTGCATCAAAGCCAATATTGATGATGCAATGTAGTAAAGAATTACCAGGGATTCCGTGGCCTTTCCTAAGAACGCATCATATATCTTCTTCCTGTGCCCACGATCCAACCCTGTCCACCAATCCAAACAGCCTTTCTTCCTCCAAAACGCATTGGCCGCCACGCCGGCCGTCTCCGCCTTCTCCTTCGTGGCTTTACCCCCCTTTGGCTTCTTCCCTCCATGGCCGCTGAGCCACGCCAACCGCAGCGCCACCTCCAACCTATTCGCCACAAAAGCTTCCAAGCTGTAGTAGCCCTTATTCTTCAGCCACGCCAACTCCGGCCATGCGGCGGCTCCCACCCCGCTCTCCTCCCCTCTGAGGAACCTCCCCCCGGAGATCCCGTCCATGACCTCGACGAACCGATCCACATCAGAGACGAAATCCTCGGAGACGGTTAGGGCATCGAGGGGGCGATGCGCGGCGGTGCGATCGCCGCCATCGCCATCGCCCTCGCCCTCGCCGGAGGAGAAGAGAAGGAGTGACCGGGCGAGGCCGAGCTCGGCAGCGTCGGCGGCGGCGGCGCGGGCGAGGAGGCCGCGGGAGCGGCGGAAGCAGAGGGAGGGGAGGGAGGAGGAGGAGGAGGTGGAGGTGGAAGGGAGGTCGGGGAGGAGGAAGAAGAAGCCATGGCCGAGGCAGCGGAGGCGGGAGAGCATCTGGAGGAGGACGACGACGAAGTCGGGGTCGAGGACGGTGAGGGCGCATTGGCGGTGAGAGACGGAGAGGGAGGAGAACCACCGGACGATGGCGGAGCGGGGATTAGGGCTAGGGCTAGGGCTAGGGTTAGGGTTAGGGTTAGAAGGGGAGGTGGAGGAGCGGTAGAGGGCGATGTGGGCGGTGAGGGAGTCGAGGAGCTGGTGAGGGGAATCCATGGCGACAAAAATGAGATGTTAAGATGAGGAGAATTTACATTTGTAGTAGTAGGAAGGAGAGAGAGAAAGAGAGAGAGGGGTTCAACAATTTTTATAATTTTTATAAAATTTTTAATAATTTATAAATACGGTGAATAATTTTTTATATTTAACTTTTATATTTAATTTTATAATTTTATTTTATAAAAAAATATTTCATAGTATTCTTGCGTTTGCGTTTGCAGGTTCGATCTCTTCCGGAAAATATAACTATTATTATAATTATAAATTTTAATTTAGCTTTATTTCAAAAAATTGTAATTAAACATAGTTATTTTATATTTTTAATTAAATTTATTTTTAAAAATAAATAAATAAGGCAGATGGTAAATTAGTCTTCTTTCAAATATATATATATATATATATAGTAGGACTTGCGTGCTTTTAGAAGTACGGGGTCTTCCATATTTTTAAATTATTTTTAATGTTTAGACTTTCAAATGGACGATTGGTTCTGTTATATTTAATTCAGAATATTTAAAATATTTATAAAATAAATTTTATTATTTTTTGATATTATTTACCTAGTGATCGAAATGACTCAAAATCAACGATTAAAAATAAAAATTTCAAATATAATATTAAAATTCTAGATCAAAAATATTGATTTTATTCTATAATTTATTTTTTAAAATAAATAAATAAGGCAGATGGTAAATTAGTCTTCTTTCAAATATATATAGAGTAGGACTTGTATGCTTTTAGAAGTACAAGTACGGAGTCTTTCATACTTTCAAAATATTTTTAATATTGGGACTTTCAAATGGACGATTGGTTGTGTTATACTTGATTCATAATATTTAAAGTATTTATAAAATAAATTTTACTATTTTTTTATATTATTTACCTAGTGATCGAAATGACTCAAAATCAACGATTAAAAATAAAAATTTCAAATATGATATTAAAATTTTAGATTAAAAATACTGATCTTATTCTATATAGTATACAAAAATTTCTATCAAATTTTTATAATTTACATTTGTAGTAGTAGGAAGGAGAGAGAGAAAGAGAGAGAGGGGTTCAATAATTTTTATAATTTTTATAACATTTTTAATAATTTATAAATGGAAAATGCTATGTGTACATCCGTAAGGGGTGTACATCTCACACCCCCACCCATCTAAGGGTGGGGATGTGATGATGGGTCACTTGATGTGACCCGTAAAAAATATCGCCACCATTAAAATGGTGGAGATGTATGATGTATACCCCTTCGGGGTGTACATGTAGTATTGCTCTTTATAAATACGGTGAATAATTTTTTATATTTAACTCTTATATTTAATTTTATAATTTTATTTTATAAAAAAATATTTTTAAAATTAAATTATTATTCTTCCGTTTGCAGGTTTGATCTCTTCCGGACAATATAACTATTATTATAATTATAAATTTTAATTTAGCTTTATTTCAAAAAATTGTAATTAAACATAGTGATTTTATATTTTAAATTAAATTTATTTTTAAAAATAAATAAATAAGACAGATGGTAAATTAATTTTCTTTTAAATATATATAGAGTACGACTCGTGTGCTTTTAGAAGTACGAAGTCTTTCATACTTTCAAATTATTTTTAATGTTGGACTTTTAAATTGACGATTGGTTCTGTTATAGTTGATTCAGAATATTTAAAGTATCTATAAAATAAATTTTATTATTTTTTGATATTATTTATCTAGTGATCGAAATGACTCAAAATCAACGGTTAAAAATAAAAATCTCAAATATGATATTAAAATTCTAGATCAAAAATATTGATCTTATTTTATAATTTATTTTTTAAAATAAATAAATAAGGCAGATGGTAAATTAGTCTTCTTTCAAATATATATATAGAGTAGGACTTGTATGCTTTTAGAAGTACGGAGTCTTTCATACTTTCAAAATATTTTTTATATTGGGACTTTCAAATGGACGATTGGTTCTGTTATACTTGATTCAGAATATTTGAAGTATTTATAAAATAAATTTTACTTTTTTTTTAGATTATTTATCTCGTGATCGAAATGACTCAAAATCAACGGTTAAAAATAAAAATCTCAAATATGATATTAAAATTTTAGATCAAAAATATTGATTTTGAGACACTTTCTATCAAATTTTTACATTATTAAAATATTTCTATACCGTTAAACTTGCAAACGGCTCATCACGACTATTAAAATTATTAATTTTGAGACACTTTGATTCTACGCAAATAATATCGAAAATTCGTGATTCGTCGACATCACTAGTGCAGTCACATACTTTTCCGTTTAGACCTGACGTCCGTCTATGTCATCTAGGTTTTAAGTCCAAACCACAATTAAAAATACTTAAACTCAATTGTTATTACTAATGTTCATTATTTATTATATATTCAATCGCAATCTCATTCATTATTTATTTGAATATCTTCTTCCAAACCAAATTGGAGATACAATATGTTGTTTAATATTTAGGTCCGATCGAGTTCAAACATAATAAATTTATAAATAATTTTATAATTCTGTGACTACATTTGATGTGTTGCAGTATTATCGCTGCAATCACTCGAGTTGGGATTTGCTCATCAATATCATCAACCCTTCAACCACTTACGGAACGATGACGGCAGAAAGGTAAGTGCATAATTTCGTAATTATGAGTGAGCAAAGTGTAGATTTTTAAAAGTTAGAGAAAAAAATAAAAAAAAAAATTTTACAGAATTTTTTTTTTAGAATATATTAGTTCAAAGGTTTTCTCTTCAATTCAAAATAGATAAAATGGAATGGTGACCTGTCTTATGCTTTGTGCTTTTTGTTAGAATTTTATTAGATTTGTAATTAAATTATAATTAGATTACCATTAATATTTAAATTTATTTAAAATAAAATAATTTATATTTAAATATTAATTAGAGTAAGACTCCTATTTATACTAAAATTAGATTAGTTCCTTATAACGTGAAGTAGCCTTCGCCGGTTGGTAATGGGATAAAGACAGAACTAGCTATTACAGGGTTAAGTATAAAGTACGGAACTAGTGTAAAAAAATATTTGGGATGGTTCTAGGAATAAGAAATTTTGTGTTTGGTATGAGAATGAGAAATAAGAGGAATAAAGAGTTTTAATTAAGGTAAATTATTTTTTTGTCCTCAAACTTTATTATGTAATAATGAGGTGAGAGATGGTGGCTCGGTATACGTGGAAGGATATTTAAGGAAAAAGTAAGAGGGTGGTTGGTGTCGGATCGTTGGCGCTAACCATTAATTCCAAAAGCTCGAGCTGTTAGAAATACGCAACCAATTCACTTAAAGCGTACAGACACAGCGCCCACGGGTCTCGACCGGACTCAACCCACCTGGACGTTGGGTCTATTGTTGGGCCTCTTGCCGTTAGGTCTATTGTGGACCGCAGCCCCACTCAACTTATTAGGCTCACCCAACTCAACTTAACCCACCTGGACGTTGGGTCTATTGTTGGGCCTCTTGCCGTTAGGTCTATTGTGGACCGCAGCCCCACTCAACTTATTAGGCTCACCCAACTCAACTTATTAGTCTCCTGGGCCTATTGTCACGAGGCAGGAAGTTGGACCTATTTAATCCATAAATAAATAGCCAACAATCCCCCTCCCAACACCTGCACCGTGTGAGAATCGAACCCGTGCCACTGGCTCTGATACCACTTGTCGGATCGTTGGCGCTAACCATTAATTCCAAAAGCTCGAGCTGTTAGAAATACGCAACCAATTCACTTAAAGCGTACAGACACAGCGCCCACGGGTCTCGACCGGACTCAACCCACCTGGACGTTGGGTCTATTGTTGGGCCTCTTGCCGTTAGGTCTATTGTGGACCGCAGCCCCACTCAACTTATTAGGCTCACCCAACTCAACTTATTAGTCTCCTGGGCCTATTGTCACGAGGCAGGAAGTTGGACCTATTTAATCCATAAATAAATAGCCAACAGTTGGGAAGAGTAAGAACAGTAATTCTCACTTATTCTAGTTGTACCGAAAAAAGCTATACCAATTAATTTCTGATACGTTTGGAAGAATAAGAGGAATATCCCTTCTATTCCTGATTCTATACCGAATCCAAACGGGCCAGAGCGAGGGAGAGAGTTATTCTTTTTGTAGTTCGTTGCATCATATGTATGGAGGGGCTCAATTTTTTTTTTTTTTTTTTTAATTTATAGAAGGTGAGAGGAGGATAATAAAATTTGTTTTAAAAAAATTCGAATTGAAACTATTTTACTGTAGAAGATGAGTCAAGTGTAATTTTTTTTTTATTGGTAAATATTATTTCACCTGGAGCAATATTGCAATGGAGTTATGGAGATAAATGGTAACATATTTTGTGAGTGGTGCAAAGGAGCACGGAGGCTAAATAATGGACGGTTAATGTAGTTACTCGTACGATACAGCGGACATGTATTATCGAAACAATTTTGTTTCTATCATCGTTGATCATAAATGATAGTAAAAAAAAAAAAGTCTAAACTATACAGCTTATCAAATATATAAAAAATAATACTACAACTATCAAAATGAAGAATATCAATTTAAATATAATATTTTACCATACCCAAAAACTAACTCAAGAATCAAAATATGATATTTTAAAATACCCAAAACAAATTTAAGCATCAAATATATGATATTTCTAAGTATTTAGGCATCAATTTAAACACAAATATTTTTGAGTACCCAAAAATCAATTTAAGTATCAAAATCTATTATTTTTTAGAGTATCCAAAAACCAATTTAAGCATCAAAATTTGATCTTCTAAGTATTTAAACACCAATTCAAGCATCAAAATCTTTTTAGAGTATACCTAGAGACCATTCTAAACATCAGAATATAATATTTTGGAATACCCAAAAATCAATTAAAGAATCAAAATATGATTTTATATAGTACCCAGAAACAAATTTAACAATTTAAGAATCAAAATCCATTCTTTTAGAGTACCCAAAAAGCAATTCAAGCATCAAAATTTGATTTTCTAAGTATTTAAACACCAATTCAAACATCAAAATTTTAAGAGTAATTTTCTCCAAAATAAAAACTCTTTCCCAAGCTCTTTCCCAACATACTCCAATGGAAGAAGAGGAGAGGCTCCTCTTCCTCCTCCTCCTCCTCCTCCTCCTCTTCCCATCTTAAAAATGGCGAATATAAGCTGTGGCTCCTAAGGATGGAGGGGTGGGTGGGTCAAAGGATGCTTACCCTCACCCGCGGTCTCCGCACCCCCCTTCGTCACCTCCTCTCCTCCTCCGCCGCCGCATTACCTCGCCGGAACCCTAGCTCCGCCCTCTCCTCCGCCGCCCCTGACCCTGACCCCGACGCCGACCCCGACCCCAAACTCATCTCCAAGCTCGCCGCCGAGGGGCGGTGGTCGGACCCCCTCCGCCTCGCCCGCGCCCTCTCGGCACTCCGCGATGACCCCGCCGCCGCTTTCCGCCTCTTCGGCTGGGCCGCGTCCCAGCCGCGCTTCCGCCACACCGCCGAGACCCGCTGCGTCGCCGCCCACGTCCTCTTCCGCGGCCGCATGTACTCCCAGGCCAACCAGATCCTCCGCGACCTCGTCCTCTCCACCAGAACGTCCCCCATTTTCGATAGCCTCATCGAAGTCCTCATCGCCGCAGCTAGGTCGTCGCAAAACCCTGGGCACGGTGTCTTCGATGCCTTCTTCAGCGTTCTAACCGACCTAGGCTTCGTTGAGGAGGCGGTGGAATCGTTCTACAGGATGAGATCGTTCGGGATTCTTCCCAAGTTGCGATCCTGCAACAATTTGCTGGAGAAGCTCGCGAAGTCACAGCGAAAGGAGCTGTCAAAAAGGTTTTTTGATGATATAATTGGGTCGAACATGGCTCCGACGGTATTCACCTTCAATATCATGATCGATTTCTTGTGTAAAGAGGGGGATTTGGTTGCTGTGAATAGCGTGTTCTCGAAGATGAAGGAGATGGGTTGTTCCCCTGATTTGGTCACATACAATTCTCTGGTTGATGGATATGGGAAGTGCGGTGAGATGGAAGAGGCTGAGCGGCTTATGGGTGAAATGAGAGAGGTCGGAATTAAGCCAGATGTTGTAACTTATAACGCGCTCATCAACTGTTTGTGTAAATGCCTGAACATACAGAAAGCATTCGGTTACTTTAATGAGATGAAGAGGAATGGTGTGAAGCCTAACGTGATCAGTTTTAGCACTTTAATTGACGCCTTCTGCAAGGAAGGGATGATGCATGAGGCTATGAACTTCTTCGTGCACATGAAGGTGAGAGGCTTAACACCTAATGAGTTCACTTATACTTCTTTAGTTGATGGTAATTACAAGGATGGAAATGTTAAGGATGCCCTTCTTCTGCTCGATGAAATGGTTCAGCAGGGAGTGGAGTTGAACATTGTGACTTATACTGCTTTGGTTGATGGGTTGTGTAAAGAAGGGAAGGTTCTGGAAGCTGAGGAGATATTTAGGGTGATGGAGAGAGTTGGGGTCACGGCCAACTTGTTAATATACACTGTTCTTATTCATGGGCATTTCACGAATAGGAACGGAGAGAGGGCGATGAGCCTACTTGACGAATTAAAGAGTAAAGGAATGAAACCAGATGTCTTGCTTTATGGAACCTTGATTTGGGGTCTTTGTAATGAGGGAAAGATTGATGAAGCTAAGGCTTTACTCAATGAGATGGGTGAATGTGGCATAAGACCTAATCAAGTAATCTATACTACTGTGATGGATGCTTGCTTCAAAGCGGGGAAAGCCTCGGAAGCTCTTGTATTGTTTCACAAGATGCAGGATTCTGGCTTTTTTCCAACTGTTGTTACTTATTGTGCATTAGTTGATGGGTTATGTAAGCAAGGGTCCGTTAACGAAGCAAAGTATCATTTTGAGAAAATGAGAGAACTTGGTGTTCAGCCCAATGTATTGGCTTACACCGCCCTCATTGATGGCTTTTGCAAAAGTGGTTCTTTGCAACAAGCCTTAGAACTGTTCGACGAAATGGTTTTGAAAGGGGTGTCTCCAGACAAAGTTTCATATACATCTTTGATGGATGGGTATTTGAAGCAGGGTAATCTTAAGGATGCCTTTATACTTAAAGATAAAATGGTGGAGAATGGTTTGCAGCTTGATTTGTTTACTTATACTTCTCTTATATGGGGATTATGTAATTATGATAAGATGCAACAAGCAAGGGAAATGCTGGAACAAATGATAAACAATGGTGTTCTTCCTGATGAAGCAGTTTATAATTGTTTGATAAATAAGTATCAGAAGTTGGGAGATGTAGATCAAGTATTGGATCTGCAAAATGATATGAGAAGAAGGGGTTTGATCCCTAGCCCAAAATGTGATGCTGCCTCAGGTGATTAAAGGTATGTTTATTTGTCCTGAACTGATGGAACCGAAGTCGACTCTTCGGTTGGATGTGCCGAGATTCATTATCTGGTCCGCCAAAACATGCCACTTCTTGCTGAAGTTGAGATCGCGCACTTTCAACTCTCGACTTCTATCTCATAGGTTCTAAAGTTGAGTTTGTTGAACTGCAGTGGAGTTCATAGGAACTCACAACTACAAAATAACAAACATGCCCTACAGTGTTGAGTTTATACTTGAATTTAGTTTGGGGGGCAGACAATATAGTGTTGCTATAGGGTCCTCAGGCGGGCTTACTACAACATGTTCTAGTACATAGAGGCTTAAGTGCTAAACTAGTGAGACACTGCTGAGACTTTTTTTTCTCCTTGGTGTCCTTGGGTTTGGCACCACTGCTTTAAGAGCTATCAGTAGACAACTAAGACTGTTTGTCCTTGAGCTCATACCTGAAGAACCGTCTTTATGAAGTGGCTTGGACAGCAATGGATTTGTCATAGTACTTAAATTCACTATGAGAGAATTGTTGATGCCCGATTGCATTTTGGGCAAGTCTCTCCTGAGATCATCAACCCATATGTTAATTGATGGCTAAGAAGCATAAGTGCTACATAGGTAAGATTCGCTTAATTTATTGTGACTAAAATACTGCACATCTCCTGTAAATATCAGATATTTTCATTTTGCCACACTGAAATATAAGAATCTATATATTACCTGCATAAACTACGATTCTTCGTGAATTCGCCTTCTTTTAGTGTTCCATGGATGATATGTAGTACTTTGCTTATGGGTCAATGTGTTAAAGTGCGAGTTCTAATATTTCAGGGGTCAAAGTGAAAATCAGAATATTTATAAGATGTTTCCCTGTATTTTAACTTATATCATTTTATTGTTTGTCTTCCCTTCAGTATGGCTAGCTGTTGCCTTCTGATCCAAAATGCATTACCTCCATAAATCTTCCAGTTGCCTGATGAAGTTGTGTTTCATGTATAGTAATTGTGTTATTCTTAGTTCAAAAGTTTCTTTGACCCTTCTCTGCTATACATGTGCTAATTTTAGTAAGATTCATTATAGGGCCATATGTCTTTGACTTTATGCATGCATGTTTTATCCAGACATATAACATCAGATCTACATGTGAATGGTAAACCTTCCAATATAGTGGTTGTACCAAATAAATTTTCACACTTATGCTCTGCAGTGTGACAATATTGTTTTGGATTATCAGTTGAGTAAAATACTACTTTTCTAGTTATATTAAAGTACCTTTTACTTCTAGACTATCGAACAAATCTTATGTCATTGCATATTTCTACTACTAAACTATTTTTTTACAAATTTGTACAGTTATCATCGATCTATTCTCAGCAGCGGTTGCATCAATTCCCAGAGCTCTATGGGTGAATAAAACCAGGGAGTGAGTTTCTCTGTCTCAAAGTATTGCTTTTCCATATGTTTAAACCTTGTCAATAAATTTCTTTTTTTCCATAAAATGAATAAGGCAATTCATTACTTACAGTAATATTAGTTTATATTCAGGCCTTTAATGTGTAATTTGAGCGTTCAAATGTTGTGCAGCACTAGCTTAGCCCTTTGCCATCCTAATAGTAAGTGAGGATAAGTAGATGAATCTAATGCAACTGATCCGTCAAGCGATTAGCTACTATGAAATAACTTTGCATTGGATTGTATAATATGATGCAAGATTACTCTGCATATTTGCATATGATTTGAAAACTACTTACTGTAGTCTGAGTGAGAGTAGGATTTTCTTAATAACTTGTTTGATTTAACCTAATCTTGTAATAAGCATTGATTTAGTATATTCCAATCAAAATTCAACAGTGTTTTTGATTTTGTTGACAGCATATTTGCAATCTAATAGATTGTATTTTATTTAGTTGAATATTTTATAAGCTTACAAATGAAACTGTTCAATTTGACAAAATTTTCTGAAAGTTTTGTAGAATCAGAAGGAATGCAAGGATAGGTAGTAAAATCGAAATTTTATTTTATGCACTCGTTTCAAAGAGCGGCATAGTTCAGGCAAGGTTCATACATTTTTACATAAAATTATATTTGCTAACCAGTTCTAAGTTTTAACTTCTTGTGGAGCTGGTGTACTCCATAAGACTTCTAGTACCTCCATGAATAAACTTACAGCAACTGCTAATTGTTTAGTCTTTGTTATTTCTCTTCTCCTAACATCCTTCTCGTCATTAAGTTCAAATTACACATCTATCTCAGACTCTTTGTTCTCATTTTATCGCTCTTTGTGCAGCTTTTTATAACTGCGAAACTTTGGTGCTGCTCAAATTCTTAGTTATCTACAACTAAGACTTTTTCTTTGAATTGTTATTTGTTAACTTTGTTCTCTTGCTAGTTCCATGGTCCTTTCTCAAGTTTCAAATAGATAAAATAATTCCGATGCTCTTATTTCTTTTGCTTTATGCACTAGGACAAGCAAAATGTGCGTTACGGACTACATAATTTTTTATAGATAGAAGAATGTGCTAGATGTTAATCCTTTTTTAAAAAATAATTATTAAATATTGAGAATGTTTTATAGAGTTTACATAGACACTAGGTGCATGCAAAAAAAACGTCTCCAAGTATTTTTAATTGTTTGTTTTGTTTGATCTAGGGTTTAGACGTCCGACGCTTCTGTCGCCTCTACTCTCTCTTGACTGGTCTCCAGTCCCTGCAGTCTGGAACTCATCGCATCTCTTCAATGCCACTTCTCTCAATCTCACCACCTTCGGCTGTAATGTCGAAAAAACTTTTCAAGGTATATGCTTTTCTAACTTTATTAGTTTATCCCTGCTCTTAACTATTTTTTTCAGATTAAGACCCGCCATTGTTTTTTTTTTTTTTTTGGGTTGAACTATAATAGCTAGTAAGTTAAAATATTTTATTAAATTTAGTCACTCTGTTAGCTATTAACCAGCCATAAATTGGCATGACCAATCATAAATTGATATGATTTTATTTACCAAAAAGTATTTAAAAACATTTTGATAAAATCATAAATTTAGTTGACTAACATTTTGAATAAATTGCTACTGCATCTTGCTGAAATTTGGCGCCGTGGATGATACACATTGCTCTAACTATGTTTCCCCCCCTTGAATATCATCTCTGCTTATTCTTCTCGCAAAGCAACTCTATTTTCTATTGACGACTAATTTATCTTGATAGATGCCCAGCGAAGAGGCGCATGAGCAAATTAAGAAAGTTTGTGATGAAGAGGTATCTTTTATCCTCAACTTGTTTGACATATTTAATATTTCTATCGTTTCTAAACTCTCCTTCTTTGTTTGTAGTGGCGAAGGAATTACATGACTTTTGCTAGTTATCCTGAGCTTAAGATGATGGTAGCAGAGAAACTTGGTATCCTCCCAAAGTTACGGATTTTAAACAATGCATGTGCATGCATGCATATGCGGTGGATGCTTCTTTGATTATCGTATGTATAAGACTCGAGCTATTTTGTTCTCTTTATTGCAGGAGCTACATGGTCTGCCGTGCCGGGCATTGCACTCCCTCAGATTACCATTTTTGTTGTGCAGGCCAGGCCCTCTTTCTTCTTTTTTGGTTATACGACGGAAGCAGAACTGTAATTATCTTTTGCTTTGCTCCAAACTTGTTTGTTTTGACACTCCAACACTTTTATCGAAACTAACTACAGAGTTTATTTTTAGTATTCACTTTGATCGCGAGTGTCGATTTATGTGCGTACTAGCGAGAATATACGTACGATTCGATTCGTGTGGGGTTTGTATGACAAAGTGACTGGTGTTTTTTGGACATTATTTCGTGCTCACTATTTCTACTGTTTTTCTCTCTTTTTTGCTTGGTTCAAAGGTGTTATAACCAAGCAACTTGTACATTTATCTGTTGGCCTGTAACCAATCAGAGCATTTTTTAGATTAAGTTGGATGTCCAACCTCACAGTAAGTTGAGCTATGCTACAATTTGCTGAAAGGAGAGCAGGGGACTTTTTTTTTTAAAAAATAACTCTGTAAATTTTTAAAATTTGCAAAATAATTCTGTGTATTTTTTTTTTTTACAAAATTAATTCTGCTTTTGCCAGCTCGGTGCTACGCTGGTGTGGCGGCCTGAAAGCGGTGAATGATTCACCGCCTTTAATGTATATACTGAAGCCGGTAAATCATCCACCGTCTTCAGTATAAATGTTGAAGACGATGAGCCATTCATCCCTTTCAGTACATACATCAAAATTTAGCGCAATTTGGCATTCAACATTTTTAGCATTACACTAAAGGCGCTGATTCAACGTCTTTAGTATAATACTAAATGCGCTGAACGATTCACCGCCTTTCGAAGAAACACCGAAGGCGGTGAACGTCTTCATGTCGTTAAACACCCGTGGCGCCGAGCTGGCAAAAATAAAATTAATTTTATAAATATTTTTTAAGCAGAATTATTTTATAATTTTTTAAAATTTATAAGGTTATTTAAAAAAAAAAAAGTCCGAGAGCAGGGGTGGGAAGTGCATATTCTATTGTAAGTTAAAATGTAGGGATAATATTCTATTTACTCTTCAAAAATTTAGAAATATTTTTATTTACTTTTATGTATTTTATTTAAAGTTTACTTTTCATTTATTTATTTGTTATTCAAAAATATCTCTGCCATTAATATTCGTTAAATTATTTCGGATTAAATTCGAATTAAATTTTAAACTTTTAAAATATGTTTTGAAATTAATTTAAAATTTTAAAATAAAATAACTTCTAAATAAAATTAGTTATAATTCTTACTATTTTTCTGGCAAAGATGATGATTATAATTATATAAATTTAATTAATTTACCTAAATTCACAAGTAATAATTTTAAAACTTCAAATTTTATAATGTTTTGATATTATTTAATAGGAAAAAAAACAAAAGTATCATAAAAAAATAAAAATATTAAATTAAAATTTTAGATTCTAAATTACGGTAATGCCCTTTCCGGTGCAAATTGATATTTTTCCCAAAGCAAACAAAGCAAACCGTTGTTCACTCCCCGGAAGTTTGACTCCCCGCCGGTTCCACTCTCGGCCTCCGCATTTCCGACACCGAGCAGAGAGGGAGGGAGGAAGCGAGTGTCGGGATTAGGGTTAGGGTTAGGGTTAGGGTTAGGGTTAGGGATGGTGGCGGTGGATCTGGGGGAGTTCGCGGAGGAGGGGTTCGAGCCGAAGCGATGGATCAACGCGGCGCTGGAGGGCCGGCACCCGCAGGACCCGCTGGATCGATTCATGGCCGACGCCGAGGAGAGCCTCCGCTCCGCGGCCGATGGCATCGCCGACGCCCTCGAGCGCGAGAGCTCCGACGCCCTACGCCGTGTCCCCCTCGCCTGCCGTGACGTCCTCCGCATCCGCGACGACGCCGTCGCGCTTCGCTCCGCCGTCGCATCCATCCTCGGCTCCCTCAGAGAGGTTCGTGTTGGTCGATTACTTCTCTCAATCGCCGCCGCACGCAAATTCTAAGACTTGTTGGAAATGATTGGATTCGGTGTTCTTATTATTATGTTGTTTTTCTCGTGAATTGATAGTTTGATCGGGTTAAGTTCAATTTGGGTTTGAACTGGCTAATTCTAAGATTCAAAAATGATGGATCCGGTGTGCTTATTTTTAATCATTACCAAATTCAAATTCTAAGATTTGTTGGGGAAATGATGGATCCAGTGTTATTATTATTATGTTTTTTTTAAAAAAAGTTTACTTTGTTAAATGCTTGTTTTTCCTGTGAATTGGTCTCTGCTGTAGATTGATTGCAAGATTAGAATACTTTGATTTTGAATGCCATTGGTTGATTTAGCTGATCTGTCTCTTTCTCTCAACCAATTCAATTGATAGATATGAGAAATTTTAGATTCAATATGATTGTTTTGTCAAAATCTTGCTTTCGTTGTTGTTTGGTCTCTGCTGTGGATTGATAGCTCCATTAGGTTGATTGGAGAAACAGTGGTGTCCTATGATGAAATGGATTGTGGTGGTTTGATTGGAAATGCTAGATTTGGAAATGTTCGAATCCTTGAAGTCTTTTTGCCTTGTAGTGAATTGGGTTTCTATTTTTTTAGATTTATAACTCTACTTGGTTTCTGAAATTTCGATGGGTTATATTAGTTTATTTGGTGTGATAAAGAGGAAAGAGAAGAAATCCTGCCATATAATGAAATGGATTTTTTTGGGTTCTATTCTTAATTTGCTTTCTTCCAGTCTTCCACTTTGTTTTGGATGAGTGATGTTCAACTTCACTGCAGATGGCATTCAAGGATGGTAGGGCCAGTTTTGATATCCCTTAATTACCCAATGCAAATTCTAGATTTGGAATGTTAGATTCAGTGTGCTTGTTTTGTTAAATCCTTGCTTTTTTTGTGAATTAGTCTCGATTGTCGGAAGATAACTCGATTGGGTTTCTTAAGTTCAAGTGGTCTGCGTTTGTTTTTATGTGCCTTGATTGGAAAAACAATGATGACTTCTGATGAAAAGGAATTATGTTCTTTCTCTTGTATATTCTTTTAGATTTAAATGCATGAGGGTGAATTTCCGTACAGATTGCAGCTAATGATGGTAAGAGAGATGCCATGTTTTGATCCCTAGCGATTCTTGTTAAGAGGATTTGATATTTGGTTTGTGGGCTTGCTGTGGTTTTTCTGGTCTTTCATACTTTCATTATGTCCTTTAATCTTGAATGGGTAGAGTTAAATCTTAGTGTAGATGGTCAGGTCATGATGGCGAAGACTACATATTGCTCATATCTGCAGCCGTTAGTGTATTTTTTGTAGATTTCACGGTGCATTACTGTAACTTAAATGTCTGAATGATCAAGTTTTAGTTCTTTGTTTATTAATTGTTTCTCTCTGTAGTTTTTCCAGAGTGTCCTGTTATTTATTTTTGCTAGATAGGCAAATTTAAGTAGAGTTTATCAGGAATCAATGCTAATGGTTCGGAAGCTTGTACTCCAACAGCTGGTCAGAAGCTTGATAGTGACTATGCATCTGCACCTGGCACCTGCTTTAACTCTGCTTGCTTTTGAAGGCGGTGTTTACTTACTCTTTTACTGATAATCAGTTTGAAACGTTTTCCAATCAGTTCATTTCTTGTGCAGCTTCATTTACATTTTTTTAGTGGATGGTCTCATATTAGTGAAGGAATCATGGCATAAACAATTGGCTTGGTTTTAAATGGGATCCACTAGGAGACTGTCAGTCCCATTGGTTGGTTTACTTAGGTACTTATAGCATCACCTCAATAATTGTGATATAGTGCACCAGAAAGGCAATGCTATGTGCCAGTGCTTTTTGTATCTTATGATTTTATCTGATTTAACTCAAAACTAGTAATTAATATCATATAGGTAAACGCTAGTTGTTTTCTGTTCATTTATGATTTCAGACTTTATGCTGTCTATGTTTCTCTAGAAGGAATCATCTGTAGGAAATTACTGGAGTATGGTCATTGAGGCTAAAGACTACAAACTGATCGGGTTTGTTAGGCATCAAGTTAATGATAATAGAATAAAGTTTAATATAAGCTTTGCAAATTTAAACTGACAGGCAGAGGGCACATCTGCTGAATCTATAGCTGCTCTGGCTAGAATTGATACTGTTAAACAGCGGATGGAAGCAGCATATGCAACGTTGCAGGTTTGATTCTTTTCATTTATTATTTTAATATGATTTAGATGAGTGGGAAAATGTAATATCCTTATTTTCTCTCCATAATAATATAGCAGCATTGCATTTTACAATTTTGTGTGGAATGAACAGGATGCTGCTGGTCTGACCCAGTTGAGTGCTAGTGTAGAGGATGTTTTTGCAAGTGGGGATCTTCCACGAGCAGCGGAAACCCTTGCAACCATGAGACATTGCTTGTCAGCTGTTGGTGAGGTAGTGGCTTGTTCTTTTTCTGATAATCTAATGAAACATGTTAATCCTTGAGATATATTTGTCAAGAAGAAACTTAATTTTCCAGGTTGCAGAGTTTGCTAATGTGAGAAAGCAACTTGAAGTGTTAGAAGATAGGCTGGATGAGATGGTCCAGCCTCGTTTAGTTGATGCACTTTCAAATCGCAAGGTGTTTCTTGTTTCATTTGTTCACTCCTTTTTTATCTTTTTATAGAACTTCGATGTCAATAAGAGTTACTCTATGATACACATTGTTTGCTAACTTACCTTATTGACCTTGCGATCTGTTTAATGAAGGTTGACGCTGTTCAAGATTTACGTCGTATACTTATTCGTATTGGGAGGTTCAAGTCATTAGAGCTGCAATATACTAAGATGCACATCAAACCGTTAAAAAAACTTTGGGAAGACTTTGACTTAAGACAAAGAGCTAACAAGCCAGAAATGGAGAAGCATGGTGAAAATACAACCTCCCTTTCTTTTTCTAGCTGGCTACCGAGCTTCTATGATGAGACTCTACTATACCTTGAACAAGAATGGAAATGGTATGCTGGTTATGTTTCTTCTTCGTTTTCTTGCGATATTTGAAGTTGTATGGTTTCCACCATTAGTAACTAGAACCTATCCTTCGGCAATTATTTTAATCTATTTCTGTTCTTGGAAATCTACATGCCGGTGATTCAGCGGATATAGCAGAATTCCTGTTCTAATTGATTATGTTAGTCTTTGTTTTGGTTGTGTGTTCAAGATAAGTATGGAACTTCTAGATATGGCCTTTTTTGGAAACTTGTCGATCTGTAGTTTATGATTAACTGTTTTGTAATTTTATCAAATCTTAAAAGAATCAAATGTTCTTCCTTCTTAAATCTAAGCATAATTTGTTATTTTAAAAAAAAGATTTTAAGACAAAGCACACAAAGTCATGCCCCCTTTTCATAATTTTTTTTTTGTAGCTAAACCCTTCATGTTTTTTGTCATATCATCTTTCTTTTCCAATAAAACCATTTATTTCTGTCTTTAACGTAGATTCTTTTCAATGAACCATACCTTCCCAAAAATTTTCTTTTGTGTTGTATCATGTAATATATTTGAGACGTTGGGAGCTAATAATGTTCTCTATCCCCAAAAGTAACTCGTGCTTTAAAATTATAAATCTCTATTCTTTATATGCTTTCTTTTATGTGCTTATCTATAATTATATGTGTATCTATATGAGCCTTTGACACACTGTTTTTTCTTTCCAATTAAGTCCTTGCAATCTTAGAATATTTTGTTAGAACTTGTTAACTTTATTCCTTTAAACTCGAATGTGCCGCCCTACTTCCCGAGGGGCACCTATCCTTGAACTACTCTAGCCCTAGGCCTGCTCAACCCTCTTATGGGTGTAGCCACCGCTCAAAATATTATAGTCAGGTTAAGAGGTTTATTCCTACTATGCCTTATATATAGGACTATTCCAAATTCTAGGGGTGTCACATGACTCATGTCGAATCATGATCTATTAATATAAAAGAGTTTTCTACCTAGTGGTTCTTATAGATTTAGATCCTGATTGGTTCGTGTTAAAGTAATTTAAAACAACCGTTATTCTCCAAAAGCTTAAGCTACCGGAGAACTACGTTTCTAATATTTATATTTAACACTCTTCCTCACGTCTGGACTTGAGATCGTAGACTGAAACTAAGTAGGAAAATATTAAATAATGTTGGCAAGACTCAAATGCAAGACTTCTGCTTTGATACCATGTTAAAATAATTTGAAACCGCTTCTGATATTTATGTTCAATACTCTTCCTCACGTCTGGGCTTGAGACTTTTTCATAGATCCAAGACGTGGATGTGAACTAAATGGGAGGACATTAAATAATGCTAGGAGCCGGATAAGACTTAAATTTAGGACTTATGCTTTGATACCGTGTTAAATTATGTAAAACAACCGTTATTCTCCAAAAGTTTATGCTACCAGAGAATGGTGTTTCTAATATATATAATTATATTCAACAGTTAGGATCTTTCTTGTCCATTTTGCTCTCATAGATGAGGATGTATAGCAACCCCTTTCCACTAATACGCTCTCTCTCTCTCTCTCTCTGAATGAGGATCATTCTTTCCCAAGTTTTGTTACAACAAGTAGAGCTAGTAGACGAATCCACCCTCTATTGCAACAATAACTTGGACATAAATTTTTCTGGTGAAAGACCTAGCCAGCTATATTAAAATACTAGGGATTTTGTTAAATTTTCAGAAACATGACACATTTTATGTAAGCAATCTTTATGTCTCTCTTCTAGGTTGCTAAGTTCATACGTGACACTTTCTCTTTCACTACATTTTCTCCTATTCTTTTTGTTTCCAATTAAAAAAAAAAATTTGTTGATTCTTCTTCTAGTTGTACTTATACCTTCTACAAACTTTTCCTTGAATTATTTTTGCATTATGAGTAACTGAGCTAGGCCTTCTTTCCTAGAGTAACTTTTAACTGCCAAGAATGGTGTGGTTACCATTGTTATTTAGTATCATATTTGGGTACTGCAGTTGCGAACTTTTCTTCATCATCGCATATGAGTGGCGGATGCATAGTAAGTAGCATATGGTCAATGACTAGAAAGCATTTATTTTAATGGATTAATTTCAGGTTGTATTGCTATAATAAACTAGAGGCAGAGAGGTCTTTCTGATTTGTGCATTTGAATGACACCTAAACCTTTCTACTATGACAACAACTAACTGTTGAATCGTTAGAACATGGAAAGTGCTTTTTTCCTTAATTAACTTTTTGTAAATGTTTTACCTTTCTATATGGTAAGCATTTGCATAGGCTAATCGAAATAATAGTTGTTCTATTGGTCTATCTTTTAGGCATACTGTTGATAATTTTTCTTTTATAGTACTAGATTTTACCATGCAACTATTTTTAAAGAGAGGAGACACTGTTATATGCTATTTATAATAGATGTTGCTCCTTTTAAGTGGAGGAAGTTTCATGCTGAAGATTGTAATACTTGCAGGTGCGTAAGTTCTCTCCCTGATGATTACAAATCCCTGGTTCCAAAACTACTCATTGAGACCATGGGTGAATTGAGTGCTAGCTTTGTCTCCCGTCTCAACCTTGCGACAGGAGATGTAGTTCCTGAAACCAAAACCCTAGCAAAAGGTGAGTC
This sequence comes from Tillandsia leiboldiana, assembly GCA_029204045.2. Taxonomy (NCBI): domain Eukaryota; kingdom Viridiplantae; phylum Streptophyta; class Magnoliopsida; order Poales; family Bromeliaceae; genus Tillandsia; species Tillandsia leiboldiana. Next base: position 9,478,123 of record CM055080.1, on the reverse strand, counting down.
CTCGTTGAATCTCCTTTTCTTATTATTAGGAACTAGGAAGCATCTGTAGAATATGAATTATCTGTCATTTAGTTTTCATTTGTTTATTCAGATCAAATAATTTTTTTGTCACTTATTGTCTGTTTATAACATAAGGTGGCATATCCTTGTATCATGCTCACTGAGTTTCTCATTTGTCATGCTAATTAGATCATTAATTTTCTTTAAGAATCTGAATTCTCTAAGGCCTTGGCCATTCTAAGATATTTGTCTGATATAAATATAATGGTTCATTTTATCTGCTTATTCAGGAATAATGGATATCTTGGCTGGTGACATGCCAAAAGGCACTAAGCTGCAGAATAAGCATCTTGAGGCACTAATCGAACTGCACAATGTAACTGGTACTTTTTCAAGGAATGTTCAGCACCTATTTTCGGATTCTGATCTTCCAATTCTACTGAATACACTGAAAGCTGTTTATTCACCTTATGAATCGTTTAAAGTGAGGTGTGCAAAATCTACTCTGAGCTTGTTGCAGTTTCTCCAAGTGTAAATGCATTTGCAGTTAATACACGTTGCATCGAAATTGCATCATCATTTAGGAGAGGCTTTTTTTAATTTGGGGCTTTTACATATCTATCTGCATAATTTATCTATTCACATACATGCCCCTGTAAAATCTAAATTTCATATTTCCCACTTAAAAGTACTCTCTCTTACAAAAGTATCCTTATCATATGTTGGAGAGTTGTCCAACTCCAGTTCATGGGGGATGTTGGTTTTTTACTTGAAAGGACGGTCAATCTTGTAAGTATAATGGTATATCTATATCTCTAAATGAGAAATTCAGTCTAGGATTTAATATTTGAATAGATTCATGTTCAGGGATATGTAAGTAAACCCCTAGTAATTATGATCACTTTCAACTATTTAGTGACAAAACAGTTTTTTTCCTTTTTAAGGTATGGACAAATGGAGCGTGCTATACTTTCCTCTGAGATCACAAGAATAGATATTCGTGGAGCCGTTTCTCGTGGAGTTGGTGCGCAGGGCATAGAGCTCAGCGAAACTGTTCGTAGAATGGAAGAATCTATCCCACAAATCATAGTGCTTCTCGAAGCAGCTGTTGAAAGATGCATCAGCTTTACTGGTGGGTCTGAGGCTGATGAACTAATACTAGCCCTCGATGATATCATGTTGCAATACTTGTCAAACCTACAAGAAACCCTAAAATCCTTGAGAACAGTTTGTGGAGTTGACAATACTACTACACATAGTGATAGCGCGAAAAAGGATGCAGGTTTGGATAGAAAGGAAGGTGGGGCCCGTTTAATGGATGTGGTTTCTGAAGAGGAGGAATGGTCAATTGTTCAGGGAGCTTTGCAGATTCTTACTGTTGCAGATTGTCTAAGCAGCAGAACAGCAGTTTTCGAGGCTTCTTTACGAGCTACTTTAGCTAGAATCGGAACTAGTTTGTCTCTTTCTGTATTTGGTTCGAGCTTAGACAAATCTCATGCAGCAACTGTGGATGAGAGTGCAGAAGTTTTTGCGGGAAGGGCAGCCCTCGATGTGGCAGCTTTGAGACTTACTGACATGCGAGAAAAAGCTAAAAAGCTTTTTAATTTACTAGAGCAGGTAGTTTGGTCTATCCTGTTGAGAACCTTGCATTTAGTATTCATGATTTTTGTAGTGGTGTGGTTATGCTCTCTCTCTCTCTCTCTCTCTCTCTCTCTCTCTCTCTCCTCCCCCCCCCCCCCGGCCCGCCCCGCCCCGCCCTGCCCTGCCCCGCCCCCAAAAAAAATGAAAGAAAAAGGAAAAACAGAGGAAGAGAGAGAAGCATGCATGATGTGAATATATAATAACGGATGCATGTTTTAGAAAATAGAGGTGTAACCTAGTGATGGGAAAAGATGGTTTTTAAATACACCATCTTTTTTGGATCATAGAGGGTTGAGAATTTACTTCCAGCAAGTTTAGAGATTGTTGTGTTATATTATGCACCAGAATAATAAGCAAGATCCAGTTTATATACAATTTGAAGACATGTTTTTTCTAATTAGCTTCTTGCAATGGAATTATGAGTACTCTTCCCTTTCCCTTATTACCTTTTTTTTTCCAATTCCTCTTTCTTACCGTGCAGTCGAAGGATCCGAGGTTTCACACACTCCCCCTCACATCACAAAGGGTTGCGGCATTCTCCGACACTGTGAACGAGCTCGTCTATGGCGTGCTCATATCCAAAGTCCGGCAACGCCTGAGCGATGTTTCACGACTGCCGATCTGGTCTTCCGTGGAGGAGCCAAGCGCTCTCCCTCTCCCGAGCTTCAGCGCATATCCACAGGCCTATGTGACCAGCGTCGGCGAGTATCTCCTCACCTTGCCCCAGCAGTTGGAGCCACTCACAGAAGGCATCTCTGGCAGTGAGGCCGGCAATGAGGAGGCCCAGTTTTTTGCCACAGAATGGATGTTCAAGGTAACGCGCGTGCGCGCACATACACACACACACGCACACATATATATAGAGTCTGTCTGGGATACTATTGGTAGTAGATGAATCGTGTTTTCTTCCTACTTTCTCGCCTTTGGATCAAATACTAAACCCAAGGCATAATGGATAAAAACTAGATAGCAAACACCATTCGTCTACTATTGATGTTCTTGTGGAAGTATTTGTGCTCTAGTTATTGAAGGGTCTTTTTGGACAAATTGCTAAATGAAGAAAAAGAATCCTAAAAATATCATGATTTGCTCCTTGCCCTTCTGAAAGGGAAAAGCACCATTTTAACCCCTTTAATTTGAAGATCTTCAGTACTTTTCCCCCTTCTGTTGCATTTTCCTTCAAGCTATTTTTAGAAAAAAAATATATTGAAATATTACTCGAAACACAAGTTACTACCAATAGAAGGGATTGAGAGTGCTAAAAACATGCAACTTCAGCCTACTTTTCAGCTTTTATGGTTATGCTGCCTCCTCCCAATCGAAGAATGTTGCAAAGTTTTGAACGGTCGATGTACAATTTGAAAAAGTACGCAACCATGGTTTCACATTGTTTCTCAATCCATCAAACTTTTCGAACTTTCATCCAGGTTATTCAGTTGATGAGCAGTTTCTTCTTACAAGCTGAAATGTAGGCTAATGCTGTAAAACTGAAAAAGGCATCCTTTGTGCAAACCTTATGTTAAATGACATTATCATCGGCCAAAAGAGAATCAAACTTTTGGGCCATGTTTGGATGAAGATTTTCTTGTGCGATTGAAAGGCAGGAGTTTGATTTTTTTTTCTTCTTGAAAGGTCTTGATATGTATGATTTGATAGGATAGTATATTTTATCTGTAAGATATTTTATTTTATTCTGAAAAGCACTCCTCATCTACCGAATATTTTATGCTTTTTTAGTAAATGGAAAGGATATACCAAATAAAGTATTCCTGTATTCAAACAGGACCTAAACAATTTCTGCCATTCTCCTCCTGATGGTAACTTAGTATGAACATTTGAATAGAAGGGGGGAATGCTTTTATTGCCTGTTCATGTCATCTTGACAAGCATTCTTTTTCGCACTCTCTGCCTACCGTATTCGCTTTGCTAACCCACTCTGTTTAATTTTTCCTCCACTTTGGTATTATTGCTAGGTGGCTGAGGGAGCCACAGCACTCTTCATGGAGCAGCTGCGAGGAATTCACTTCATCACCGACCGCGGCGCGCAGCAGCTCTCGGCCGACATAGATTACCTGAGCAACGTTCTCTCCGCACTTTCGATGCCGATCCCTCCGTTCCTCTCCACATTCCACACCTGCCTATCAACACCAAGAGACCAACTCCGCAACCTAATCAAGACCGACAGCGGGAGCCAGCTCGACCTCCCGACAGCCAATCTCGTGTGCAAGATACGGCGGATTAGTTTAGATTAGTGTTTTTGTTTTCTCTGATTACTTTTTCCTCTTGATTTTGCTTTTGCTTTTGCTTTGCAGAAGCCTATTATAAAGAAGTGTAGTTATTTGAATCTGAATTGCCCCGTATTCATGTTGTATACATTGAATTTCATACTGGAAAACAATATGTCAACAAAAAAAAATTCTGTTATCAGTACAAGTATCAAACTAAGATGTGACACCCCTGAAAATTAGATTAGTCCTATATATAAATGATATAATAGGACTAAATTTCATAACCCGACTATAGTATTTTGGATGGTAGCAAGATTCAAGAGGTTATGAGAGTTAAGCGTGCTAGAGCTAGAGTAGTTCTAGGATGGGTGACCTATTGGGAAGTGGGGCATCACAGTTGGTATCAGAGCCATTCACCAGCCGGAAATGTGAGATGAGTCTCGGCTGAGCCAGAGTTATTTAGCGGGTAGAGCGAGGCTCCCCGGCTAATGACCGTTGTGGGTGGAGTGCAGCTCCCCACAAGGTCGGTTAAGGCTAGCGAGACGAGTCTCACATCGCCTGGTGCTTGTGAGTGTGCTTGAGCCTGACGTGGACGTCAGGATTTAAAGGGGGGAAGAATGTGACACCCCTGAGAATTGGATTAGTCCTATATATAAATGATATAATAGGACTAAATCTTATAACCCGACTATAGTATTTTGGATGGTAGCAAGATCCAAGAGGTTATGAGAGTTAAGCGTGCTAGAGCTAGAGTAGTTCTAGGATGGGTGACCCATTGGGAAGTGGGGCATCACATAAGATGTGTTGATTTGGAAACTTTTGATTTATTACTACATGGTATCCTAATAAAAGTACTTGTAGTTTTATCCAAGAAATGAAACTGTGTTGTGTAAATGCATCAAGAATTTAAGTATCGTGACACACGGACATACACCGTACCAGAAAAGAAAATTTTAAATTATACCATCGAATATTTTAAAAGTTCTTAAAATCTAGCCACAGTTAAAATTCTCCTTTTCCATTCAGAATTTTGTAATGATATTAGAAATTGCCATTGGAAAAATAAAAATTTTCTTTCATTTTGTTTTTTTTTTTTGCCATTCACATACAAACAACATATTTACCTGGAGTAATCAAATGGCATACGTTGCTTTATCTATCAATCAAATGAAACACAAGACACATCTAAGGCCACAAAATGTCAGGAGATCCCTACAGTAGTTGATAATTGGTATACGTTTCCTTAATGGATTTGATAACCATCATTTCTCATTAACTAAGTTGAGGATGAAATAGATAATAAGATAAATTATTGTGTAGAGAGAAATAATTCTTATACATTCTTTCAACAACCGGTCTAATTATCGCATATTAATCTTTTCTAGTACGTAAAGTTGTTTGTGTCGCATATTAGTTATGCTTAATATATAAACTGAGCTTGCGCTATGCATTAATTGCATATCAATATGTAGATTTTTATATATAATTACATTAAGTTTGTAATCTGTTAATAACTCCTAACTAATATAAAAATAATGTTATAAATAATTTTTTCACATATCTAGCCTTTATAATTAATTTGAGTTCTCAGCATATATATATATATATATATATATATATATGTTAAATTACAGAAAATTTCGCCCCCTGTCTTTTAAAAACCTACATTTTGTTCCCTCATAATTATCGAATTGTCTTTAGGGGACAACGACGTTAACGGAGGTGGTAAATTGACGAAAATGTCCTTACCTTATATTGGAGGGAAAAGGTAATGGAGAAAAGAGAAAGGAGTTTAGACTTATTTTCCGTCATTTTTGAAGGGTATTTTGGGTATATCCAATAATATTTTTAAAAAAATTGACGGCTCACTCACGGAATCGTGACGGCGGAAGGATAAATGCATATTTCGGTAATTACGAGAGGACAAAATATAGGCTTTTAAAAGATAGAGGGCAAAATAAAAAAACAGAATATTAAATGAGAATTTTCTATAATTTAGCCATATATATATATATATATATATATATATATATATATATATATATATATATATATATATATATATATATATATATATATATATATATATATATATATATATATATATATATATATGGCATTTTTTTAGATTACGTGGACTTACATAGTACGCACATTCGTACGTCACTTACATAGTACAAGCATAACTTCAAGAGCAATGCTACCTCTACACCCATTTTTGGGTGTAGAGGTTATACCCTACCCATCCATGGGTGGAGTGTATAATATACACTCATTTTTGGGTGTACATCAAGCATTTTCCTAACTTCAATTCTTGCAATGATAATTATACAGGGACTATTTATAAAGTTTTTTTTATTTTTATTTTTTATTTTTTAGAATTTTTGAGCTCCTCATCCAAAAGCAGTATTAGATTATATGGGATGGATGATATATATTTTATTTATCTATAGATAAATTTTTATTTTTACCAATCACATAAATTCAAATAGTATTTTAAAATAAATAAAATATAAAATGTACATCTTAATGCCACTAATATATTTTTATAAGCATGAAAACATCGTACTTATAAATTATTTTTAATATTAAAACTTTCGAATTATCGATCGGTTCCGATAGAGTTGATTTAGAATATTTGAATTATCTTAAAAATAAATTTTATAATTTTTCGATACCATTTGCCTGATGATCGAAAGGGCTTAAAATCAACGATTGAAAATAAATATCTCACAAAATATGATTATATGACTAAAATTTTATATCAAAAATATTAATTTTGGTATAAAAAATTTTCTATCAAAATTTTATATGATTTGAATATTTATATACGGTTAAATTTACAAACAACTCACTACGTCATTACAATTATTAATTTTAAGCCTCTTTAATCACGAAGCAAATAATATTAAAAAATCATAAAATTTATTTACGATCGTGAAGTTCCAACATCGAAAATAATTTATAAATACGAAAAGCTCTGTGCTTCCATTAGTTTGAACATAGTTCACCGTGTTCAACTTACACTGCACCTCGTCGTCGCTGGGCCCGCTCGAGTGCCGCTCGAGTGAAACCGGCATGACAGGCATAGAATTATTTTTACAAATTTAATTTTTATAAAATTATTTTAAAAATAATATTTTTTAGAATACTAAATATATATATATATATATATATATATATATATATATATATATATATATATATATATAAAAAAAACTTTTTAGATGTAGAAATAGCATTTTCTACCAATCAAAACAAAAACCTCAATTGTGGAAACGAAAAGCACCACGTAGCCTCATCACCACCGATAGAAGCAATTTCCCTTCTCTCTCTCTCTCCACTTCCACACCAAAAAAAAATAAAATATCCTCGCTCTTTCTCTCTCTCTCTCTCTCTCTCTATTTAAACTCCTCTCCCCCATCCCAACTCTCCTTAGCCACTGCGAACTCCACGCAACAACAACAACCCCTCGAGATCGCAAAGTGAGCTCTCTCTCTCTCTCTCTCTCTCTCTCTCTCTCTCGCGCGCGCGCGTGCGCGCGCGCGCGCACATCAAAATTCATTTTCTATGATGCCTCATTTATGATTGTATTTTAGCATATGAATCTAATGCCTAGGTTTTCTGCTTGATTTTGATGCTACGAGTGTTGAGATTACTTTAGAAGTGTAGAGATTCGATTGATTGTTTTGTGTTAGCGATTTGTGTGATGCCTCTCATTTGTGATGTATTTTAGGATATGAATCTAATCTTGATGCCTTCTGCTCGATTTGATGTGACCGGTGTTGAGATTATTTGAAAGGGTTACGGATTTGATTGTAGATGTACACTTCTTAGGATATGAATTCAATTTCTGTGTTTTCTGCTTGATTTGATGTTAGAAGTGTTGGGATTATTTGGAATGTTTAGGGATTTGATTGTTCTGTGTAGGAAAGAAGGCCCAATTTGATGAGCATGTGAAAGATTAGGAGTCCTTATGTGCGTATTAGCTGGTAACAATGTATGGAAACCCCTCTCAACTATAGGCCGTTTCGAAATAGGCCCTTATAGTCTTCTTTTTGTCTTCTTTCCTTTCACTGAGATTTCCTCAACTTTCAATTGTTTTGATTTAAGTGATTTACGCCAGATAAATTGGGGATTTCGTTATATTTAATGATGATTTCTTGAAATTTAATGGTTTTACCTGTTTTTTAGCTAATAGGAACGTTGATTCCAACGCCCGATTGCTTGTGCAGTCATTAATTTTTGACAAAATCGCTAATTGAAATGACTTAAATCCTTCAACCATAGTCCATTTGGATATAGCCCCCCAAACTTCTTTTTCCCCTATTTGAGACCCACCCCCCCTCAAGTTGGGAAGTTCATTAAATTTTAATGATCTTGTGAAATTTTTAATGGTTTTAACAGTTTTTTAAGCTAATGGAAATGTTGATCCCAAAGCGCGATAGCTTGCGAAGTCCTTATTTTTTTGGCAAACCCTTATGCAAATGACTGAAATAGCTCAAATCTAAATAACTGAAAGTCAAAGGGGTATAAATCCAACAAAAATAAAGTTCAGGAGTCTATTTTAGAAAGGCCTATAGTTGATGGGGTCTCCTGGCACTTTTGCCTTAAAAGAGTTTTTAGGGAGTATGCTAGAATAATTGGCATAGATTTTAATAGTATAGAAGATTATACTTGTCGTTTGGTGGAAGTTTATTTAGGGCAATCTTGCAAAAATTAATAGGAAATTCTTAGACAGAAGGTTCGATCTTTTGCTGTGGATTGTAAACATAGCGTTCGTTCAATGATTCATTATACAACACATCATTTGAGTTTGAGTATATCTATTGTAAGGTGAAAAGGTTTGTGCTTGTGGGAATTTGATTGTTTTCAGTTAAAGCGACATAAATTTTGGTTGTGTCATTTGACAGTGTATTTGCCAAGTAGACTTATTGATGTTCGGTTATCTATGAAGGAGACTTAAAGTTTGTTATGAATTAAAAAGACATTTCTTCATCATCTATACTCGTAAACTGGCTGTATTTGTCAATGTGATTGGATAGAAATTTAGTTTGTGAAGGTGGTGAAATAATGCATTTTTTATATTCTTGTCGTCTTCTCATCAAAGTATGAATAATTTATTTTGTTCTGTTTTGGTTTGCCCAGACATTGTTTTTTAACCCTGTATATGGCCTTGAAGCATTTTTAATTAGTCTATGACTTTACAAGAAACCAAAATATCATAGATAGCCTTTAACCCTTGGAAATTGGAGATCAACCCATTCTTGAAAGAGTTTTGTGGCGCACCTAATTAAGGATGATAGGATTTCGAAATTATCAGCAGTAATACCAATAATCAGTAATTTTTAGAGGGTCCATATATACTTGTTAATAAGATGGACTAGAATTAGTGCTTGCTTCGTGTTCTTCTTTTCTCTATTGAATATCATGTTTTCTTCATTGCTGACAAAATTATGACGTCAGCCTAATATCTGTACACTTTGTTCTTCTGCAAACACAGATGGCATCTCCATCTGTATGCTTCACTGCAAATGGGACATCTAAATGCTGTGGTATGCCAAATTTGACGAAGGAAATCTATGGAAAACGTCTAATTGGTTTAGCTAGGCTTCCTTCACGTAGTCTTGTACATAGGCGAGTCTCTGCGACTGCATCTTTGGAGCATAAGCATCAAAATGGCAGAAGAAAATTCTTAAAACTTCTTGGAAACGTCGGACTTGGACTTCCGGCTTTGGCGGGTACGAAAAGTGCTTTGGCAGATGAGCAAGGCGTATCCTCTTCAAGAATGTCCTATTCTAGGTTTCTCGAATATCTCGACAAGGATAGGGTGAAAAAGGTTGATCTATTCGAAAATGGAACCATTGCAATTGTAGAAGCCATTTCTCCTGAGCTGGGAAATCGCATACAAAGAGTACGCGTGCAACTTCCTGGTCTAAGTCAGGAGCTTCTTCAAAAGCTAAGAGAGAAGAACATAGATTTTGCCGCACATAATGCGCAAGAAGACTCAGGCTCTCTTTATTCAACTTGATTGGAAACTTAGCCTTCCCTCTCATACTTATTGGAGGATTGTTTCTATTATCGAGGAGATCATCTGGTGGGCTTGGTGGTCCTGGTGGGCCCGGTTTCCCCCTTGCTTTTGGGCAGTCACGAGCCAAGTTCCAGATGGAACCCAACACTGGCGTGACATTCGATGACGTGGCCGGAGTGGATGAGGCAAAGCAAGATTTCATGGAAGTTGTGGAGTTCTTGAAAAAGCCTGAAAGATTTACTGCAGTTGGTGCTCGAATTCCTAAAGGTGTTCTTCTTATAGGCCCACCAGGAACTGGGAAGACTTTGCTAGCCAAGGCAATTGCAGGTGAAGCAGGGGTCCCCTTTTTTTCTATTTCGGGATCTGAATTTGTAGAGATGTTTGTGGGTGTCGGTGCCTCACGTGTCCGCGACCTTTTCAAGAAGGCAAAAGAGAATGCCCCTTGCATAGTGTTTGTTGATGAGATCGATGCGGTCGGGAGGCAAAGAGGTACAGGGATCGGTGGAGGTAATGATGAGAGAGAACAAACGCTAAATCAGCTTCTAACTGAGATGGATGGGTTCGAAGGAAACACCGGTATTATTGTGATTGCTGCCACTAATCGTGCTGATATATTGGATTCTGCTTTGTTGAGGCCTGGGCGGTTTGACAGACAGGTTAGTTTGACTCTATTATAATTTTGAGCTTTTTTTTTTTTTTTGCAGAAAATAATCTGCTTCTTTTCGACCCTCTTTTTCAAATCCTAAACCACTTTTATCTTCTTTATGCAACTTTGGGTCGAAATCTCTTTTCATGGACTACCGCTATCACAAATAAGGATTCCTGCCAGAGGTTTTTCAGTCCATGAAAAGATACTTTGGCCGAACTGGAAAAAAGAAAAATGTCTGTCTATTTTGGCAAAACGGCCGTTTATTTTGACCAAAAGTTATGTGGTATTTCGGCCCTTTCGATTAAATTCCTCTGCTAAATCTAGAAGAAATATTTGCGTAGTTGTCATATAACTGCCATAAAAGCAACTTTCAGTCATCTCATGCGGCTATTACTTGGGCAGTTCCATCCAATTTAACATAGGAATTTATTGAAAAGAGTAAGATTGCAATGGAATGGACTGTAACAATTGAAAGGCTTAGAATCAAATGATAGTCTTCTAAAAAGGTTGAGGGCCCATAATACAGTTTTTATGTAAAGATGCTCCTACTCAGTGGACTCATAATTCACATGTACCATATTATCAGCTTCTATGTTAACTCTATATTGTACTAAAATTGGCAGGTGACTGTCGATGTTCCTGATGTCCGTGGTCGAACAGAAATACTGAAGGTGCATGGAAGCAATAAAAAGTTTGATGGCGATGTTTCTCTTGATGTCATAGCAATGAGAACACCTGGCTTTAGTGGAGCAGACCTTGCAAATCTCTTGAACGAAGCGGCCATATTGGCTGGTCGAAGAGCGAAGACAGCAATTTCCTCGAAGGAGATAGATGACTCTATAGACAGGATTGTTGCTGGAATGGAAGGGACAGTGATGACTGATGGTAAAAGCAAAAGTCTTGTGGCTTATCATGAAGTTGGACATGCAATTTGTGGGTGAGTAAGATAAAGTTTCATTTTAATTACGTTGCCTCATTTTGCAAAGAGATGTACATATTTTTCTATTTTACCACTTTGATCCATCGACCAAAGTATCTTCTGATGGATCAAAGTGCCCCTGACTGAAATCTCTGATGCATTTTTTCATCTGATCAAGAACTATACAGATAATTCAGTCCATAATGGAAAATTTCAAACCAAAAAGAAAAAAAAAACGGTGAGATCAAAATTGCAAAATCATAAAAAGTAGTGGATTGTTTCGAGGAAAACCCTTTAATTTCTTGAAATTATGTATTCTATGTCATACTGCAATAATCCTTTATGTTTACATAAGAGAGCTGATGCAACATAATATGAGTTGTTTGAACTTTAAACATTTAAATTTTGTTTGAGTCTTTGGTATCTCAGTAACCTCCATGCTGTTGGGAATTGCTATATCTTTGACCCTAGATTTCATCTATACTGTGTGACATTGTTCTTTAGGAGTCTTACTAAAACCTTTTGGCCAATAGATGGTACAAGGAGTATAATTGCAGTATGATAAAGCCGATTTTAAGAAATCCCCCAGAATATCTTTATTTCATCCATCTATGGACTCCATTACTCAACTGGCTTCGAGGAAGTAATTTTTTTCACACATCATTCATCTTTACACTCCGACACTAGAATTAATATTCTTAATGATCAGTATGGTACTTCAATTTTCTTTGAAGCTATCTAGATTTTCGTATGATTGACAATTACTACCCATCTGCAGGACTCTAACTCCGGGCCACGATGCTGTCCAAAAGGTAACCCTTATCCCACGTGGCCAAGCACGCGGGCTTACTTGGTTTATTCCTACCGACGACCCAACTTTGATCTCCAAGCAGCAACTCTTCTCAAGAATTGTGGGTGGTCTTGGAGGCAGAGCTGCTGAGGAAGTTATATTTGGGGAACCTGAGGTGACCACTGGCGCTGCTGGTGATTGCAACAGATCACTGGCTTAGCCAAACAGGTAAATAACCTTCAGACACAGCGTGCAGCCTTCCTTGTATTTAATCAGCATAAACTAATGGCAAAGAAGGGCATTTAAGGGCCAAGTTTTCTTAGTCAAATATACATGTTCTAAAATACGAATAGTATATCTTTACTTACCAATTTGTTGAACTGTTGATGAAATAACAGCATCATAAAAAAATACTTGATCCCTTTTTTTTGAATCTTTTTCCATCCTATTGTTGCTTTAAAATGTTAGAATGATCTTTCATGTAGATTAAGGTACTATTTGGAGTTGCTTGACTTACCCACAATTACAACTTTCAGATGCTTTAGGCTGATATAATTTCATAACTAACTACCTGCTGTATAGCGTTCGTTTCTCTTTTGAGATGCAATGTAGGTCTTACGGGATAAACTTCGAATGCTATGAGATAGTACATTGCTCCACCATAGTTGTTACCTCTGTTTAGGGTGATTGTGTTGTTCCCTCTATAATTCTTCAGGCATGCATGCAGATAGTGGCCACGGTATATGCAAAAAAATTTAGAGTCGGTCATATTTACACTCTATAGTTGCTCATATGATAATGGGCTTGCACATGGCACAACAATCTTAAACTACAGTAGGTCTATTAATTAAATCTTTGTCTTCTAACAGAGTCAGTTGTGCTAAAGCATGCTTAGTGAAGTAGAATTGTAAATTATAGAGACTGGTCAATATTTGCTTTCGAGGAATTCAAAAATAGGGCACAAATTGGGACCGAAGTAAGCGTCATTGAGTTGTCTTTTGGACAATACTGTTAGTCTACATGTTCACTCTGTTTTTACTGCTTCTACTATTTGGGACCAAAAATATTCTTTTATGAACCAAAACATCCCTGAAACGAATAATTAAGGCACAAAAAGGTGTCCAAGGGGAATTCCAATTCATATAAGGAAAACTGTAAAATATATAAAAACGGAGTTATCTTCCGGCTTAAGCGTTTGGAGAGTAACGGTTGTTTCACATTATTTAACATGGTAACGGAGGAGAAGTTCTGAGTTCGAGTCACGTCAGACTCTTAGCATAATTGATTTTCTTTATTTAATTTAGTCCACGCCATGGACATATCAAAAAGTCTCGAGCCAAACGTGAGGATGTGTTAAATATAAAATATAAAAACACCATTCTCTACCGGCTTAAGTTTTTGAAGAGTAATGGCTGTTTCACATTTTCAGTTCTAACTCGCCAAACAAAACCAGTGGATAAAAGTTGTAAAATAAATAAAATAATAATCACATATACAATACATATTATCCGCCACACATGAAATTATACTGAACGCAGTATATCAATTTTTGCGCAGATGGTAACCACATTCGGCATGTCAGAGATCGGCCCGTGGTCACTGATGGACTCATCAGCACAAAGCGCCGACATCATCATGAGAATGATGGCGAGGAACTCTATGTCGGAGAAACTCGCAGAGGACATCGACACTGCAGTGAAGAGGATATCGGAAAAGGCATACGAAATCGCTCTGGCTCATATTAGGAACAACCGAGAGGCAATCGATAAGATCGTGGAAGTGCTTCTCGAGAAGGAAACATTGTCGGGCGATGAATTTAGAGCAATTCTTTCCGAATTCGCGGAGATTCCTACCGAGAATAGGGTTTCTCCAGCCACTCCTGCAGCTGCTCTCCCCGCTTAGTTTGCTTACTTAGAAACAATGTGGATGGTTGTTGTGAAATACCATAATGTTCATATCTGAATTCTTGTATTCACTATTTCTGGATACGATGTCGGATTTTTGATGTAAAATCTGTATAATATACTTTTGATTGAGTGTAGCTACAACTATCCTTCAGACTTTTAATCATCGTAGTATGAGAAGTTTTGGGAAAAAAGATGAAACCTGCTTCTACTTTCTGGGGCTTTTAATTTGTGGCTTTTAGTATCGATCGAGTTTGTTGAGATCTTAGTGTCAGTGGAAAATAGTGATAATGCAGGATTATTCTTGTAATAAAGTGTTCACACTTCTCAGATTGAAGAAGATCCCTTGAAAGGTAATTTGCATTTGTATTTGATCTGGAAGAACCATACTTGAAATGTTGTTGTTCACTATGATTTTTTTTTTTTTAAAACTCAAATTGGAAAAATTACTGGTTGGTAAAATTTGCCTGCCTTTTGCCCTGCATAGTTAGTTCTTTATTCAGATGAATCTTGAGATATTTGAGTAGACCATCTCAGTTCTTCACCTTTACATTTTCACCCACCTCAGGTTAAAATTTGGGGTTAATTGCATACGGCTCCCTGTAAACATATCGAATAGTAGATATATCTTTACAAAGTTGAACTTTTCATATTTATCCCTTCAAAAGTTCAACGTTATTCATATATATCCCTCCGGTTTATTATCGTAGTTCACTGTTTATCTTTTAACAGATTATATGTGAAATGACAGTTTTGCCTTTTAAAAAATGTCCCTCTAAAAAATAATGCAGAAATATTTGAAAGGATAAAAAGTAAATTTACCTCACTAACTAACCAAGATTAAGTATTTAATCTATGGTTAACTAAATTTTTCTAACAGAGATAGACGGTAGGGATATATATGAATAACATTGGACTTTTGAAGGGATAAATATGAAAAGCTGAACTTTGTAAGGATATATCTGCTATTCGATATGTTTACAGGGAGCCGTATGCAATTAACCCTGGCATATATCCTTTTGTTCTTGTTTAATTTACAAGCTCTGAAATTGAATAGAGTGAAACATACACTGTTTCATCAGAATTGCAGGTAGGGATCTTATTGTTTTAGTTCACAACACAAATGGTAGTTGGAACTGTAATCTAAGTGGGGGACTTATATTAGTCAAAATGGATGAAATCTTCCAGTAACATTTGCCTGAGAAAAATAGAAAAACTCAAGTCCAACTAATCAAAGAAAATTAGTGTAAACTTTCAACAAAAATGGTGATAGATATATGCAGTGATGGCAGCGACAAAGACGACAGCAACTGTGACGCCCCACTTTCCAGGAGGTCACCCATCCTAGAACTACTCTAGCTCTAGCACGCTTAACTCTCATAACCTCTTGAATCTTGCTACCATCCAAAATACTATAGCTGGGTTAAGAGATTTAGTCCTATTATATCATTTATATATATGACTAATCAAATTTCTAGGGGTATCATATTCTTCCCCCCTTTAAGCCTGACGTCCACGTCAGGCTCAAACACACTCACAAATATCAGGCGATGTGAAACTCGTCTCGCTAGCCTTAGCCGACCTTGTAGGGAGCTGCACTCCACCTACAACGGTCATTAGCCGGGAGCCACACTCAACCCGTTATATAACCCTGGATCAGCCGAGACTCATCTCACATTTTCGGCTGGTGATTGTCTCTGATACCAACTGTGACGCCCCACTTTTCAGGAGGTCATCCATCCTAGAACTATTCTAGCTCTAGCACGCTTAACTCTCATAATCTCTTGGATCTTGCTACCATCCAAAATACTATAGCCGGGTTAAGAGATTTAGTCCTATTATATCATTTATATATAGTACTAATCAAATTTCTAGGGGTGTCACAGCAACTGAGGTATGTGTAGGATGGAGGTGATTGTGAGGATAATTTAAGTAGTATGAAAGTAGAAGTAGCAAAATTGTGCATACTCTTACACAAACTTAATTTGATAAAACGATGGCCGAAAACAGCTCTCTTATATTTTGGAAGATTCAAAAAATTCAAAAGCAAACTTAGTTTGATAAAACGGTAGCTGAGAACACCTCTCTTATATTTTGGAAGACTCAAAAAATTCGAAAGCACTTATAATCTTCCCTCCTCTAATAATGGTATAAAATTATGGTAACATACAGT
Source organism: Tillandsia leiboldiana (assembly GCA_029204045.2). Taxonomy (NCBI): domain Eukaryota; kingdom Viridiplantae; phylum Streptophyta; class Magnoliopsida; order Poales; family Bromeliaceae; genus Tillandsia; species Tillandsia leiboldiana. The sequence continues at coordinate 9,461,788 of CM055080.1, read as the reverse complement.
ACTGAATAAGAATGTAGTTATATATATTTCATAATAAAAGAAAAGAAAAGTAATTTCAAAATCAATAACTAAGTCAGTTGATTGCATATATCAAGTGGAGTTCGCTCAACTGATCTGACTTATCTAAATTGTAATGTTGTAATGATGCTCGATTGTGAGAATAATTGTTTTAGAATATAATCATTTCTTATTTTCAAAATTAATTTGGTAAATTGAAAACAGAAGAATAGTGTTAACCTGACTTAACTAATCCGTTAAACTGTAAACTGAGGTCCAAACAGTATCTACATCTTGTTCAATATTTTTTGTAAATTTATTCAAAATATTTGTATATTTCGTAAATAAGGAGTACGATCAAATGTCTAAAATTGTACATCATATTCAGGATGTAAGTCATTTTAGGCCATATAATTGTTTCACCTCATTGCTATTTATATTGTTTCTTTAAAATTCAGTAAACAGTAGAGGACAAGTAAAAATTAGAAGATTGGGAAAAAAGAAGAAAAAAAAAAAAAAAAAGAAGAACATGTGCTCATTGTTAAACAGTAAGTTAATATTCTCCTCTCATAACTTAATATATAGACAGCATAGAAATTATAAGTTACTGGTGAGAATTTAAGATCGATCATGTCATAAGATGATAATTTTTTGAATTTCAAATTAAAACACATCTTAAGTCTTGAATGTTCTGATGCTCTCCAATATTTAGAAAAATATTTGATGCTGGATATATTCTGTTCATAATATTAAATTCAATTAAAACTGCATAGTATTTTAAAAGTATGAATATCTTGTTCGTTATATCTTACGACGAAAAATCAGATCAGATGTTGTTAAAATAAGATAACTTATTCGAAAGCAAAATGCAAACTTCTTTCTTATAATCTCTACATAAATTTTTACACCGAAAAAGTTATTTAAGAATAAATTATTTCAAGTAAGATATCACCAAAGTACACTCAAAGCATCAAAAGCTGCTTAGAGATTCAATCATTTTTACATCTCACATAAAAAAACTAAGATATCTTACATAAAAGTACATTTTAATTGAAATTCCTGTAATACAAGTTAGTATTTTAGTAAGATTTGTGTTTAGATATAGTTGCACACTTTTCCTAGCAAATTAGATTAAAAAAACTATAACTTTTCCTGTTATAAAGTTAAGGACAAATCCTCAATAGCAGCAGCAGAAAAAATATTGAAGAGTACTTTAATGAAAAGGCTACTTACTACTGGTGGTTCGGGAGCAGTTCTCTGGTTCCAGTCATGCAGCACTTCTGCAGAAAACATATATACTT
>CM055080.1:9403897-9460390 GCA_029204045.2 Tillandsia leiboldiana | reverse complement strand
TAAATTATACCATCGAATATTTTAAAAGTTCTTAAATCTAGCCACAGTTAAAATTCTCCTTTTCATTCAGAATTTTGTAATGATATTAGAAATTGCCATTGGAAAAATAAAATTTTCTTTTCATTGTTTTTTTTTTTTTGCCATTCACATACAAACAACATATTTACCTGGAGTAATCAAATGGCATACGTTGCTTTATCTATCAATCAAATGAAACACAAGACACATCTAAGGCCACAAAATGTCAGAGATCCCTACAGTAGTTGATAATTGGTATACGTTTCCTTAATGGATTTGATAACCATCATTTCTCATTAACTAAGTTGAGGATGAAATAGATAATAAGATAAATTATGTGTAGAGAGAAATAATTCTTATACATTCTTTCAACAACCGGTCTAATTATCGCATATTAATCTTTTCTAGTACGTAAAGTTGTTTGTGTCGCATATTAGTTATGCTTAATATATAAACTGAGCTTGCGCTATGCATTAATTGCATATCAATATGTAGATTTTTATATATAATTACATTAAGTTTGTAATCTTTAATAACTCCTAACTAATATAAATAATGTTATAAATAATTTTTCACATATCTAGCCTTTATAATTAATTTGAGTTCTCAGCATATATATATATATATATATATATATATGTTAAATTACAGAAAATTTCGCCCCCTGTCTTTTAAAAACCTACATTTTGTTCCTCATAATTATCGAATTGTCTTTAGGGGACAACGACGTTAACGGAGGTGGTAAATTGACGAAAATGTCCTTACCTTATATTGGAGGGAAAAGGTAATGGAGAAAAGAGAAGGAGTTTAGACTTATTTTCCGTCATTTTTGAAGGGTATTTTGGGTATATCCAATAATATTTTTAAAAAAATTGACGGCTCACTCACGGAATCGTGACGGCGGAAGGATAAATGCATATTTCGGTAATTACGAGAGGACAAATATAGGCTTTTAAAAGATAGAGGGCAAAATAAAAAACAGAATATTAAATGAGAATTTTCTATAATTTAGCCTATATAATATATATATATATATATATATATCTATATATATATATATGGCATTTTTTAGATTACGTGGACTTACATAGTACGCACATTCGTACGTCACTTACATAGTACAAGCATAACTTCAAGAGCAATGCTACCTCTACACCCATTTTGGGTGTAGAGGTTATACCCTACCCATCCATGGGTGGAGTGTATAATATACACTCATTTTTGGGTGTACATCAAGCATTTTCCTAACTTCAATTCTTGCAATGATAATTATACAGGGACTATTTATAAAGTTTTTTTTATTTTTATTTTTTATTTTTTAGAATTTTTGAGCTCCTCATCCAAAAGCAGTATTAGATTATATGGGATGGATGATATATATTTTATTTATCTATAGATAATTTTTATTTTTACCAATCACATAAATTCAAATAGTATTTTAAAATAAATAAAATATAAAATGTACATCTTAATGCCACTAATATATTTTTATAAGCATGAAAACATCGTACTTATAAATTATTTTTAATATTAAAACTTTCGAATTATCGATCGGTTCCGATAGAGTTGATTTAGAATATTTGAATTATCTTAAAAATAAATTTTATAATTTTTCGATACCATTTGCCTGATGATCGAAAGGGCTTAAAATCAACGATTGAAAATAATATCTCACAAATATGATTATATGACTAAAATTTATATATCAAAAATATTAATTTTGGTATAAAAAATTTTCTATCAAAATTTTATATGATTTGAATATTTATATACGGTTAAATTTACAAACAACTCACTACGTCATTACAATTATTAATTTTAAGCCTCTTTAATCACGAAGCAAATAATATTAAAAATCATAAAATTTATTTACGATCGTGAAGTTCCAACATCGAAAAGAATTTATAAATACGAAAAGCTCTGTGCTTCCATTAGTTTGAACATAGTTCACCGTGTTCAACTTACACTGGCACCTCGTCGTCGCTGGCCCGCTCGAGTGCCGCTCGAGTGAACCGCATGACAGGCATAGAATTATTTTTACAAATTTAATTTTATAAAATTATTTTAAAAATAATATTTTTTAGAATACTAAATATATATATATATATATATATATATGATATATATATATATATCTATATATATATAAAAAAAACTTTTTAGATGTAGAAATAGCATTTTCTACCAATCAAAACAAAAAACCTCAATTGTGGAAACGAAAAGCACCACGTAGCCTCATCACGCACGATAGAAGCATTTCCCTTCTCTCTCTTCTCTTCCACTTCCACACCAAAAAAAAATTATAAAATATCCTCGCTCTTTCTCTCTCTCTCTCTCTCTCTCTATTAAACTCCTCTCCCCCATCCCAACTCTCCTTAGCCACTGCGAACTCCACGCAACAACAACAACCCCTCGAGATCGCCAAGTGAGCTCTCTCTCTCTCTCTCCTCTCTCTCTCTCTCTCTCTCGCGCGCGCGCGTGCGCGCGCGCGCGCACATCAAAATTCATTTTCTATGATGCCTCATTTATGATTGTATTTAGCATATGAATCTAATGCCTAGGTTTTCTGCTTGATTTTGATGCTACGAGTGTTGAGATTACTTTAGAAGTGTAGAGATTCGATTGATTGTTTTGTGTTAGCGATTTGTGTGATGCCTCTCATTTGTGATGTATTTTAGGATATGAATCTAATCTTGATGCCTTCTGCTCGATTTGATGTGACCGGTGTTGAGATTATTTGAAAGGGTTACGGATTTGATTGTAGATGTACACTTCTTAGGATATGAATTCAATTTCTGTGTTTTCTGCTTGATTTGATGTTAGAAGTGTTGGGATTATTTGGAATGTTTAGGGATTTGATTGTTCTGTGTAGGAAAGAAGGCCCAATTTGATGAGCATGTGAAAGATTAGGAGTCCTTATGTGCGTATTAGCTGGTAACAATGTATGGAAACCCCTCTCAACTATAGGCCGTTTCGAAATAGGCCCTTATAGTCTTCTTTTTGTCTTCTTTCCTTTCACTGAGATTTCCTCAACTTTCAATTGTTTTGATTTAAGTGATTTACGCCAGATAAATTGGGGATTTCGTTATATTTAATGATGATTTCTTGAAATTTAATGGTTTTACCTGTTTTTTAGCTAATAGGAACGTTGATTCCAACGCCCGATTGCTTGTGCAGTCATTAATTTTTGACAAAATCGCTAATTGAAATGACTTAAATCCTTCAACCATAGTCCATTTGGATATAGCCCCCCCAAACTTCTTTTTCCCCTATTTGAGACCCACCCCCCCTCAAGTTGGGAAGTTCATTAAATTTTAATGATCTTGTGAAATTTTTAATGGTTTTAACAGTTTTTTAAGCTAATGGAAATGTTGATCCCAAAGCGCGATAGCTTGCGAAGTCCTTATTTTTTTGGCAAACCCTTATGCAAATGACTGAAATAGCTCAAATCTAAATAACTGAAAGTCAAAGGGGTATAATCCAACAAAAATAAAGTTCAGGAGTCTATTTTAGAAAGGCCTATAGTTGATGGGGTCTCCTGGCACTTTTGCCTTAAAAGAGTTTTAGGGAGTAGCTAGAATAATTGGCATAGATTTTAATAGTATAGAAGATTATACTTGTCGTTTGGTGGAAGTTTATTTAGGGCAATCTTGCAAAAATTAATAGGAAATTCTTAGACAGAAGGTTCGATCTTTTGCTGTGGATTGTAAACATAGCGTTCGTTCAATGATTCATTATACAACACATCATTTGAGTTTGAGTATATCTATTGTAAGGTGAAAAGGGTTTGTGCTTGTGGGAATTTGATTGTTTTTCAGTTAAAGCGACATAAATTTTGGTTGTGTCATTTGACAGTGTATTGCCAAGTAGACTTATTGATGTTCGGTTATCTATGAAGGAGACTTAAAGTTTGTTATGAATTAAAAAGACATTTCTTCATCATCTATACTCGTAAACTGGCTGTATTTGTCAATGTGATTGGATAGAAATTTAGTTTGTGAAGGTGGTGAAATAATGCATTTTTTATATTCTTGTCGTCTTCTCATCAAAGTATGAATAATTATTTTGTTCTGTTTTGGTTTGCCCAGACATTGTTTTTTAACCCTGTATATGGCCTTGAAGCATTTTTAATTAGTCTATGACTTTACAAGAAACCAAAATATCATAGATAGCCTTTAACCCTTGGAAATTGGAGATCAACCCATTCTTGAAAGAGTTTTGTGGCGCACCTAATTAAGGATGATAGGATTTCGAAATTATCAGCAGTAATACCAATAATCAGTAATTTTTAGAGGGTCCATATATACTTGTTAATAAGATGGACTAGAATTAGTGCTTGCTTCGTGTTCTTCTTTTCTCTATTGAATATCATGTTTTCTTCATTGCTGACAAAATATGACGTCAGCCTAATATCTGTACACTTTGTTCTTCTGCAAACACAGATGGCATCTCCATCTGTATGCTTCACTGCAAATGGGACATCTAAATGCTGTGGTATGCCAAATTTGACGAAGGAAATCTATGGAAAACGTCTAATTGGTTTAGCTAGGCTTCCTTCACGTAGTCTTGTACATAGGCGAGTCTCTGCGACTGCATCTTTGGAGCATAAGCATCAAAATGGCAGAAGAAAATTCTTAAAACTTCTTGGAAACGTCGGACTTGGACTTCCGGCTTTGGCGGGTACGAAAAGTGCTTTGGCAGATGAGCAAGGCGTATCCTCTTCAAGAATGTCCTATTCTAGGTTTCTCGATATCTCGACAAGGATAGGGTGAAAAAGGTTGATCTATTCGAAAATGGAACCATTGCAATTGTAGAAGCCATTTCTCCTGAGCTGGGAAATCGCATACAAAGAGTACGCGTGCAACTTCCTGGTCTAAGTCAGGAGCTTCTTCAAAAGCTAAGAGAGAAGAACATAGATTTTGCCGCACATAATGCGCAAGAAGACTCAGGCTCTCTTTTATTCAACTTGATTGGAAACTTAGCCTTCCCTCTCATACTTATTGGAGGATTGTTTCTATTATCGAGGAGATCATCTGGTGGGCTTGGTGGTCCTGGTGGGCCCGGTTTCCCCCTTGCTTTTGGGCAGTCACGAGCCAAGTTCCAGATGGAACCCAACACTGGCGTGACATTCGATGACGTGGCCGGAGTGGATGAGGCAAAGCAAGATTTCATGGAAGTTGTGGAGTTCTTGAAAAAGCCTGAAAGATTTACTGCAGTTGGTGCTCGAATTCCTAAAGGTGTTCTTCTTATAGGCCCACCAGGAACTGGGAAGACTTGCTAGCCAAGGCAATTGCAGGTGAAGCAGGGGTCCCCTTTTTTTCTATTTCGGGATCTGAATTTGTAGAGATGTTTGTGGGTGTCGGTGCCTCACGTGTCCGCGACCTTTTCAAGAAGGCAAAGAGAATGCCCCTTGCATAGTGTTTGTTGATGAGATCGATGCGGTCGGGAGGCAAAGAGGTACAGGGATCGGTGGAGGTAATGATGAGAGAGAACAAACGCTAAATCAGCTTCTAACTGAGATGGATGGGTTCGAAGGAAACACCGGTATTATTGTGATTGCTGCCACTAATCGTGCTGATATATGGATTCTGCTTTGTTGAGGCCTGGGCGGTTTGACAGACAGGTTAGTTTGACTCTATTATAATTTTGAGCTTTTTTTTTTTTTTTTGCAGAAAATAATCTGCTTCTTTTCGACCCTCTTTTTCAAATCCTAAACCACTTTTATCTTCTTTATGCAACTTTGGGTCGAAATCTCTTTTCATGGACTACCGCTATCACAAATAAGGATTCCTGCCAGAGGTTTTTCAGTCCATGAAAAGATACTTTGGCCGAACTGGAAAAAAGAAAAATGTCTGTCTATTTTGGCAAAACGGCCGTTTATTTTGACCAAAAGTTATGTGGTATTTCGGCCCTTTCGATTAAATTCCTCTGCTAAATCTAGAAGAAATATTTGCGTAGTTGTCATATAACTGCCATAAAAGCAACTTTCAGTCATCTCATGCGGCTATTACTTGGGCAGTTCCATCCAATTTAACATAGGAATTTATTGAAAAGAGTAAGATTGCAATGGAATGGACTGTAACAATTGAAAGGCTTAGAATCAAATGATAGTCTTCTAAAAAGGTTGAGGGCCCATAATACAGTTTTTATGTAAAGATGCTCCTACTCAGTGGACTCATAATTCACATGTACCATATTATCAGCTTCTATGTTAACTCTATATTGTACTAAAATTGGCAGGTGACTGTCGATGTTCCTGATGTCCGTGGTCGAACAGAAATACTGAAGGTGCATGGAAGCAATAAAAAGTTTGATGGCGATGTTTCTCTTGATGTCATAGCAATGAGAACACCTGGCTTTAGTGGAGCAGACCTTGCAAATCTCTTGAACGAAGCGGCCATATTGGCTGGTCGAAGAGCGAAGACAGCAATTTCCTCGAAGGAGATAGATGACTCTATAGACAGGATTGTTGCTGGAATGGAAGGGACAGTGATGACTGATGGTAAAAGCAAAAGTCTTGTGGCTTATCATGAAGTTGGACATGCAATTTGTGGGTGAGTAAGATAAAGTTTCATTTTAATTACGTTGCCTCATTTTGCAAAGAGATGTACATATTTTTCTATTTTACCACTTTGATCCATCGACCAAAGTATCTTCTGATGGATCAAAGTGCCCCTGACTGAAATCTCTGATGCATTTTTTCATCTGATCAAGAACTATACAGATAATTCAGTCCATAATGGAAAATTTCAAACCAAAAAGAAAAAAAAACGGTGAGATCAAAATTGCAAAATCATAAAAAGTAGTGGATTGTTTCGAGGAAAACCCTTTAATTTCTTGAAATTATGTATTCTATGTCATACTGCAATAATCCTTTATGTTTACATAAGAGAGCTGATGCAACATAATATGAGTTGTTTGAACTTTAAACATTTAAATTTTGTTTGAGTCTTTGGTATCTCAGTAACCTCCATGCTGTTGGGAATTGCTATATCTTTGACCCTAGATTTCATCTATACTGTGTGACATTGTTCTTTAGGAGTCTTACTAAAACCTTTTGGCCAATAGATGGTACAAGGAGTATAATTGCAGTATGATAAAGCCGATTTTAAGAAATCCCCCAGAATATCTTTATTTCATCCATCTATGGACTCCATTACTCAACTGGCTTCGAGGAAGTAATTTTTTCACACATCATTCATCTTTACACTCCGACACTAGAATTATATTCTTAATGATCAGTATGGTACTTCAATTTTCTTTGAAGCTATCTAGATTTTCGTATGATTGACAATTACTACCCATCTGCAGGACTCTAACTCCGGGCCACGATGCTGTCCAAAAGGTAACCCTTATCCCACGTGGCCAAGCACGCGGGCTTACTTGGTTTATTCCTACCGACGACCCAACTTTGATCTCCAAGCAGCAACTCTTCTCAAGAATTGTGGGTGGTCTTGGAGGCAGAGCTGCTGAGGAAGTTATATTTGGGGAACCTGAGGTGACCACTGGCGCTGCTGGTGATTTGCAACAGATCACTGGCTTAGCCAAACAGGTAAATAACCTTCAGACACAGCGTGCAGCCTTCCTTGTATTTAATCAGCATAAACTAATGGCAAAGAAGGGCATTTAAGGGCCAAGTTTTCTTAGTCAAATATACATGTTCTAAAATACGAATAGTATATCTTTACTTACCAATTTGTTGAACTGTTGATGAAATAACAGCATCATAAAAAAATACTTGATCCCTTTTTTTTGAATCTTTTTCCATCCTATTGTTGCTTTAAAATGTTAGAATGATCTTTCATGTAGATTAAGGTACTATTTGGAGTTGCTTGACTTACCCACAATTACAACTTTCAGATGCTTTAGGCTGATATAATTTCATAACTAACTACCTGCTGTATAGCGTTCGTTTCTCTTTTGAGATGCAATGTAGGTCTTACGGGATAAACTTCGAATGCTATGAGATAGTACATTGCTCCACCATAGTTGTTACCTCTGTTTAGGGTGATTGTGTTGTTCCCTCTATAATTCTTCAGGCATGCATGCAGATAGTGGCCACGGTATATGCAAAAAAATTTAGAGTCGGTCATATTTACACTCTATAGTTGCTCATATGATAATGGGCTTGCACATGGCACAACAATCTTAAACTACAGTAGGTCTATTAATTAAATCTTTGTCTTCTAACAGAGTCATTTGTGCTAAAGCATGCTTAGTGAAGTAGAATTGTAAATTATAGAGACTGGTCATATTTGCTTTCGAGGAATTCAAAAATAGGGCACAAATTGGGACCGAAGTAAGCGTCATTGAGTTGTCTTTTGGACAATACTGTTAGTCTACATGTTCACTCTGTTTTTACTGCTTCTACTATTTGGGACCAAAATATTCTTTTATGAACCAAAACATCCCTGAAACGAATAATTAAGGCACAAAAAGGTGTCCAAGGGGAATTCCAATTCATATAAGGAAACTGTAAAATATATAAAAACGGAGTTATCTTCCGGCTTAAGCTTTTGGAGAGTAACGGTTGTTTCACATTATTTAACATGGTAACGGAGGAGAAGTTCTGAGTTCGAGTCACGTCAGACTCTTAGCATAATTGATTTTCTTTTATTTAATTTAAGTCCACGCCATGGACATATCAAAAAGTCTCGAGCCAAACGTGAGGATGTGTTAAATATAAAAATATAAAAACACCATTCTCTACCGGCTTAAGTTTTGAAGAGTAATGGCTGTTTCACATTTTCAGTTCTAACTCGCCAAACAAAACCAGTGGATAAAAGTTGTAAAATAAATAAAATAATAATCACATATACAATACATATTATCCGCCACACATGAAATTATACTGAACGCAGTATATCAATTTTTGCGCAGATGGTAACCACATTCGGCATGTCAGAGATCGGCCCGTGGTCACTGATGGACTCATCAGCACAAAGCGCCGACATCATCATGAGAATGATGGCGAGGAACTCTATGTCGGAGAAACTCGCAGAGGACATCGACACTGCAGTGAAGAGGATATCGGAAAAGGCATACGAAATCGCTCTGGCTCATATTAGGAACAACCGAGAGGCAATCGATAAGATCGTGGAAGTGCTTCTCGAGAAGGAAACATTGTCGGGCGATGAATTTAGAGCAATTCTTTCCGAATTCGCGGAGATTCCTACCGAGAATAGGGTTTCTCCAGCCACTCCTGCAGCTGCTCTCCCCGCTTAGTTTGCTTACTTAGAAACAATGTGGATGGTTGTTGTGAAATACCATAATGTTCATATCTGAATTCTTGTATTCACTATTTCTGGATACGATGTCGGATTTTTGATGTAAAATCTGTATAATATACTTTTGATTGAGTGTAGCTACAACTATCCTTCAGACTTTTAATCATCGTAGTATGAGAAGTTTTGGGAAAAAAGATGAAACCTGCTTCTACTTTCTGGGGCTTTTAATTTGTGGCTTTTAGTATCGATCGAGTTTGTTGAGATCTTAGTGTCAGTGGAAAATAGTGATAATGCAGGATTATTCTTGTAATAAAGTGTTCACACTTCTCAGATTGAAGAAGATCCCTTGAAAGGTAATTTGCATTTGTATTTGATCTGGAAGAACCATACTTGAAATGTTGTTGTTCACTATGATTTTTTTTTTTTTAAAACTCAAATTGGAAAAATTACTGGTTGGTAAAATTTGCCTGCCTTTTGCCCTGCATAGTTAGTTCTTTATTCAGATGAATCTTGAGATATTTGAGTAGACCATCTCAGTTCTTCACCTTTACATTTTCACCCACCTCAGGTTAAAATTTGGGGTTAATTGCATACGGCTCCCTGTAAACATATCGAATAGTAGATATATCTTTACAAAGTTGAACTTTTCATATTTATCCCTTCAAAAGTTCAACGTTATTCATATATATCCCTCCGGTTTATTATCGTTAGTTCACTGTTTATCTTTTAACAGATTATATGTGAAATGACAGTTTTGCCTTTTAAAAAATGTCCCTCTAAAAAATAATGCAGAAATATTTGAAAGGATAAAAAAGTAAATTTACCTCACTAACTAACCAAGATTAAGTATTTAATCTATGGTTAACTAAATTTTTCTAACAGAGATAGACGGTAGGGATATATATGAATAACATTGGACTTTTGAAGGGATAAATATGAAAAGCTGAACTTTGTAAGGATATATCTGCTATTCGATATGTTTACAGGGAGCCGTATGCAATTAACCCTGGCATATATCCTTTTGTTCTTGTTTAATTTACAAGCTCTGAAATTGAATAGAGTGAAACATACACTGTTTCATCAGAATTGCAGGTAGGGATCTTATTGTTTTAGTTCACAACACAAATGGTAGTTGGAACTGTAATCTAAGTGGGGGACTTATATTAGTCAAAATGGATGAAATCTTCCAGTAACATTTGCCTGAGAAAAATAGAAAAACTCAAGTCCAACTAATCAAAGAAAATTAGTGTAAACTTTCAACAAAAATGGTGATAGATATATGCAGTGATGGCAGCGACAAAGACGACAGCAACTGTGACGCCCCACTTTCCAGGAGGTCACCCATCCTAGAACTACTCTAGCTCTAGCACGCTTAACTCTCATAACCTCTTGAATCTTGCTACCATCCAAAATACTATAGCTGGGTTAAGAGATTTAGTCCTATTATATCATTTATATATATGACTAATCAAATTTCTAGGGGTATCATATTCTTCCCCCCTTTAAGCCTGACGTCCACGTCAGGCTCAAACACACTCACAAATATCAGGCGATGTGAAACTCGTCTCGCTAGCCTTAGCCGACCTTGTAGGGAGCTGCACTCCACCTACAACGGTCATTAGCCGGGGAGCCACACTCAACCCGTTATATAACCCTGGATCAGCCGAGACTCATCTCACATTTTCGGCTGGTGATTGTCTCTGATACCAACTGTGACGCCCCACTTTTCAGGAGGTCATCCATCCTAGAACTATTCTAGCTCTAGCACGCTTAACTCTCATAATCTCTTGGATCTTGCTACCATCCAAAATACTATAGCCGGGTTAAGAGATTTAGTCCTATTATATCATTTATATATAGTACTAATCAAATTTCTAGGGGTGTCACAGCAACTGAGGTATGTGTAGGATGGAGGTGATTGTGAGGATAATTTAAGTAGTATGAAAGTAGAAGTAGCAAAAATTGTGCATACTCTTACACAAACTTAATTTGATAAAACGATGGCCGAAAACAGCTCTCTTATATTTTGGAAGATTCAAAAAATTCAAAAGCAAACTTAGTTTGATAAAACGGTAGCTGAGAACACCTCTCTTATATTTTGGAAGACTCAAAAAATTCGAAAGCACTTATAATCTTCCCTCCTCTAATAATGGTATAAAATTATGGTAACATACAGTACTGAATAAGAATGTAGTTATATATATTTCATAATAAAAAGAAAAGAAAAGTAATTTCAAAATCAATAACTAAGTCAGTTGATTGCATATATCAAGTGGAGTTCGCTCAACTGATCTGACTTATCTAAATTGTAATGTTGTAATGATGCTCGATTGTGAGAATAATTGTTTTAGAATATAATCATTTCTTATTTTCAAAATTAATTTGGTAAATTGAAAACAGAAGAATAGTGTTAACCTGACTTAACTAATCCGTTAAACTGTAAACTGAGGTCCAAACAGTATCTACATCTTGTTCAATATTTTTTGTAAATTTATTCAAAATATTTGTATATTTCGTAAATAAGGAGTACGATCAAATGTCTAAAATTGTACATCATATTCAGGATGTAAGTCATTTTAGGCCATATAATTGTTCACCTCATTGCTATTTATATTGTTTCTTTAAAATTCAGTAAACAGTAGAGGACAAGTAAAAATTAGAAGATTGGGAAAAAAGAAGAAAAAAAAAAAAAAAAGAAGAACATGTGCTCATTGTTAAACAGTAAGTTAATATTCTCCTCTCATAACTTAATATATAGACAGCATAGAAAATTATAAGTTACTGGTGAGAATTTAAGATCAGATCATGTCATAAGATGATAAATTTTGTTGAATTTCAAATTAAATAACATCTTAAGTCTTGAATGTTCTGATGCTCTCCAATATTTAGAAAAATATTTGATGCTGGATATATTCTGTTCATAATATTAAATTCAATTAAAACTGCATAGTATTTTAAAAGTATGAATATCTTGTTCGTTATATCTTACGACGAAAAATCAGATCAGATGTTGTTAAAATAAGATAACTTATTCGAAAAGCAAAATGCAAACTTCTTTCTTATAATCTCTACATAAAATTTTTACACCGAAAAAGTTATTTAAGAATAAATTATTTCAAGTAAAGATATCACCAAAGTACACTCAAAAGCATCAAAAGCTGCTTAGAGATTCAATCATTTTTACATCTCACATAAAAAAAAACTAAGATATCTTACATAAAAGTACATTTTAATTGAAATTCCTGTAATACAAGTTAGTATTTTAGTAAGATTTGTGTTTTAGATATAGTTGCACACTTTTCCTAGCAAATTAGATTAAAAAAACATATAACTTTTCCTGTTATAAAGTTAAGGACAAATCCTCAATAGCAGCAGCAGAAAAAATATTGAAGAGTACTTTAATGAAAAAGGCTACTTACTACTGGTGGTTCTGGGAGCAGTTCTCTGGTTCCAGTCATGCAGCACTTCTGCAGAAAACATATATACTTAATAATAGCTGAAAGATTGTCTTCTTTCTAACCATTTATGACCAGTAACATAGCCTCTGATCACATAGCCACCCTTGCGAACATCATCAATTTCTTTTCTCTTCGGTCGCAGGTTTTGTTCGAATGTTCTTGCGGTCACACGACAAGGATATGTACAGTAAATAATTCAACATAACTTGTACATCAGAAGTAGCTTAAAATGAGCGGATAATACTCAGATTACATAAAGTAGGTTACAAGGGCAGTATCAGATAAGGTATTGAGCTACGGTATTGAGTCGTATGTTCTAACACTACAAACATGCTACACATGAAAAACGGAAATGGAGGAAGGGGGGAACAAAAATTAAAAAGAGACAAGAAAGAAAAGGAGAACCTTACCCACTTATATGGTCCCATAGCAAAAGAATTAGGAGACAAACTTACCCTTACGCAAAAACCCCAAAACTCGGAACCTGCGAACATGAGGTTGTAAGTGTAGAAGACCTTCTAACATTTTGAATCGAGCAATGAATCCTAAACAGTTAAGAGACAATAGAAAGAAAATTATTATTGTACTTCATCCATCCACCCTCTTTTTTTCTTGTAGGAATATCCCAACAAGATCCCACAGGAAAAGAATTAGCCTGTGCACGAATTAGGTTTTCACAAGATAACCCAGTATGATTCCGAGCAACGCAACCAGCACCACAAACATAAAGGAGAAACCACCGCCCTGTTGCTTAGTGACCTCTCGCCTTACTAGTTCCTGCATGCACGGCGTGCCGTGAGAATGTTAATTCCTTATAAGAAACAACTGAAAAAACACAATTTAAGGAATATCTTAGATAATTCGGAACAAGTTGTACTATGGTAATTTGCATTGGATGAGGGTTTCCTTTGACAACTATAACATAACATATGGCCTGCTTGAATGTTTAACTCGCTCATAGGGTTTTGCTCTTTGATCTCAGCACACGAATTTGATCTACGATTTGCTGTAAGGTCCTAATGATCATTATTTTTCAGGATAACACATTCCATCTACAAAGTAATTTAAATATTCAGAGGAAAATGATTAAGAAGACGTAATCTCGACAAGCCGCCAAAGTAAACAACAGAGAAGTGCTGCGCAAGTCATTTGCGCGTACAAATAGGCCCTAAAAGATTGACTTTAGTCTGTTGCAAGGTAAACCCCTGAGCCCAAAACTTGCAATCGACCTTTTGCTGTGAAGGGAAAAGCAACAAGTCAAGATGTCTTGCTAACGATGACAAATTTATCCAAAACTTAAATGAATGATCATTTAAGTTCTGGTTAGTATTTCAGTAACAAATTTATACATAGCAATCCAACTAATCCTATTCCTACTCCCCCCGCCGCCCCGCCCCCCTCCTCCTCCTCTTCTTCCAACCCAACAATATCACATTCCAGGCAAATTTGGTAATTGTCGCCATTGCAGTAAACAGTAGCTCACCGAGTCATATCAATACTATGATTGCAAACACTAAGACATCCTCCCCGAGTAACACACAAAATTCCTCAAACTATAAGACATCCTTCAGAGTCACAAATAAAATTCCTCAAACTAAACAATGTCATTTTTGACATAGTGGAGTTGGTTTATTTAGCTCCGACACCAACCACAGGATTCATTTGTCACATTACACAGATAGGCATTTTTATTACCAAAAAAACAACCATTCTCTAGAATCATGGTAACTTGTGCCATGGAAACTCAACTACAAGAATATAAATGGAGAACTACTAAACAATTAAATAAAAGGGAACAATCGGGGAACTTGAAACTATCACCAAATAGAGGTACAGGAATATATGTGTGTTGAAATATAAGTGCATAGTAAAATGCACAATAAATTGCATAAATTAATTTTGCAATTTATACATCATGAAAGAGGTTGGAATGGTACAACCTCGTGGCGCATGATCAATGCATTATCATTCCACATGATAAAACTGATATCAAATATTCGCAAAATAAAATGGCAATAAAATTTGACAAAATTTGGCAAGCAAAGCACTCACCAATTCCTGTCTAAGCTTATTGCTTTGTTGAATAGCAGAATTTCTCTCCTCTGTCAACTTTGAAATCCAGGCCGCGACCTACAATAGAGAAGAAAGCACATAAATTATACTCGAACATGACATTTACTGGTGATGCACAACATAATCTAAACAGGCATGACGTCATGCACAAAAAATAGAAGGATAGAGTGCAGGCGAATATATATTTAAGGAATAGAGAAGCAGAGAAACTCCAAACATAAAGAAAACACTAGGTAACTCGTCCTATAAATCAACTGCAAAAAATGAGGAAAGCAACTTTTCTTCACATGAGACAACTGACTGATGAACATTCTGCATAAGAATGCAGAGGTTTTCATTCCAAATCTCTTCTCTTACAGCTCAACAGTATTACTTATTTACTTTGTCTATACTTTGACAGCCATATGCCAAATAGGATAGAAGGAAAAAACTTATTGCATATTTAGCATTGTTTACATGTTTTGCTTCTGTTTCCCCTAAAATCCTATCCACAACTCTGGTTAGTTTTGCTTAGACCTATTGCTACGGAGGTTAGGTCGCAACAACATTATAAGTGCCATTAGCATGAGCTGTGTGCCCACCGTACTGTACTGTTCTAACTAGATATCGACATGATACAACCCTCATGCCTATAGCATAGCTCAACATTATCCTTTCTTTGAAATAACCAAGTAGTAATCTCAGTAAAGTGCCATAAATTTGATAAGGATATATAATAAACAATTAAAATATACTTGTGCCAGAGAATAAATATTTCATGCCATAGTGTGTCAGCACACTGGTATTTTTGTGGCCAACACACATTGGCTCGGCATGGCATGGTATGACACGACAAGCACTATGTGGTGTCATGGCGGCAAGTTTTTGGTACAACCCCTTGTCACGACATTTAAATCCTTGGGTTGCAAACTCTTCATTGATGGGTATATTAGACAACACAAAAGCAAAAATGTACAAAGAACCCATTTTTTTTTTTGTTATTCTTTAAGAATATAGAGTTGGAAAATTAACCACCAATAAAAGGAACAGATTCTAGTCCATTATTCGGAAACTTCAATTGTACTGAATTAGTGGCAAGCAAAACCAAAGAAAAATAAACAATTGTAAACATGCCCCCACTTTTCTTTACTATAAAGCAGTTGCCCAAGAGGTTGCAATGAGCAAAAGCATCGTGTTTTATTGTTTGTCAATAATGATTTTATTATTCACAGTAGCAAAAAACAGGAAGTGTATAATCGGCCCAAAAAGAGTAACATTGCTATTTAGTGCAAGCCAACAGTAAAGATATATGAGGTACATAGGTATCAAGGGATCCCTTAGCCTTCCAGAAAGAGCCAAAAAATGAAGATCTAACAATATTTGCAAGAAAGGCTAGTGACAAAGAGCTACAATCTAAGATGAAACAAACTGGCAACCCATAATAAAGATTACCCAAGTAGCTGATTTTCAATTACTTTCATAAGGATCTATTAACTCTTCTAACGTATCATTTCCAACTAGTAAACATGAAATTTATTCTTCTTTGGCACCTCGCTGCTGATGTATAAAGACCCTCCAGTTAAGTCGGACATAAAAGTAAGGAGTTGGACTGCCGCGACTATTATAAGGTTCTGAGGTGTTGTTTCCAAAAATAAATTGATGACCAACCAAACATATGTCATGTGCATAAACTTCAGTCCCACAAAAATGGGTTAAATGCACCAGACCCGTGTGACCTGTTGACCATTTGCACATGGCCACCCAAACATTAAACTTCATATCTGCCACCTAAACTTTCAATTTTCTGCAATTAACCACCTGAGTCTATCGTTCATCAATTTAAAGTGCCAATAGTCAAGAAACAACAAAGGACACACGCTATTGATACAGATGAGTACTCTTAATGAGAAAAAAAACTCTCTTTTGGATAGACCACTATTATTATCATACTTAATTATCATTTAATTTTTAACAATTAAATGCTGAATTTTTTACTGCTGGATTGAATTTTAACATCAAAAAGACTGTTCTATATTGCTGGTATGCATCCTTGGTTGTTTCTTGACCATTTGGCTATTGCTCGTCACTTTAAATTGATGAAATATAAATCTACATGGTTAATTGCAAAAAAAAAAAGTTTGGATGGCAAAAATGAAAGTTTAGGTGGTTATCTACAAATGGTCAAAGATCAGGTGGCTCTGGTGCATTTTAATCCTAAAGAAACTATTAAATTAGTTGATTAAAGATAGAGAGTAAATCAAGAGAAAATGGCAGAGACCTCTAATCCAAGCTTAAATCTTAATTAAATAGTCCTGTTCTAATTTCTTTTGCTGGTTTCAAGTAAACAAGATATGCTGCAATAATGTTTTAATCCCTTTTCTTCTCCTTACAAAATTTACACACAACGTACAACATACAACATTTGACAATTCATCAAAGTGATCTACTAAGAACATAAAGACGACGATCTTATAAGATAAGAAGCATCAATGACTACATGAAAGCCATCGCAGGTTGACAGAACAAACTTCACTCCGAATGTATACAGAATGGATCAAAGGAATCCAAAAGCTAGGCAATATAATTGCTAAATCCATGACTCGGCCAGCTCAACAGCTCAAAACAACCAGGCCAATGGTATACAACGACAAGAACTAAATTATGCACAATCCTCTCACTGCTCAATTTCCCAATGCTTTTCCAACCTGCTAAAGCCCTGTCAAACAATGAAGGCTCAACACCTCAAGACCAGGAAGGTGATTTCTTCTCATTCTCGACCTATCATAAACACCACTCCGTTTACTCTATCTCCAATATTGATCAGCAAACTAATGCACAAATTTCCCTTCTGCAGTCAACAGTATAGAGCAAATCATCCCACACCCTTCAATGATAGCCATTATCTCTATTCCCTCTTTCAATCCAACATCAACCTGTTATTCTATACTACATAGTACATACAGTAGCTACCTTATCAATATATCCCATCACATTTCTAGCGGCAAACGTTAGTCTTGTCTAAACTCTTGACTATGATCAGGCATAACCCAGCAACGACAGAATGTAATTTACTCGACTCATTTTCTAAGTTAATTGAGAACAGGAATTGAGCACCAAAATGGTTCAGAATCTAAAGATGAAATCAATGAAATGCTCAGAAATTACAATAAGTGACTAATCTGCTAAATCAAGTTAATTGATCTTTTCACATGGTAAGTTGAAAGTAGGAGGCACTAGCTTTTAATTGAGATGGCATATCTAGTTGAATCAAACAATAATGACCAGTCTGCAGGCTATTTAAAGCAAATGAAAGAAGTTTCCAAGGCGACATGAATCAGCAAATAAAATACAAGTGCAAGGGTAGTTTAATAAACCAAATATAACAACTCAAAGTTGCGTAGTGGCATTCTATTCTTCAAAAAGGTATAAATTTAAGCATTATGGAAATGCCACGAATTCTCAACTAGCACTTAAAAAAGCATTAACTAGCACTTAAAAAAGCATTACGAAAATGCCAGGAATTCTCAATTAACTTGTAGCACTTAAAAAACCAATAGACCAACCTCTGAAGACTTCTCCTGGGTCTCAACGTACTCTCCTCTAGCCTGTTTAGGAGAACAAATAATTAATTAAGTTATATCCTCCAAAGAGGTACAAAACTTAATGCTTTCAAATTGTGAATCAAACATCTCAGCAACTCACAGTAGCTGATTCTCTGGGACCCATATTTCCATTTTCAGATTCTGAAGCTCTAGGTGACGAACTCTCCTCAGATTCCTCCGGAACTGGTGAAGGGGGCTGAGGTGGTGCAACATAGACAACTCGTAATTTGACCTCATCCACCTTATTCCCCGACTCTTTTGTGAACTATACAAACACAACATTGCATAAATTGGTATTTAGCTTGAGCATAATAAAGCCAAAAAATTGCAAAATTTACATGACAGCTATTAGATACTAGATAGTGTGTGGCCATGGGAATTCTGTATCCCAGTCATAGGAATAAATGTCATCCATAAGAAATCTAGTTCACAGATTTATCCTAATCAAGATTGGTTGAAAGATGGAGTGCATAACCACAGAGAATGGACTGCCCATTGGAAATATCATAATTCATCACAAATAACAATTCATGATTCTACGTTATACTATTGAACCTACCATACCCGAGAAAAGGGCTTTCAATGTAAGCATTTCCATTTCCCAATTTCACATGGAAATTTGCAAATTGCACAAATATTTAGCAGGAAAATGAAGACATTTGTTATTATTCAATATCACCACTCTATTCTCCAACCAAACGATACACAATAGTGTTCAGGCTACAGGGAAAAAAAAAATAGAAAGAGAAGCAGCACCATTTCTGGTGTAATATCCTTGATGGTAGCGCCGGTGGTCATGACAACACTCTGCACAAGAAACTTGTCCTTGCATTGCATGTCGGACGGAGCATCCCGCTGTGCTTGCATCATAACTGAATCAATAACCCCAAAAAAAAAAAATCCAAAAAGAACTTAAAAATCACATTTTTCTTCAATAGAAAGAAGAACATGAAGGAATAGTAGTTTCATGAGACTGTAACCTAGGACATCACATGCGGATCGCGGCGAAATGATGCCCATATTTGGCCTCACGCAATATTTCTTAGGGTTCGTTGTTTTGACCTAACACAGGAGGGCGTAGCATCCCCAAATTGAAAAAAATCAAAATTAAACACCAAAAAAATTGTTAAAAAATACGGTTTCACCCCCGTTTCTAGGGTTTGCAAAGAACGCAATCTATAAGATTTCAAAACCCAAAAAAGAGGGGGAAAAAAAAACCCTAATAAGCGAAATCTCAATACCTTGAAGGCAATGCAGTCATCGTTCTTGTTCGAAAGCTGAAGCGAGCACGAGATCTGCTTCTTCAACTCGACTTCTCGTGGATCAAACCAGGCATAAATGGAGATCGAGCATTAGAAACTAATCGATCGAGATCAAAACCATAAAAAGAGACGACGATCGAAGAGGGTTTAGGGGGAGGAATCTTACGTGTGAATTTGAGCTCGAGGGGCTCTACTCCGAGCAACTCGCCGGCGCCCATCTCGAGATCGATCGATCGTAGGGCTGGGTCACTCCCGTGCGGCAGCAGATCGAGGACGACGACGACGACAACGACAGAGAGAGAGAAGGTTCGAGAGAGAGAGAGAGAGAGAGAGAGAGAGAGAGAGGGAGAGGAGTAAGAGGGAATACGGGTTTGTAGGAGGAGAAAGTGGAGAGTTCCGGTGTCGGGGGAATGAGAGCGACAAGGGTAGAGGGCAACGGGTTGGAAATGTGGATTTCAGTTAAATAAAAAAGAAGAAAAAAAAAACTCCACCACCCATCTCTCAGATTGTGTTTGGTTGCAGGATAAAATGGGAATGACCCATTTTATCCTGCTAAACCACCCAAACACTCACCTAAATTGACATTTAAATTTATCCCATTCTTAACGGGTTATCCAAGGATAACCCGTTAAGAAATATCCCTTACGACCTTAGGAATAGCGGTAAACCCGCTGTTTATCCCAGGGGTAGCGCTCGGAATTTTTTTTTCTCCTGCGAAAGCTTGCTTCTCGCGAATGCACGCACCCATCTTCGTTAATGGCCTTCGTTAATGCCCGCACCCACCTTCCTTCTCTCGAATCGCCGCCGAATCGCCCTTCGTTAATGCCCGCACCCACCTTCCTTCTCTCGAATCGCCGCCGAATCGCCCTTCGTTAATGCCCTAGCTTCCTCGTGTGGGACGCCATAGCTTTCTCCAGAGCTGATCCGGTGGCAAAAGCTTGGAAAATGGTCTTCTTCAATGTTGCACAGCTACCTTCCTCATCCCGCATCGCCTTCGAGGAAGCCCGATCTCTTGCTGAAATCGTGTCGGACTTCCGAGCTGATCCCTCTCGCAAAAGGTGGGAAAAACTGCACTTACCCGTTAATGCCGCTCACCTACCTTCCTCCTCCCGCATCGCCCTTCGTTAATGCCCGATCTCGGGCTTCCTCGTGTCGAGCGCCATCTCCATCCTCTCTACTTCTCTCAATCTTGCAAGAAGCACAATAATTATAAAGATCTCATTTGAGATCTCCCTGAACCAATTGGTAACCCCTTTCTCATGTTTCTTTCTTCCTCTTTACTCTATTGCAACCTGACTCTTGCAATCTGAGGCAAGATTGTCCTCCATTATTCTCGGCGACATTACTGTGTAGTCTATTCGCCAATTAAGTGCGAACACCAACCTCAAAGGTAAATAGTGTGGCTTATTTCTCCTCATTTCCTCTATAAAAGTGAGTGGGAATCATAGATAAACAGTGTGCCTTATTACTCCATCCATAGTCTTTGAAACCCTATCTCTGTTACTATTTTGGTGGTTTTGTATTTGTGCCTGTGTTGCTGTAGAAGTGTTGCTGTAGAAGTGTTCACTGTTGGTTTTCTACCATTATTCTTATCTCATCCAGGTGATGTTTTATTTGATTATACTCCAAAATAATCGTGCTTTTGTAGTTTAGGCTTTCACATATCCTCTCACGCCATGTTGTTAGTTGGATTAAACAATGTTGAGGGGACCAATGATGAATCAAAAGCACATAATAGTTGGAAAAAGTTTGGAAAATTTTCAGGCTATGATATAATACTGCATTGAGGCTAAGGGTTGGAAAAATTAAGGCTATGATGTAGGGAAAAGCTATATACATATCCATGGGAGGGAGGCATGGTTTTTCTTAACTAATGCAGCCGTCATGGAGTCATGTACCGTCTTATCCCCTGAGCCTCTTAAATATGGTTTAATAAAATATTAAACCATATTGAGCATGTTCTAAAGTAATGTTATATGTTTGAAGCAATATGCATCTGATTTGTGTGTCTATTAATCTCAGATGGCCCCTCTAAAAAAGTTGTCACAACCTACTTTGAAAAACAATCGGCCAATTATTGATGTTCCTTCTGCTGATAACCAAAGTTTAGAATGTCCTGTGCAAGAATCAGTCAAAAGTAGGGTCAGATCCTCGAACTGGAAAGAAAAAATGGACTCGGCAATGTTGAACTTAATGATAGAGGAGCATACTCTTGGAAATTTTGTTAATGGGAGTTTTACTCCACTGGCATGGATTAGAATTGTTCGAAACTTCAATGAGAGGACTAAATTAGACTTTACCAAAGTCCATTTGCAAAATCGTTTTAAAGTATTGAAGCGTCAATATGTGATGTATCAAACTTTAGCAAACAAGAGTGGCTGGGGGTGGGATTACACATTAAACATTCCAACTGCCGGTGACCCTAGTGATTGGGATGTCATTATAGCGGTATGTTATTTTTCCGAGTACCAATTACTAATTTTTAATAAATCGATTTGGCATATTTGAAACTCATATATATTTTTTTAATTCATAGGAAAATCCGTCTTACGGTAATTGCCGAGACAAACCATTTCCTGCATATCAATCTATTGAGTTTTTGTCGGGAAAGGCCACTGCAACCGGAAGGCATGGATTTAGTACTCAAATGGATGTTGAGGATGTTCGTAGCACCTCTTCATCTACTCCTGTTATGCATCCACTTGACATGGAAAGCTTAGGGAAGAATTTAGAGGAGGTTAATGATGCAAATTCGGTTTCTCCAGCTTCGACTCCAATTAAAGTAAGTACCCACAATGGGGGTAGTGCCTCTGGTCACACTTCCTCCATGAAAAGGGTTCGAGTGTCACCACCAAACCCTACACCAACTTCAACCCGTAGACGAAAAGATGAGGGTCGAAGGGAAGCGATTTATGAGCTCGTTGAATTGGGGAGGAAAAGAACGGAAATAGCACAAGCTATAATGCAACGTGAGTTACAAGCACGTCCAAAAATCCACTCTCTAGAGGAGTGTATGGAAAGGCTTAGTAATGTTGCTAACTTATCTCCTGAGGGTGTGCTTGCTGTTTGCGAGGCTTTGAAAGATGAGCGCAATAGGCCTATTTTTATGACATTAAGTGGCGATCTTTTGTACATGTGGATTGATCGTCATATTGCTATGCACCAGATTTATTCTGGACAAAGGCTTGTTGCACCATCTTTCCCACCTAGCGGACTCTTTTTCCCAGCTGCAGCTTCATCCTTTGGGCCTGGACCATCCTCATTTCCACATACAAGTGCAACCTCCACTCCTGGCATGCCCACCTTTCATCCTGGACCATCCCCATTTCCACATGCTAGTGCAGCCTTTCCTCATGACATGCCCACCTTTGCTCCTGCAGTGACTACTGCCCCAACTAATATACCCTCATTTCCTACGGAAATGCCATCTTCCCCTCCTAATTGAATATTAATAGATGTTTGAAGAACTATCGCACTTTTTGGGTTTTTGCTATTACTACTAGTGCAGGTTATAAACCTATGTCTAAGATGGTAGATTTCTTAAAGCTATGTTTAAGTTTAAAACAATGTCTATGCATGGTTATTCTTAGGTTGTTGCTTTTTATTTTTAATATGCAGGTCTTTCATCTGTATTTCTTAATCTGAACTTTTTTATAATATAGTTTTTATAGTACAATGTGGGCACTATGTGATCAATTGCACTAATTTTGGCTTGCAGTTTTTACTTCTTCTTAGCTTGCAATTTTCAGCATGCATGCAGTTTTTAGCTTTTCCTGTTATGCAAACACTGACCGCTTCCTCGCCCCCTATCGAGGGGAGCGATATCACTTGAGCCAATTCGATGTAAATGCACATGCACGAAGGCATCGGGGACCTCGAGATTTATATAATCATCGTCACGCTCAATTGAGGAATGTTGTTGAGAAAGCTTTTGGAATTCTCAAAAGACGATTCAAGGTTCTTCGACAAGCAACACCGTATCCATATAAAGTGCAGTGTCGCATTGCACTCGCGTGTTGTGTGATACACAATTTCATCAAGAGGCACCAAGGGACCGATAGATACTTCAACATGCAAATGGACCCATTGCCTACGGACGACGACGAAAATGACGCAACACCTCCTTTTGGCCCAGATGACTCTCGGCGAGGTGATGTCCTTCGCACAATGATCACAGACCAATTGTGGAACACTAGATAGGAAAAAATATGTAAATAATACCAATTTTAGAATTGGACTTATTTCTCTACATGTTGTATCAAGTTATTTTTCTTATCTTCGCACTCTTTCTATCAACTTATTTCTCTTCCCTTCATGTTGTTGTTTGCTATTTGTAATTGGAGTATTTCTGTGAAATAGAATGCACTCTTTGTATCAGCTAATTAACTATTTAATTAAGCTATGTGTTGCCGCGGCTGCTGGTTGGTTGGGAATGAGAGGTGATGGTTGAATTTTGCATGTATATAGTAATTCAATTAAAAAAAATTATTTGTTATTTAATATAATGTTAATTCTATTTCAAAATCTTGTTTCAGTTTTTAAATGTTGTGTGTGAATTATTGCATATTTTTAATATAATGTATATATGTTATTTATGTTATATTACTACATAGAAGTATATAAAGAATTTATTATAAATTTATTCATAAATAAGGAATTTATTATAAATTTGTTAAAATTTCGGCTCATTTAAATATTCTTTTGGTTGGGGGAAATAATTGACTTTAATTATAAATTCTTCAAATGATCCTAATATAAATTTTTTATTAATGAGTATTAAATTAATACAAAATTTAAACCAAGAAAAAAATTTATTTATGACTTCACTTATGAAAATATAGCTAAGGGTAGAATTGGTATTATAAATTTTTAACTACTATATCTTTTTACTACTCTTATTTATCCCCATAAATGAACCAAACACTATTTCACCTATTCCTAAGAATAAAAGCTTTACAAACCAAACACTATTTTTTCTTTATCCCGGAATAAAGAGCTATCCTAGGAATAAAAAAATTTATCCCCAACCTTTTAATTCCCGAACCAAACGGGCCCTCAGGGTGGAGAATTATTCACCGGTCCTTTGATTGGATGGATGTAATGTATATTGTGCACTTATTTTTTAGTGTATTTATAATATTATTTAAAAATAATAATAATTAGTGTAGTGACTTGTGCGATGCAGTGGACAAATATTATTATAATTAAACTTATATTCAATCTATTACAATAATATAAACAAATTGTTCTAAGATCTTGATATAGATCAATCCAATATTAAATTACGGAATGAAATTATATTACGGCGAAATTGGGGCACTCACCAGGATTTTGTCATTTTAGAAGAGGTTGGAGATGAGCACCAAAAATTCGGAGAGCCTCTTGGGGGTGAAAATTTTTGAGGCAAAATACTAAAATACCGCAGTACGCACAATCCCCGCCACGGTTTGCCCGAAGCCACCCTCCGCGGCCTCCCCACTCCCGGTGCTGATAGTCGTGGCCTCTGCCGTCGTAGTGGTCGCCGCCGCCATCGCCTATATCTCAAGAATTCAAATTTATCGACTTCTCTAAAAAATTAAACCTCGAAAATGTGGTAGAGAGGATATGTGGATGGGAGAGATAAAAGCGGGGTTTGAGAAAGAGAGAGTGGGGAAGAACATGGGGGAATGTCAGGTGAGAAATTAAAAAGAGTGGGAAGAAGATAAGAAAATGTCGGGTGAGAAAAAAAAAAAAAAAGTAGATAAGAAAAAAAAAATTTAAAAAAAAAATATACATGGAGTAATTAATTGGAGCTAATTAATTAGGGTAATATTTTTTTTCATTCACTAATTATTAATTGAGCATTTAATTGGAAAGAGGAATAAAGAAAAGAGCGAAGAAAAAAAAAATTAAACCATGAAGAAAATATTTACATGTGGCAAAAATTAAGAGGAATCATATATAGGTATAGGTATAGATAGATGCTACTCGTACATCTGAAATCGGTATACAATATAAATCTCATTCATCCCAGAGTGAAAATTAGTAAAATTTATTTCATCCTGAGATTGATGGAATATATATATCGTACATTCAATTTTGGATATACAAAAAATATTTTTTTAAAAAAATATATGTGAAAAATGTGGTTACACCCCTTCACTATAGACTATTTTCAAATGCTACATGTACACCCCGAGGGGGTGTACATCATACATCTCCACCATTTTAATGATGACGATATTTTTTACGGGTCACATCAAGTGACCCATCATCACACCCCCACCCTTAGATGAGTGGGGGTGTGAGATGTACACCCCTTACGGATGTACACATAGCATTTTCCTTTTCAAATAGGTTCTCAACTACTGGATTTTAACCTGTGTATAAATTTTATACCATAATTATTTAAAAACTAATTTATAAATCTATAAAAAGTTATAAATTTTCATTCCCTTAAACTGATATGATTACACCTCTTTAATTTAGTGTCGAAAATGCCACATATTTTTTAAAATAATATTTTAAAAATTTATTTTTTTAAAAAAAATATTTAATTATTAAATAATTATTGGTGTGTCTTTTAATTTTTCTGTAAGTCTTTTTATTTTATAAAAAAAAAAAAATTATACTGCTCTAAACTAAGATTTGTCTTGGATGAACGATTTCATTCGCCAGTAAGATTCAATCTATGATTGAATAAAACGAGAACATATATTTCCAAAGCAACTGAAAAATGTGATGTTCAAGCTTGATATTTTCTGATGGCTTTAATGCAGGTATAACAATGTGAACGTTAATGTTGCTGTACAAACAGACCATGGGCTGTTTGTTCCGGTCGTCAAGGTAACTACTGAAACTAGTCTTTGCTTGTCCCTGGTTTTTTTGTGTGGAGTTTTTCCAAACGTATACCTGCAAAATCATCTATTTATGAGTTAATCCTGGTAAAATCCAAGCTTTCATATATACCTTTTGTAAGTGCAGCTTCTTAGGGCTGTGTTTGGTTCGGGTATAAGCGAAAATTGGTTATTCCGGAGATAGATATAAGTTCAGGTACAAACAAGAATTATAGTAATTTTGTATTTAGTTGAGTATAAAGGTTGTACCGGGATAAAAAAAATTATGTTTGGTAAATTAAAAAGGAATAAGAATAATAGAGAGGATTAAAATTTATAAAATAAAATGAAAAAAATTTAAAATTTTATAAATTTAAATATCTTATAATTTAAAAAATTTTAATTAAAAAAAAAGATAATAATAAGCAACAGGTGGAACAGTTGTTCTACTCTTATACCGGAATAACCTGGTATAGGGAAACAGCTGTTTTCCCCACACTTAAATGCTGTTTTTGAGTATAAAGGGGGATAACCTCCTTATCACCCCTTATACCGGTTGCCAAACCAATCTTATCTTAAATTGGGAAAAGTTGGTATTGTATTGGAAAATGTTTCTGAAATTTTTGTTGCAAGGATACATACATAAGATAATTATATAGCTTTTCAAAGGGCTATATAAATTTTAGATTTTGAGGGTAAATATAAATGGATAGTTTAGAGTGGTATATATATAAAGATATATTTTAACATTGCAGGATGCAGACAAGAAGGGGCTTTCGACAATGGAAAATGCTATGTGTACACCCCTTTCGGGGTGTACATCATACACCCCACCCATCTAAGGGTGGGGGTGTGATGATGGGTCACTCGATGTGACCCGTAAAAAATATCGGCACCATTAAAATGATGGAGGTGTATGATGTACACCCCTTTGGGGTGTACATGTAGCATTGCTCTTGGACAATTGCAGATGAGGTGAAACGGCTGGTTCAGAAGGCAAAGGACAACAGTCTGAAGCCAGAAGATTATGAGGTTGGATTCCAACATAATTGTCATAATTTTCCGTGCATATGCTGTAACTTTTCAAATAATTTTGATGAGCTTGGATTTTTCAGGGAGGCAGTTTTACTGTGTCCAATCTGGGAGGTCCTTTCGGGATTAAACAATTCCGCGCCATTGTAAATCCTTCTCAATCTGGCGTTGGGGCAGTTCATATTTGCTTTTTTTTTCTTCGTTTAGAAATAAACTGGATAGCCAACGTATTCAGGAATCAAAAGTTGGATCGGATAACTTGTTTTACTAACTTTTTTGAATCGTCCTTGTCGTAGTAACTCTTGACTCTTCACGAATCTCGGATTTCACACTCTAAAACTTCGAAAACGAATGTGGAAACCTGGGAACAGAGAGAACGTAAAAAAGAATGTGGAAACCGAGAACAGAGAGAACGTAAAAAAGGATTTCACACTCTAAAACTTCGAAAACGAATGTGGAAACCCGGGAACAGAGAGAACGTAAAAAAGAATGTGGAAACCGAGAACAGAGAGAACGTAAAAAAAGAATGAGAAAAAAAAAAATTCTTTTTCTTTTTGTGTATCGTATATCTCATATCTCAACGTATGAGAAAAGAGGTTTTATTTATAAATTATTAGGACTGCTTAGAATATTATTTTTCTCACGTAAAGATAAGATAATATCCATATGGGTTAAGATATGTTTCTTAACCAATAAAAAATATATTATTATCTTTAACCCATTAGAATAAATCTTATTCTTATCCTTAACCTATAAGAATAAATCTTGATCTTATCCTTAACATAAAAGAATAAATCCTAATCCAAATTTCATATGGATTGAGTCAAAAATAAAATCAGCCAATATGGACACACCATATAGCAACATGCACATTTTGTGTTATTGGTTTGTACTATAGTGCTTTGTTTAACTGCTAAAGTTTTTTCATTTTATGCACTTAAAATCTCATCTGGAGTACTATAGTGCTTTGTTTAACTGCTAAAGTTTTTTCATTTTATGCACTTAAAATCTCATCTGGAGTTCCATATTATTGATGTCGATATAGAAAAATAACTAGTGTATTTGCGACATATACTGATGGAAATGAATACGACTTTTGGCAACAGCTGAGAAGAGGGTGATACCTGGTTCCGGTCATGACCAGTTCGAGTTCGGTTCCTTCTTGTCGGTCACATTGAGTTGCGATCACCGCGTTATCGATGGTACGCACCTCAATTCTTACGGACGAATGAATAATCTCTGTTGCTTAACAAATTTCAATTTTTTTTTATTTTTTGACGCGTGAACTCTTATACAAGAAAAAAAAAACAATAAATATTTTTTTGTAATATATATATATATATATATATATATATATATATATATATATATATATATATATATATATATATATGGTAAATAGATCATGCACCTCTAAATCCAAAATAAGAAAAAATTAACACGTGGACTACCGTACGAAAAAGAATAGATGGTTTAAGTTGAGACGTGGACTCATTGCTCTTTTGCAAATTAAACATACTTGAGGGGGGAAACAGTCATTTTCACCTGGGAGGGGAAGCTAAGCAACAAAACTTTCTGTGATCGCCCCCGCACCCCTCTCCCAAAACCTCTCGAAATCGATGGCTGACGCGCTCCGCGGCGGCGCCACCCTCCGCCGCCTCCTCCGCCTCCCCCGCGGCGGCGCCGCCTCCTCCCCCTCTGCCGCCGCCGACGCAGAGGAGCGCATCACCAACCCCGTCCTCTTCTCCTCCCATGGCCTCAGGTATCGCAAGCTCGAGGTCATCCTCACCACGGTAAGACCCAGTCCATCGATCTCTCCCTCCCCCATTTCGTTCCCGTTTTGATCGGTTTCGATCCGATTCTTGTAGACGATCGACAAGTTGGGGAAAGCCGGGGAGACGGTGAAGGTGGCGCCGGGCCACTTCCGCAACCATTTGATGCCTGAGCTCCTAGCGGTGCCCAACATTGACAAGTACGCTTTTCTCATCCGGGAGCAGCGCAAGGTTCGAACGCGACACCCCTCTTTGTCTTCTTACTCTGTCGGTTCTCGTCGCACGTCAGATGTTCGACGGAATGTGCAAGATTTTTTTTTTTTTTTTTTTTTTAATGTTAGGCTTTTCTTGTTGTATAAGATGATAAATTACAAATTTTGTTAGCAATTCACAATCACTGATTATTTAGATGAATAAGATGTAGTGTCATCTCAAGGAGATGATGTGATGGGTGTCATCTCAAAAGGCATGTTTGGTTCGAAGGTTTTGGGGCTTGGAATGGAAATCGGAATGATCCATTCTTATTGTTGGTGTTTGGTTTGAAAGATTGGCATTCTGATATTCCTACCATGGAGGTGGGAATCAAGTTTGATTCCGGAAGAGAATGCGAAAAGAAATTTTTTTTTTCACTAATAATTATTTAAATTCAAATATTACTCTATATTTAATTTTAGAAGTAGTTATAGTTTTAAATTTGAAGTTCAATTATGGATTCACAATTTAATTTTTAAATTCTAATATAAATTTGATATTTGATTTAGTTCTAAATTTAAATTTTGACATTGAACTTGAATTTGAATTATAAATTCAAATTTTAAGTTCAAATTGTGAGTTCAAATTTGGATTGAAATTTTGATTTCGGAATTGGTTAGTAACTTTAATATTTAATTAAATTTAAATTTTTTGAATTTCAATTTGAACATGATTCCTATTCTGATTCCTCTTATGAACCAAACAAATTAGGACTTTTCATCATTTCGTTTTCGATTCCAATCCATTCCCATTCCTATTCCAATTTCAATTCCCAAATGCGCCCTAAGAGATGATGGAGTAGCTGAATCAGCGTCTACTTTGTTATATTGTTAGAAGAACTATTCAAAGTCTAATAAAATGATATCCCGTTACTTTTAATGATGATAATCCTTAGAGCAGGATATTAATTGTTTTGATAATTAAATGCATTCTTTTAGAGAGTTGCTTCCTGTTCCTGCTTCATGTATATTATTTGTTTTAATCAATAGAAGTAGCACAATTACCATCATACTCATCTACAATATGGTACTTTGTTTAAATAGCTTTACCAACGTGAGGAAGAGGAAGCAGTAAAAGAAGCTGAAATGGCCGATGATGCTACTCTGGTAAGTTGCACTTTTTATTTCTGTTTCCATCATCTGCTAGAACGTAAAACAGCTTAAGGTGTATGAATTGGCTTCTTCCTTTCCTAAATGCATGTATTACATATGGTAGTATGTTCTGTTATGTAAGGTTTTCAGTTTTCCTTGCCTTGGTGTAAACTTGGCCATTTCATCATTCACACTATGACAAAGTCAAAATTCTGCTAAGGCTGTGTGCCATCGTCAAAGTTGTATCAGCACAGGCAAATGCTACACGTCTTTCTTTTCTCTTCTATTTTGACTCTATGGAATAATGCATCTAGATATGATCTGAGGAGAGCTATGTAGTGCATCAGTGACACATTTTTTTTATGAGGATATTTATTACAATCTGTTGTTTTAATTACCATTAATTCTGTAATATGGGATTATATGATTTGTTGCGGTAGTACATAACTTGTTTCTAGAAGGAATTCTCTTTTCTACTTCTAATTTTCCATGAGAGTTAGTAATGTTCCAGTTTGCGTTGGAAGGAATACTCTTTCTCTTCCTCCATGAGAGTTGCACTATAATTTAATCTTGTTTCCTTTCTTTTGTTGCTCACTATCCTAGCTCACAGAACATGGAATAACATAAAATGGCAATGCCATTTACCCACGCTTCAAAAATTCGCATATACTTGAGAGAAGTAAATAGAACTATGGAGGTATGAGTAGAGGTATGAATAGAGGTATGATATTATCATGCAAGCAAACATAGGTATCGGAATGATCATGTGTTGGACGGTCAGATTACTGCCCTTTCTTTGGAAAGTAATATATCAACATGACAACGTAGAAGACTTACTGTAGACAAGTCCTCCGGCTGATCTTTGAAATGCTTAATGTAATGCCAGAATCACTGCTATCTGGTTTAAGATTAAAGTTCATAGGATTTTACCAATCCAAGATACTAAGGTCATATACACCAAAATTGGTATAACAATTAATTTTGTTAAGAGTGGATTAAGTTTAGATGTAAAATAAGCAGGGAAAGTAAGGAGAAGTTGAAGGAGACAATGTAGTAAGTGAAAACGGAAGTACTTGATTGAACAGAAAATAGCTGGCGAGCAAGTTAAGTAAGAAAGGTCTATTTATCTAAAAAGTTTTGTTCTATTGTCTTATCTTTTGGTGGCATTACCCTCTTAAATACTCGGCACCTTCATCTGAGTATGAATTAAAATCCTTTGGAGGTTTAAAATATGGTTGAACCCTGGGAAAATTGCAGAAAAGTAGATTAGCTGGTCTTTGGGCCTTAGGGTGTGATTTCAAAATATTAAGTTACATTGTTGTTTCTGCACTCATTAGTGGGTGGATTTGAGAAAAGTTTAGTAGGATTAAGCTAATACCAATGACCTTGGTGGAAGCACAGAGTTACATATTTGAAGAGATCTTTAATATCTGTGTTTGCCTAAACTAGGCACATGATGCAAAGGAACTGTAGTATCGCTATGCAAAACTAATTTTGCATATTGTACGATTTACATCATATGTGCTTGTTATTGCATTTTTCTTACATTAAATGGAAGTATTTGTACTCAGTTGTAGCTTGTCAAATTCTAATGTGCTTTTTATATGTTCTGAAACAGCAACAGGAACTTAAAATGAAAGAATATCTGATGGCAGCAAAGCGTCTTGATAATGCCCTCTTGGTGAGTAAAAATTTGGTAGTTGTGTACTTTTCTAATGCATTATGTTTCAGTCTACAGAATATTTATTGTGAATGTTTGCTAGCATCATTTCAATAAAGAAATGGTGTTAATGACTTGATTTTGTTTGGCTGCAATTGATTTGTCTTTAACATGTGGTGGTGTTGACAACTCATAATTAGTTGAAGGCTGTGACGCTCCCAATAGTCCCACATCGGATGTGGATGGAATTGTGATTGGGTTTATATGAGACATGGACACTAGTAATAATAACTGGGCTTAAGCATCTCGGGCTGTGGTTTGGCCCAACGAGTTATTATTGCTAGTGGGCCGGGTCGTTACATTTGGTATCAGAGCCAATAACCAGTCGGAAGTGTGCGGCGAGTCTCGGCCGAGCTTGGGTCTAGATGGCAGGGCTAGCGAGACAAGTCTCACACCGCCTGGTGATCTTGGGCTGCTGTGTGTGTGTTTGGGCTGACAGGGACGTCAAGCCTAAACGGGGGGAGTCTGTGACGCCCCCAATAGTCCCACATCGGATGTGGATGAAATTGTGATTGGGTTTATATGAGGCATGGACACTAGGGAATTGTGATTGGGTTTATATGAGGCATGGACACTAGTAATAATAACTGGGCTTAAGTATTTTGGGCTGTGGTTTGGCCCAATGAGTTATTATTGCTAGTGGGTCGGGTCCTTATAAAGGCCTTTTCGTTTCTCTGATTATTTCCTAGTCCTATTGTGCTTGGTGGATATTAGGCTATGTTTGTTCCAGTGGAACATGAATTGAGAAATTCTATATATTCTTTCGTAGATTGGAGGATTTCGTAGCAATATTTGAAGTTTGGCTTGATGTACTTACGGCTTCTATACATATAGTTCCGACTGTTAACTCCCGTAAAATATTGTTGTAGGTTTTTAGGAGGTTCATCAAGGTAGACAACGAATTGCGTTCCCCGGTGACGAAGGACGAAATTGTCGAAGAGGTAATTTTCTATTTCCAACCGTTTTTCTAAATTTTCTTTTAATCCCATCTTTGATGGTTTGTTCTTTAAAACCTGAGAGATTAAACATCTCAGTATGTTTTTCGTCGCTAAACCTGGACTAAAAT
The DNA here is from genome assembly GCA_029204045.2 of Tillandsia leiboldiana. Taxonomy (NCBI): domain Eukaryota; kingdom Viridiplantae; phylum Streptophyta; class Magnoliopsida; order Poales; family Bromeliaceae; genus Tillandsia; species Tillandsia leiboldiana. Next base: position 9,427,023 of record CM055080.1, on the reverse strand, counting down.
ATTTATCTTAAGCCTCTGTTGGTTGCATCTGTTTCATGCTTTCTTCAAATCTAATGCCTTTTCTGTCAAACTTCATGTTGGCACTCTGCTAATTTCTTTTTCTGTACAAATTTGACTTGAGTTGAAAGTTGAAACTCTCATCTCTATCTCTCTCATACACACAGGTGGCTAGGCAACTTTGTATCAATATCCACCCAGATAACCTCCACCTACCGTCGCCGCTGTCGTCGCTGGGAGAGTACAAGGTGCCGCTCCGTTTGCCGAAGGATATTCCGCGACCCGAGGGGAGGCTTCAATGGACTTTGAGTATTAAGATCCGCAGGAAATAAAAGTAATTTGTTAAGCACAGCTTTGGAAATTCAACAATGTTTTGTGTGCCAGTATGTTATTAGTTTGGGAGCTGTCACAGTTAGTTATCTCAAGCCTTATCTCAGTTGAGATGATCTTACAGATTAAAGAGCACCTCAGTTGATTCTATGTTTTAATTTTGGTGCTCTAATTTTTTACACTATCCTGTCACACTCTGCAGTTAAGATTCATGCGAGCAATCCTGCAGATACTCTAAATTTTATAATTTTGTAGTCATAAAGTTTTATTTTATTTATTTTATATTATTTTAACATGGAAAATGTTATGTGTATATCCGTAAGGGGTGTACATCTCACACCCCCACCCATCTAAGGATGGGGTGTGATGATGGGTCACTTGATGTGACCCATAAAAAATATCGGCACTATTAAAATGGTGGAGATATATGATGTACACCCCTTCAGGGTGTACATGTAGCATTGCTCTTTTAACATTAGGCTCTTCTTACATTTTTTTTTTTTTTTTTTTTTTTTTTTTTTCTTTCAGTTTTCACCTACATTCTCTTTCTACAAAAATATCCTCTTTATACTCCCAAACGAGATAACTCCCCTTCTCCCCTCTACCAACCTCGCTCTATCCCACTCCGCCGTATATATATAAATATATATTATGGCGCCGGTGGTGTGAATACACTCGACGGGGCACCACCACCACCGCCCATGGCGATGGCGCGCCTCGACCTCGCCCTCTTTCCCCTCCCCGCTCTTCGCCCCTCCACCTCCACCTCCCCCTCCCCCTTCCCCCTCCTCCTCTCCCACCACCATCGCCACCGCCTCCGCTGCCGCCCCCTCCTCCCTCAGCCGCCCCTCCGCCTCGTCCTCCGCCTCCCCCCGCGCAGCCGCCGCAGCTCCCGCCTCCTCGCCGCCGCCTTCGTCCCCTCGGCCGCAGCCGCTTTTGATCCCGATGACCCCCTCAAGGTACCTCCCTCAATTTCGTGCGATTTTGCTCCGATCGGGGTTTGAGCGGTTGTGTTTTAGGGTTTGGAGGCGGCGGGGGTGGAGCAGAAGCAAGGGAAGCAAGAAGGGCAGCTGCAGAAGAGAGTGTACTTCGGGCTTGCGATAGGGTTCGGCGCCGGAGGGATCGTGGTGGCCGGGGGTTGGGTGTTTACGGTGGCGATGGCCGCCGTGGTGCTCGCCGGGGCCAGGGAGTACTTTGAGCTGGTTAGGAGTAGGGGGATCGCCGCGGGGATGACTCCCCCGCCGAGATACGTGTCGAGGGTTTGCTCTGTTATCTGCGCTCTCATGCCCATACTTGCACTGTGAGTCCCCTGCTTTAAATTTGAGAAGAGAAAAAAAAAAGATAGAAGAAAAATTAATGAGGAATGCTTGCAAACAGCTTCGGTAAATAAATGATCTGAAGAAGCTAAAGGACTATGGAAGTGACAAAATTCGGTTTTTGGTTTTATTTTCAGTGTATTGTTGAAGTGATTCTATTCTTGAACTGAAGTTGCCGACACTATCGAAGGCCATTTTGCTGTTTTGATAGATCGAAACCTTACATCCTTGCATATACAAAGAATCCATATACATGGACGTTTTTTTTACCTCGCTAGCTGGGTTGATTTGGGTTTGAGTTCATTTTAGATCCAAACCCTGCTTGGTAAATGCCAATGTACTATTTGTAGGATCCACATGGGAGACATTGAGGCAGGCTTTGCTTGTCTTTAGTACATATTGTTGGGTGCAACTTTTGGGATCCAACCCAACCCTACCCTTCCTTGGTTTAGGTTTAGTTGTTTGCTAAATGGGGTCATTGCTGGCCATAAATATGTTTGCATTGGCTTGTACCTAATTATTTGTATTTCAATGGATTATACATGCCTAATTGAAGAGCTTTGGATTACTTTGTGTTGTAATTAGAGGGCAGCGAAAACTTACAAACCGGATAGCCAATATATTTAGAAACCAAAATCGGATCGGGTTGAATTAAAATCGATCAATGTGGACACACCACATGGCAACACCTTAGAAACCCCAACATAACCTCACCAAATTTTCTCATATATTCTACATTTTGTTAATGAGGTCATATCACATTAGACTTTTCAATCAAACTTGTGGTTTTAATTTATGAATAGCAGTTGCAATTATATACTTATATGTTGCATGAGTAGGCAAGAAAAAGAAAAACTAGTACATAGCCTGATAAGGCCTGTGCTGAAGAAATGAACCTTTATTTATGCAGTACTTTGCAGTAACCTGCGTATGTCTGTCTAAGAAGTCACATTTGGCCGGATCAGGTCATACAGTATAGACTCTTATCTATTCTGAATGCTGAAAGCCTGAAATTTTGCTTCTTATTGAGTTTTGCATTCACCCTGAAGGACTGTTAGCTCTGGTGAACTACAGTATCATGACTATTCAGTGCTATTAATCATACTTTTGCCTTATGATTCTCATGGCTCTCATGGATTTTAGTATATTCTTAATAAGTTATGTGATTTCTGTCTAATGTTTTTGTTGAATGACCAGGTATTTTGGACACATGGATGTTTCAGTAACTTCCTCAGCTTTTATTGTTGCAATAGCATTGATTTTACAGAGAGGAAATCCACGTTTTGCACAGCTGAGTAGTGCAGTGTTCGGACTTTTCTACTGCGGTTATCTTCCCTGTTTCTGGGTTAAACTGCGCTGTGGATTGACTGCTCCTGCACTGAACACCAGTATGTGCCTCATTTCCATTTCTAATAATGCATCAATCATTTCTGTTTTTATGTTTGATAAACTATATGTGCTATGTGATGGCCTAAATGAAGCTGTCTATGGTTTGATCTGGAAGTGGCATTTTGTTTCAAAAGATTCTTCTGTGCACTTCGTAAGGGTTTCTTTAGCAGTTTTATTACTATAAATCTGCCAATTTGAATTAACCGTGTAGTAATGGTGTATTAGAACAATCAATCACTCCTTTTCATTCGATGCTATGAGATGAAATTGTTCCATCCTGAATCAGATTCCGACTTGTCCAAGTTTCAACTTTTCATCTAGTCAGTTGTTTTCCTCAAAAACTGATTGAATCGTGGCTCAGCCATCAAACAGGTTGAACTGTCCGATTCGGGGTGAACTGATCACCTTTGAGAATTAAGCAAAGTTTGGGAACATAGTTAACTTAAGAACTGTAGTGTCATGTATCTAGGCCTAACATTTGTTTATCATTGTACTTACTGAATAACTAACATATTTTTTTCCTTTTAATTTTTGAACTTCTTATTTCTGCTGAAAGACTACTTATATTTGCATAAACTTTTAACGGCCATTAGTGTGAAAAATGGTTTTTATCTAGGCCTAATCATCTAAAGTGGAGGAATTAATCTTGTTTTGTTTGACAAAATTAAACCTCTTAAAAATCTGCTCAAAAAATAATATACATTTTCCATTTTCATCTCCAACTTTGCTAGATTTTTATAACTTCCCACATATTTGAGCTCAGCCAGTTAATTTAAATTGGTCAAGTTTAATTTTCTGTTCACTAGGCACATTATTGTTGTTAACAAACTGCTTAATATAGGTAAAGCTGATTCAACAATTCTTTTGATAACAACATACTGTCTAATTTCTCAATATAAATATCAGTTCTTTATCCTTCTATTATAGAAGTTTACTTATTTTATAGCATTTTCATACTGGAACTTTTCTTGAATCCAAGTTCTCTAGTTATACGTTATTCAACGTGCCATGACATCTCTATGGGTCCTTTTGGCCTAACTGGAGTTTCTGTTATTCATTGATAATAATTCACACATAAATTCTTGTGTAGCTCTAGGCATTAGAAAAGATTGGCTAATATTTTTCTTTAGTTCCAATACTCTCTTATTAGCCATATGATAACATGGTTGGTATGATTGTATTTTTGGACCAGGAATGCAAAAAGAGAATTGAATATTACATTTAAGATCTTTAGTGTATAGTTCTTTTTTTTTCCAGGGTTAGATAGTATTGTCAGTAAACTAAGATTCTGCTTGATTAATTTGCTTTGTTGATTTACGTGGAAGTTCTTCAGAAGAGTTGTATATCATGGAGTCACAATTGTATTAGGTTTTAATGCACTTATGAGAAAAACCTCATTAGGATCCATGACATAAATCACTTTAATTGGTATCTAATTCTATTTCTCTGTGATCTATCATCTTCTTAGTTCTCAAAGGCTGTCTTCATTCACTTAGATCTCATTCTGTTGCTTTGTTGAGTGAGTGCAAAATGTTCTGATATATGGCCAACTGGTATTCAGTATGTTGACTTGTTCAGTGAAAGAAAAAGTGTTGTGCCTTCTACATGTATATTTGTTTTGACCTACAACTGTTTTAACATTTAATAAGCATTTTACTCTTTGAACGCATATGCTTAACTGTTAGATTATGTAACTACTTAAATTAGCGTTTCTTTTTTGCGATTTACTGACATATTCAAAAGTGAATTCTCTCAGAATTAGGACGCCATTGGCCGGTACTTCTTGGTGGGCAAGCCCATTGGACAGTTGGGCTGGTTGCAACCTTGATATCAATCAGCAGCATAATTGCCGCAGACACATTTGCTTTTCTAGGTGGAAGGGTATACCTTTAAATATTTGATTGCTTAGATTTTTGTGTACAATGAGGTCCTTTTTTTTTTTTTTTACTTGTTAGCTCCTTGTAAGCATTTTTTCTTTTGATTGATATATCTTAGGGCATATTTGGTTGGAAGGATTCAAGGCTTGGAATGGGAATCGGAATGAGCCGTTCCTATTGTTGGTGTTTGGTTTGAAGGATTAGCATTCTAATTCCCATTCTAGAGGAAATCGAATCCCTCCAAAATGACTCCCAATATGGAGGTGGGAGTCAATTTTAATTCCGGGAGGGATTGCGAAAAGAACTCATTTTTTTTCAATAATAATTATTTAATTTCAAATATACATATAAACTTAAATTTAGATTATATTATAATTTAAAATATATTAATTTTTTAAATCTAAGTTTTAATTTCAATATAAGTTTGATATTTGAATTTAGATATAGTTTTACATTTTGACTTTGAACTTAAATTTAAATTGCAAATTTAAATTTAAATTATGAATTCCAATTTGAATTTAAATTTGAATTATGAATTTAGCTAGTAGATTAAATTTTTCTTAAGAAAATAATAATAATAAATTGATTCTGATTCCAAATCCTATTGTGAACCAAACAAATTAAGAGATTCATCATTTTGTTTTCCATTCCGGTTCATTCCGATTTCCTATTTTGAACCAAACATGCCCTTACTCTACTTTCTACTTCTTTTGTTGTTTGCAATCAACATGAATATTTCACCTTTTACATATTTTCTTACTCTGAGATTGGATATCATATGAAAATATAAGTTGTAATCATAGAAACTGAACTCAGAAATGTTTTATCTATTATCAGCATAGTTTTCCAAAGATATTATTGTTTTGATCTGAATTTCTAGAATAAGGTGGTGACTTGTATTATGAGAGAAAATTTCCATAAAATACGTTTACTCATAGAATTGTTTCTACAGAATTTTGGTGGAAATTTCCATTCAGTGACTTCAGTCACATACAACGGTGTTATGCCATGTGGATTAGAAGTGCGCTGAAACTTGGTAGCACAGCAGTTTTGGAGATGGGTTATTGAAAACAAGAAAATAATTAAATACAAGTCTTAATGATAATGATAAAAACTGTAAATAGCTTGCACCCATTGTAATTTTCTTCTTTAAGGCCTAAAGGAACATTTATGGGGTTGTTCCTGAATAACATGGGCAGAACATGGTGCAGGTAATGATAGCTTTCCAATTGATAGGTATTGTTGGTTTCCTTCGAAGTCCCTCACTCATTTTGTAGATGACTGATACTGATTGACGTAGAAATCTTCTTGAAATCTTTCAGTTCTTTCCTGGAGTCTACTCTACTTTAAGTGATGGTGACGCAGAGATTATTTATTTTTCGTGGTTATCCATTTGATAATTAAAGGCCTTGATATTATTGTTAAAAAGAAATATCTTAACATTTAGTCTTGACTAGGTAGACCTAGAAGTTGCTTATCTTGAAAAACTAGGACATGTGAAGAGCAATAAGGGTTTCTTGTACCCTCCAAGTGACAACTAATCGATCCTTAATCAGAGGTCAATTAGGGGATAAAATGATTCTTTATGCACGATGCTCACTTGCAGTTGCCTGCAAAACTCAACTTCTCATGGCAAACAGGGTATCTGTTTGGCATATAAAAATTACGTAGTGATTATTGTTTACTTTAGAATGCTTTACTTCACAAATTTAGAAGAGTGCAACTTATGTAACTATTAAAACAGGTTAGTTCTGTTTATGAAATGTCTTATGTGTTGTTGTTGTTGCAGTAGTCACATTTCTATCGTGCAAAAATTTCATAAACTCAAATTATTATGAGAGTTTCTGTAGCATGCAACTAATAAAATTGCTGAGTGCAAATTCTGTTATCTTGAAATCCCACTCCTTTTGTCATCTTGTATTACTTGCAATTGAAATGAAGGAAAACTTACATTCTTTGTGTCATTTTAATTGGATTTCTTGTCTATCAGCTATTGGATCAGTACGATAATCATGTCATGATTTATTCACCTTTCAGGCATTTGGCCGTACACCACTGACGAATATTAGTCCAAAGAAGACCTTAGAGGGAGCTTTTGCTGGTCTAACTGGCTGTATAATCATCACAGTGGTACTATCAAAGATTTTATCCTGGCCAACATCTTTGATAAGGTACTCATCATTAAACAGTATGATATTTCTAATGTTATCAACAACTAGTTGGCTACTTAAATCATAAATTCTTTTTATCATGTTGTGGTCAAGTTCCCTTATCTTAGTTACTATCCAGCCGCATTAGTTCTGAAGTCATTTATTTTTTGAAAGTTGTGTTAATCTCCTTACTGCTTTTAGTTCAATTATTCATGCATTAGATTTCTCCATTTATTCCAAACATAATACCTTTTATATACTTTGCCTTGTCGTTTCGTTGCGTACGTCATCTTTTTAATTTCTTCAGCTCATTTCCAGCTACAGAAAATTCTTGCAGTGCATTGGTATTAATCAGTTAGAACACTCTTTGATCACTCTATGCTGCAACAACTTGAATATCCTTGGATTTTATTTGATTGCCTTCCTTTTTCTTCCTACTGCTGCAACAACTTGAATATCCTTGGATTTTATTTGATTGCCTTCCTTTTTCTTCCTACTGTTTTCCGTAGTTCTATCAGTTTTCCATGCGACACAAGACTCCTGGAGTTCATTTCCTAAATCAAAAGTGAAATGTCCTTTCCCCTTTTCTAGTGTCTCATCATCTTTAGAATCATGTTGCAAAATACAGCCACAATATCATTGATCTTGTAGGTTACTGTGTATCATATGTTGTCAAATAGTTATGTTCCTGGAAGGTAATTCAGTGGTTTAATTTGTTTCCTACACGAGCATTATCTGCGTTGGTACAATGTGCCCAATGCTCTAGTAAAATGTTATTCTGGCAAATTAAACTCGGTCATGGTGCTCTCTTTTTTTGCATTGTTTTGCTAAATGTTACTTATCTTACTTTTAAATATTCATTGCAAATTTCCCTTTCTACTAATCAGACAATTTTTTAAGGCATAACCGAATCAGAGATCTCTATATTTGAGACCTTTGAGCATGTTCTTTTCCTTTTTGTCTAATCGTGCTATTGACATCAGTGCGACAGCTTATGGAGTTCTAAATTTCGTTGGTTCATTATTTGGGGACCTTATTGAGTCCATGATCAAACGTGATGCTGGTGTTAAAGACTCAGGATCTCTCATACCTGGACATGGTAAACATTCTTTCCATACCGAACCTTATAGTCTTTGGTTATTTAAATTTGCTAATGTCTTTCTAAAATCTTTCACATACACCACAAGTTTCGCAACTTCATTTTTTTTTTTTTTTTATTCAATTGCCTATATATTCTTGTACAATAAGAAATATTATAGATACCGCTGAGGAGTTTTTTTCTTCTATCTTTCACATATATGCTTGTTTACCAGGCGAATCAAACTGTAAAGATCTTTTGTCGTCTCTTGCATCATCTTTTGAAAGTTTTATACTGTAATGATTCAACGAGAGTTTTGAATTCTTAGGAAGCAATGAAGTATTAGCCTTTTACTAATGCGTTTCTTTGTGTCAATGGAATCGGTTAGTTTTTTGACTCTCAATTGATCATTGTAGGATACAAGTCTAAAAGTGTCTAGATGGTTCCACAGCTGCTGCACTAGTTTTTTACCAACTTAAATAGCTTTGCAAAATCCAGCTGCACTTTTATGAATTAAATAGCTTATGCATATGAGCAACACTTTTGAGTTTAGATATGTAAGCAACTCTCTTTGCCATGAATATCTCCATATCATGCCCGATTTTTGCCTTTTTCTGCTGCATTTTATCATCCTTTTACATAAGAAGAAATGACGGATGCAATGCATAACTAATCTCTGAATTCACAGGGGGTATTCTTGATCGAGTGGATAGCTATGTTTTTACGGGGGCACTTTGCTACTCATTTGTGAAAATCGCCCTACCGCTTTTCGGTGTTTAAGCTCTATAAAGTTGATTTGGTGGTTAATTACTCTCCTATTTTGTTCACACTTTGAGAAAAATCGAAGTAGGCGATAGCAAATCATCCAAGAGACGCGCTTCTAGAGCAGGAATATGTGGAAAAGGGCTGCGGATTTAGCGATATATCGCTCAACTAACTCAGCAAAACGCATTAGCATCTTCGTCGATTATGTGTTCAGGTACGCGCGCGCGCGCACACTCTCTCTCTCTCTTTCTCATTGAAGTGGGTTTTAAGTTTATGATATGCAGGCATATATGTAGGGACTAAATTCTTGTACATCTTTTATTTTGTTGTTTGTTGGAGTAATTGAATATGAAATTTAGCTGATGTTTCCTGACAATAAATGTATAGTCCTTTTCTCAGGTTTTTTTTTCTTTATTTCTTTTAACGTTTCAAATTTTTTCAAATATATCTCTAGAGGATATAAAGTATGTATTTTTAATTTTTTTTAGCTATTGTACACTAACATAGCGGGGTTATATGGGATATTAATTATTTTTGAATAATAAAAAAATATATAAAGGATATATTTGAAACAGAAAAAATAAATAAGATAATTTTGAAATATTGAGGTGTATATAGGATATTATTCTTTTAATTTTTGTATGTAAAAAGTATAAAGCCTTAATTCTAGACACTATAATTTATTGTACTATTCTACTGGTTAGGTAATTCAATTTATCAAGCTTAAATTTTAAATTTCAAAAGCAAAATGGAGCGCAAAAAGGCAATTTGTTTTCGCTTTTCAAACAAATAGCAAAATTTGGTTCTTCTGCAACAAGAATCAGAATTCTTATTCTAAGATTCAAAAGCAGAAGTTTTAATAGTTACTTCTATCTCTACTTAAGAAATAATTTGTTAAAAATGTAGTTGTTTGTATAATAATATTTTTATTCTCAGAAACCTATTCTTATTACGCTGTGTTTGGATACAGGGATAAGGTGGAGATAAGAGGGTTATCCCTCACCTTATTTTCAAACATCTTATTACTCGAATTTGAGCTAGTTTCATATTAAATAAATCAGCATCTGGCCTTCTAATTTAATTTAATTTAATTTAATTCCATTCTTCTCTGCTGGTTATCAAATCATCTCAAACTTTAATCTATTTATTATAATTTTTAATTAAAAGTTTCTAAACAGCTGCAATTAATTTTGTTTTTTAATTATATTAAATAAATAATAATGTAATATTGATGTGATGATGATATGACACTATTTTGATTGATAATGCAAGATGTGAGGTTACTATCTTTGAAGAGTAATGCTACATGTACACCCCGAAGGGGTGTACATCCTACACCTCCACTTTTTTAATGGTGTCGATATTTTTTACGGGTCACATCAAGTGACCACTCATCACACCCCCACCCTTAGATGGGTGGGGGTGTGAGATGTACACCCCTTACGGGTGTACAAGTAGCATTTTCCATCTTTGAATTAGATTTTTGCCTGTTACCCAAAATATTTATAGAAAATTAATGTGTATGGATGACCTCAAAAATTGAATAGTAACATTTAAGGATATTTTTTATATTTAATAATATTTAAAAATATTTTAATATAATATAATATTATATTTAAAAATATTAATTAAAATATCGATAAATAAAAAATCATCACGCAGAATGTCAATAAAATATATTAGAATATTTTGTAGCATCAGACAAAATCTATACAATAAATGATATATATGACGATGCTTTTAAAAGTGTCTATTTTTTTTATACAAGTATTGAGACTATTTTTGTTTTTGTTTTTCTTTTATTTTTTTAAGCACATCTGTGCATGCTACGGCTAGGATTTCTTTACTTGTCAATTTTTTTTTTTTTTTTCAACTAAAATTTCAATAATTTTTTTTTAAGCTTTAGGATCCTATAAGAGTGTTAAGATTTACATGCCATGTAGGGTAAAATTTGTACTTAATTTTTATGGCTAAAATAAAAAAAAAATCCTTTTGTAAATATTTATTTTTTAATTTTCTTTTTTTGACTTTTAAAACTTTACATTTTGCCTCCTTAGAATTTTAAAAATATTTTCAAAAGATTATGGCGTTAATAAAGAAGTGAAATAATCCAATTATCCAACCTTGTTCTAAGAACAAAAAAATATATATATATTTTCATCATTTTCAAAAGTATTTTTTTTGTATAAATTATGAAAAATGGAGGGAATAATGCTAGGATCCTAATAGAGGGAGAGCTAAATGCATCAATTTTAAATTTTAAATTTTAAAAAAATAAAATATAAATTTTTAAATATCAGAAAAAAAAATTTAGTATTTACAAAAAGAAAGGTTTTTTTTTAAAAAAAAACTTAATTCCTTTTGTTTAATACACTAAAAATTGTACTTACATTATAAAAGATTTAATATTTAAGGATTTTTTTTTTTTATATTAGATGATGTTTAAAAGCATCTAAATATAGTTGAGTGTTGCATTTGAAAGTATCGGGTTAAAATATCGGCAAATAAAAAATCGTCACATATATACCGATGCTTATGCTAAGTCGGTAAAATATATTTTGATGGTTTTTTCATTATTTTTTAAAATTATGATATTTTAAAATATCAAAAAATTAAAAATAATAATAAAATTTATTATTCAATAAATTAATTTAATATAATAAAGGAGTTATAGGAAGAAACATTTTGAAGCACACTTAGAGGCTCTTTTTTTTAGTGTGGTCTAAAAAGCATAATTTTTTTTTTAGTGTTAATAACCATGAACACATTTTGTGAAAAAGCCACAATTTTTATTAGAGTTTCACTTGTAGAGTTTCATTTACTCTCTGTGTGTGTGTGTGTGTGCGCGCGCGCGCGCGCGCGCACCCCTTGCATTCACTTGTAGAGTTTCATTTACTCTCTCTCTCTCTCTCTCTCTCTCTCTCTCTCTCTCTCTCTCTCTCTATCTCTCTCTGTGTGCACCCCTTGCATTCACTTGTAGAGTTTCATTTACTCTCTCTCTCTCTCTCTCTCTCTCTCACTCTCTCTGTGCACCCCTTGCATTCACTTGTAGAGTTTCATTTACTCTCTCTCTCTCTCTGTGTGTGTGTGTGTGTGTGTGTGTGTGTGTGCACCCCTTGCATTCACTTGTAGAGTTTCATTTACTCTCTCTCTCTCTCTCTCTCTCTCTCTCTCTCTCTCTCTCTCTCTCTCTCTGTGTGTGTGTGTGTGTGTGTGCACCCCTTGCATTCACTTGTAGAGTTTCATTTACTCTGTGTGTGTGTGTGTGTGTGTGTGCACCCCTTGCATTCAATTCTTAGAACACTACAAGAAATTCGTCTTTTGGTGGCATATATTTTTGTTGCTAAAAGAAATAAAATTGATGCTAAAATTATTAGCAACATTTAGTATTTAGTGTTACCTATGCCCGAGTTGGTGATTCTTTTACCAACATTTGAGTGAATTGTTGCTAATATTAAGCATAAAGAGACACATGATAAGTGTTGCTGTATAAGTAGATTTTGCAACATTTATTGTTTGTTGGTATAGTTAATCATTCCCAACATTACTAAGTGTTGCTAATTTTTTTATAATTTAATCATTCTCAATAATTATAAATGTTGCTAATAGTGGTATAAAATAATCATTTCCAACATTGCTAAATGTTGCTAATGTTGATACTCCTAACATTACTAAATGTTGCTATTTATAATTTAACATTCAACATCGAAATTCAAATTTCGTTAAATACTATACTAATTTTTAAATATTAAATAATAAATAATATATTAAAAGATAATAAATAATATTTTAGCTAATTGACATTCAATAATAAGAAATTACACATAACAAAATTTAACCAGTCACATAACAAATTACATATTTAACTTGTTTATACATCTAATATGCCAAACTATCAATATTTTTTTGATTCCAATAGGTTCAAAATGTATGGCATGAAGATGAACACAACATTACACCAAAATGTCCCAAGATTATATATCTAATATGCCAAAATATCTCAAAAGGCCATTTGTTAAATACATATTCTTCAATATATAAATAGTAGCATATAAAAGTGATCATGACAAAATTATAAGAAATATACTCCACGTCTTTTTGCTTCCCAAAGGTTTATAATGTATGGCGCGGAGATGAACAAAACATCATGCACTACTTGCACTTAACCTGCAAAAAGAACAAAGAGCAAATTAAACTTATTTATAATATGCTATAAATGATGAAATATAATTGAAAAAATAAAACATGGTTGAGATAACTCATCCTTACAAAAGTATATGGCCAAGCAACAGTTGCTCCAACAATATCTCCAATAGTTTGATAGCTACTATATGGTCTAAGCAGTGGTTCATTGCGTACTATCGACACATCAACATGAATCTCCCAACACTGTGGTCCTAATTCGAATCCGCCTATTTTTGTAGTTGGGTCTGTATTCAAAAGATAGCCTTGTGCTACATAATTGTGAGGCTTTTGCAAACTTTTCAAGTAAACTTCAGTTCCAATCTAACAATAAGTGAAGAAATAAATATAGTAATTTAAACTTATATATATTGTAAAGAAAAAAATCATCATGAAAGCAGAAAAAAAAGAGATAGAAGATAACCATAACATTTGATACTGCTTGAACTCTCTTTGAGATATTCTTAACTCGATGCACCTACAATATTAATTAGAATTAACAATTATAAGATTCTAATATTAGTTTATGCCTTTAAAATGAGAAAAATAAAACAACAAGCAATTTCACTTTGTCAAAAATAGAAATTAACGTAACTAACAGAATAGGCAATAGCTATTAATAATCTTCAAGTCATCTAAAATTGATAAGCAAAATACTAAAACTAACTAATTAATTTTGGTTGAAAATTTTGAACTTTAGCAAGATTACTCAAGAAAAACCATTTGAGATGCTAAAATACCTGAGTTGGTGGTGCTTCATAACTAGAATGAGAAGAGGTTGCCTGATTATTAGGAGGTGATCTATTATGAGGAATATCATTGCATTTCTAGATTGAAAAAAAAAGTTAGATGATATATCAACTTTTCATATACAACATAAAAGATAAAATTACTTATAAATTATGCTTACTAGTTTGAGGCCTTGTGGAATGCATGATGTTCCTTCTCCTAATATGCAATGGCCTTGAGACCCTTTACCTATTGATTCTACCAATGTCTTCATTGTCATCATTTCCTTATGTATGTCTTCATATTTTTGTCTCATATCTGCTAATTCTGATTGCATTATGTGTTTCTCCTCCTCAGCTTTTTTTTTGGTCTCAGAAAGCATTCGAATATAATTAGCACGAGTTATCTTTGATTTTCGAAGTTCATTTGGAATAGGACCCAATCCATGACATTGAAGTTGAGTACTTTTCTCGTCCTCTTTAAGTAACAATGATAAAAGGTCATTTCGGGATGGATCTCTTTGTGCAACTTCAGGATATAACGGAACTAACTCTCCAATATTTTTCTGTAAAAAGTAAAAAAATTAATTGACTAATTGAAACAACTTTTATAACTACAAAATTTATCCAAATCTAAAGACATACCATTATTTCCGAGCAATACTGATTTAAAGGCTTGCCATTCTTCTTGGTATGTGTTCTTATGTAGAGTTCATGTCTTCTCGGTTGAACATGATTATTTTTTTTTGCCATCTAACAATATTTAAAGATTAAACTTTTATTAACAATCTATTAAGTTATGAAAGTATTAGTAAAGAAAACACTATAATTTAGAGGATTAAGTTTACCTCAGCACGAACCCACCTTGCAAAGCTTTTTGTGCCCGCAGTATGTGTGGTATTTAGCATTGCGCGGCTAGCTTTATTTTTGGCACTACGTTCCTATTAAAAGTAAACGTATATGTACTCAAAAAAGTAATTAGAACAACTAAACTTGAAGAACTATCTAAAATTTAATGCAAAGGTTGTGTAGAACTATTTATAGCAACCATAAAATCAATTTAATTATATGCAAAATAATGAGGATCAATTTCTATTGTCTATTAAATAAAGCTATTCACTGACCCCAAACTATCAAAATTAAGTTAAAAAGTAATATTCATACCTGTCCTACTTGAGAGTCCCAATACTTAACAAGAAATTCCCATTCTTTCGGATGGACTCGAGAATCACAAGATGCTATCTTTTCCTCGTAAGTTTTCTTAGTATCATAGTGAACTTTTTTCAATTTGCTTTTGAACTCTCTCCATTTTTTTCCTATGGACATAATAACCCAATCTCTTCCTTCTTCTGGAATTTGAAACTTTTTCTAGACAAAAAGTAAAGAAATATCAATAAAACATCATAAGAAAAATATGACCTACAAAGAAAAGAAAGAAAATTTTCTATACCTGCACAATCATCCACATAATATCCTTAGTTGTATTTGGAACAACTCTCCAATCTTTATAACTTAGAGAAATTATTTGTCCATTTCTTGCCATTAGTCCCAAAAAGTTACTTAATGTGGCTGCTGCTTTTCCAATAGGTTGGCCAAACTCATTAAGTTTTATAGGTTTCAGAGAAGCCCTTTTAAATAGTTTGAGCAACTTTGTACGCCCTCGAGTCTTTTGTGATGCATGAGAAGACTCTGTACAACAAATCAAAATAGTTATTCACTTTCAACCAATAACAAAATATACATCAATATTGCTAATATACAAGTAGAAAAAACAACATTCTAATCTATCCAAATTTATCTTATACATAAGTTTGCATGTATCTTATATAAAAATAGAGTAAACTAAAGAAACTATAACTCAATTCAATTGGGAGTAGTACAATGAATTTGAGAGTGCCGTAAATAAATAAAAGAAACCAATGTTGAATTAAATTTTAAAAAGTACTGACAGAGTGGCTTACTATTGCATATATCCTCATCTTCTTCAGAGTCTTCAAAATTGTTTGGGTTTTGTAAGGAATCACAATGTCTAGAATGGTCAGGATAAAAAGGGCCTTTCTCAAGTTGAAAATTTTCAACTTGCATGTTTTCATGCAAATTCTGAGGCACTTGAGGCTGTTGGAAGTTGTGAAGCAACTGGATAATTTCATGTTGTAGTGAGCATTCATTTGGTGGTTGTAACTCTACTTGTTCAGGTTGTGATCTTGCACAATCATGACTTTTCTCTACCAACTCTACTTGTATTTGTTTAGGGAATGATTGCTCATCTTGGTGCAAATTACCAACTAGTTGAGATAGGTAGCGATGAAGTTCATGTTCAAGTGATGGTTGGATTTGATTTTGTGGATCAACATGAATAGACTGGTTTGGCCAAGAATGATGTATTAGGTGATCCCGATCTAATAGCATCTCATCGTATTCTTTTTGGCCAAAACATGATTCTATTGAAATCTTCTCTTTACCCTTTTTATTTCTCATAGTTGACACCTGCATATAAGAAATCAAGATTAACAATATCAATATGTAGAGATAAAGACTTATGATTTGCATATAAAAACAACATATGTTAATAAATGGTAAACAATATAAGCTAATAGAATATATTATGAAAAAAAAATCAAGATATACCTACACTGATAGAAGCAATTTAATTATTATCTTCCTCAAATTGTGTATCTTCGTGAGTGTTTGCTTGAAAATCAAAAGTGTTTATTATTGGTGTGTCAATTGTAAGTTCAGGGACATCATTTCTATTCCAATTGAATTCTTCTTCTATCTCATTCATGATATTTTTTGGGATGTCATTATCCACTTAAAGTTCTATATCATCTGTAAGAATATCTGCTTGCATATCAAAAAAATCCCTTGGTTTTGTATGAACAACGATCCGCCATTCCTTTTCGATAGGATCTTGTACATAGAAAACTTGCTTCGCTTGAGCTGCTAATATGAAAGGTTCATCAGATAATTGGCTCCCATTAAATAATAGTCGATTAAAGTTTACAAGTGTAAACCCGTAATCATCTTTCTTCACTCCTTTGCCTTGTGAGTGTACATTTGCCCAATCACATTTAAACAACACCACTTTAAAATGCTCATAATAGTTCAATTCTATAATGTCAATGAGGACACCATAATATGTGACATCTCCTGTAATTGGCTTCTTATCTTTAGCACTAGCATAACTTGATGTACTAGCAGTGATAACAACTCCACTATTTTGGGTTTTTCTATTTGTTTCACGATCTCTAGTGTGGAATCTAAACCCATTAATTATGTAGCCGTTAAATCTCTTTGCAGCTCTTTGAGGACCACGGGCCAATGAGATGATTTCTTCTAAAACTACATCACTTCTTGCTTCAAGTAATCTGTAAATCTAGTTCACACAAAAAAAAAAAAAAACTCAAAGGTCAAGTATTCTATTTGTGCCTAAGCCATAAATAAATAAAAATGCTTAACTAATGTTAGGATTGTTAACCTACATGTTCTCTGAACCATTCGTGAAATGAACTACTATGGACACGCTCAACCTCCATGTGTCGCATTCGACACTTTCTACCTTTAATTGCTTCAACATGTTTTCTACAAGTAAATACAATAATATTAAAATTAGGGTCCAATATTTCATATATTAGTAAAGAAAAAAAATGAATTAATTTGAGTTGTAAGTCATCTTACTGAAGGTATGGAGAAACAATGTCGCAATTAAATAGGACATAGCGATGTGCTTGTAGCCATGAAGTTTCGTCTAGATCAAACATCTCACCATGTCCTATGGCTCGACCATTTAGAGACAAAGGAAATAACGGATGCTTTTGTAGTTCTGATTCACCTTCGTAGTTTCTTCGTGGTTGATTGAATCTTGTCTCAACACCTTGAAAATATTGTGAACAAAAGGCTAAACTTTCTTCGGCTAAGTACCCTTCCGCAATTGAACCTTCAGGGTGACTTCGGTTACGTACATAGGACTTCAAGGTACATAAGAACCTATAGGTTTATTAAGTGTAAGATACAATAACTAAGATGGTAACTAAGATGGTATAGTTGAGCTTTAATAGACGCGCACACGCATTGTATAAGCTATTAAAAATATTTAATTACCTTTCAATTGGATACATCCATCGATATTGCACCGGTCCGGCTATCCTAGCCTCGTATGCAAGATGAATAGGCAAATGAACCATAATATCAAAAAAGGCCGGCGGGAAGATTCTTTCTAATTTACAAAGTGTTAAGGCTATACGGGATTCTAATATTTGAAGTTCCTTCCCTTTGAGAGATTTAGAACATAGATCTCTAAAGAAACCACTTAATTCCATCAGTGCACAACTTACATTTTTTGGTAAAACACTCCGAAGACCTAAAGAAAGTAGTTGTTGCATCAATATGTGATTGTCATGACTTTTCAATCCCACAATCTTACGGTCCTTTATATGGACGCATCTCGAAATATTTGCAGCATAACCATCAGGAACTTTGATAGACTTTAGTAACTTCAAAAAAATATCTTTTTCTTCTGTAGAAAGTGAAAAGCATGCTGAAGGAACTATAGTTTTGCTTCCATTTTGCCTCAAATGCAGTGACTTTCTAATGCCCATAAGCTGCATATCAAGACGCGACTTTATATTATCCTTTGTTCTACCATCTGCATTTAGTAATGTCCAAAGTACATTATCATTTATATTCTTCTCAATGTGCATCACATCTAAATTATGACGTATAAGAAGGTTTTTCCAATATGGCAAAGAGAAGAATATACTCTTTTTCTTCCAATTGTGTGGCGTAATATCTCGTCCTCGTTTCTTCTTACCTTTACATCTATGGTTTGACTTACCAAATTCATTTTTGACATTGTTTAGCTGATCCTCTATCTGAGAACTAGATAATAGAAGTGGTGCATCTCTAACCTCTTGGTCTCCGTCAAAAGATATTCTATCACGTCGAAATTTGTGATTTCGTTCTAAAAATCGACGATGACCCATATAGCAAAACTTTCGACCGTGCTTCAAATAGCGTGCATCTGTGTTTACATTACAAGAAGGGCATGCCAAACGACCTTTCGTACTCCATCCCAATAAGTTAGCATATCCGGGAAAATCACTAATAGTCCATAGTAATGCAGCATGCAACTGAAAATTTTGCTTATTTGAAGCATCATAAGTTTGCAACCCATTTAGCCAAAGATCATTCAACTCATCAATTAAAGGTTGTAAATATACATCAATATCATTTCCAGGTGCATTTGGACCAGGAATAAGCAACGACAACATTAAATATGATTGCTTCATGCACATCCAAGGCGGTAGATTATATGGTATCAAAATAACAGGCCATGTACTATGCATTGTGCTCATTGTTCGGAAAGGATTGAAACCATCGCTTGCCAAGCCAAGTCTAACATTTCTAGGTTCAGCAGAAAACTCTGTGTGTTCAAAGTCAAATGTTTTCCATGCGGGAGAATCAGCAGGATGCCTCATAACTCCATCATTTGTTCGATGCTCTTGATGCCATTTCATTAGTGATGATGTTTTTGATGACATGAACAATCTTTGTAGCCTTGGTTTTAAAGGAAAATGACGTAAAACTTTGGCTGGAATTTTTTTGGCCTTTCTTTTACTAGATGCCGATGCATTACTCTCTACATCATTTTCAGTCGATTTCCATCGTGAAGTACCACAAATAGCACATGAATCTGAATTAGCGGTCTCCTTATAATATAGTTGACAGTCATTTGGGCAAGCATCAATTTTAGTATACCCTAACCCCAAGTCATTAATGATTTTTTTGACTTCATAAAATGAACTTGGGAGTGTTTCACCCTCAGGAAGTGCCTCTTTGAGTAAAGTAAGTAACATTGTGAATGAACTATTGCTCCATCCATTAAGACACTTTATGTGAAACAATCGAATAATGAAAGCGAGTTTTGAGAACCTCTTACAACCAGGGTATAACTCTTGCTCTGAATCTTCAAGTAATTTGTAAAATTTCTTTGCCTCTTCATTAGGATTTTCATGCCAATCATATTCTTTTTGTGCTATTTCTTCATCAATTTCGTGAATATTACCAAAAGCGTCATTCAACATTGCATGTGTGTCGTCGAGTGGATCCGTTTTGTCATAATGATGTGTAGAGGAAACTGAAGAAATATCTTCTCCATGATAAATCCAGCATATATAATTCTTTGAAAAACCGTCACAAATCAAATGCTCAAGAATAGCTTCTCTATCTTTCCAAAAATGATTGTTGCAATTATTACATGGGCAAAGGATTAACCCCTCTCGAGATGCTTTGAGAAAAGCAAAATCAAGAAACTCTATAACTCCATGAAGATATTTTTCACTTGCCCTATAATTTTTAAATGACAATTAATTAATATGTTCAGATTATGCATTTACTACTATTAGAATAAATACATAGTAGTTCAACCAAACCTTGGTTCATTGATCCAAGTCTTATCCATAGGATTAATGCCTAGTACTGTAAGAAATAAAGAAAACTAAGTGTTAGCCTTAATGAATCTAGTTAGAGGATCATTAAATGAGTGTATAAGAAAAGTAATTAAAATCAGAATGCATGAGTAGTAGCGATGGATTCTTAAAACTAAGGAATATTAAGTTTCTTGTTTTCTCCTCAAAGGATCAAAACTTGAGTCTATGTATCAATGACTATTAAGCCTAATATACTAAGAATTGTTCATGTAATGCTTATGCTTTGACATATCAAATATTCAATTAATTAGTAATAGCAACCATTCAGTTATTTATGCAAGAAATTAATTTGTAGAAAAAAGAACCTAAACCCAAATTTTAATTAATTCCTAAAAAACTATATTCAAAACTAGTTAAAAAAAAAAATCCTTAATATAATAGGAAAAAGGTAAAGAAACATGGAGCAGGGAAACAAAATAGAGACAAAAATTCATAGCATACCAGTGCCAATGAGGATATAGGGAGTCAGAAAGTAGTAGATATTCCAACGTATTGGTGCCGGAGTGATCGCAAAACATATAGAGGTAGACGACGATATTCACGATGACGGCAAATGGGTGCAATGCAAGGTCGACAACGATGATGTGGTTAGAAACGACGCCGACGACAAGTGGCCCGACGGCAAGGTTAACGGTGATGATATGCTTAGAAGCGATGCCGACGGCTCTAAGATAGTATATACTTTTAATTGCATCTAGCTACATGAAGGCAAGAACTTCTAAATTAACTTCATGAATTTTAGTTATTCCATCAAAATTAATGATATTAATATAGTTTTAGTAAATAAAATTTAGAATAATCAACGCTAATAGCAAATAGAACTGTCAAATTTAATTAAATTGTTAACTGAACTAACTTAAACAACTCAGATTTAATATGAAGTTAATAAGTTAGTAATAGTCTATTTCAAAACAACCCTATAGGAGAAATTCTTTATACATCTTCAACAATGTTTATATGGAAGAAAGAATAAAGATTATCACTATCTAATAAAAATTTATAAAAAATTAAGGGGCAAATTAGTAGGACGATATGTAAATTTACAAAAATCAAATAATAGTTAAAACTAATTTGAGCCAACGACACTAAGAAAAGCATATAATATATAAAAATAACTAAATCAAAAATAATAATGCAATCAAAGAGAGCAAAATTTTCTAGTTCATCTATTAATTAAAAAAAAAATCCCTAATCAACCCACTAGAAAGCTATATTCCATCCAATTAAAAAGCTAAAAAGATTTTTTATTAAAAAAGAAAGTGCCATAGAAAGCTCCAAAAATTATTTCTCCTCAAAGAGGACCACAACCAGGGGACCACAACCAAACATTTGTTAATTAAAAAGGCCTAAGCTATGACAATAGAAAAAGTATATACAACCACACATCTGTTTATTTTGTTCCATACCTTTGAGAATCAAGAGGTGAAAAACTTCCACCCAGTCAAGGAAGAAGCCGCATGTGCAGCCCTAGTGTTTTCTTCCTACAAAGGGGCGGCAGCTTTGTTGCTTGTTTTTTTTTTTTTACCCTAAAACTGATAGTTTTTTTTTTTTACCCTAAAACTAATAGTGCTCTAGTAAAAAAAAAAAACCACTTTAACTTGTTTCGAACCCTAAATTTTCACCTAACCCATGCCTCACTTAACCCTCCGAAATAAAAGGGCGGGCTTTAAAAAACATTTGGCGGAAACTAAAATATTTAATCTCAGGACTTATAATAAGGCTCTTAATCCAAATTTAAAAAAATAAAAATTCATATATAAAATCAAAAAAGTTTAACGAGAATATTTAATATGCTACTATTAATTAGCATATTACATAATTTATAAATAGTAAATATTAAAATAAATATCTCTATATTATATATAATATATATATATATATATATATATATATATATATATATATATATATATATATATATATATAATAATTTTTTTTATGAGTTTATTTTTGAAATCGGGTACAGAAAAAAAATTATCCCAACCTGAATCCGTTGGATTTTTATTTCTAAAACCATAATCAAACCAATATATATTTACTATCGATTAAACATGGTGCATTTGGGTTGAATTCGGATTAATCTCCGGTATCTTTTCCTCATTTAATGACTAAAATAGAAATATAGTATTGTTGTTTTAATTGACTGATCAAAGCAAACAACTTACATTTATAATTAAAATAAAAAAAAATTCTAATTGAAATTTAAATTTAATTCTAAATATTAAAATTAATAATACAAATTCAATATGTATTTACAACAACATTCATAATCAAGTAATGCATTACTAAAATTAGTTTCAAAATCAAATTTAAATTTGAACTTTATATTTGAATTGTAAATTGAAATTTAAATCAAATCTTAAATAATTATTAAATTAATCATTTTAATTTGTAATAAATTTAAAATTTGATATTAAAATTTTTAATTTAAAATTTAAGTTTTAAAATTAAACTTTTAATTTCTATATGACCTTTGATTCAATTTGAAACTATATGTTAATTACAAAATATATAAGTCCGTACATATGACAAAGTAGTTTGACTATAATAAGTTTTCATACACTTTAATTATTACCAATATTTTAATAATTATGTAATTTTCATAATTATTTATATAATTGTTCTTGAATACAAGTTTTAAATAATAATTTTTATTGTGACATATAATATATATGCCGGTAATTGTAGCCTTTAGCAACATTTATTATATAATGTTGGTGAATTTATATATTCAGCAACACATTTATTTGTGTGTTACTAAATAAAATAATAGTGGCATATGCTTAAGTGCTACTAGAAATATGTTGCTAAATGCTAATATTGTTT